>CM039734.1:40102316-40488205 GCA_022539455.1 Dendrobium nobile
GACTAAGCCCACATCTAATACATCCATCATCGGGCTGCCAACTGCATTGCTCACATCAACCCTATTGACAATTCTCTTTTTACAAGAGTCCTAGTAAGTATTGGTCGTTCTCTTGGTACTGAAACTATATCATTGACATAGGCTTAGACACCCCTACCAATCCCTTATTTAGGTTAAACACTAATAGAAATCTCACTTAGACTCATTGTGTCCCTTTCATTAACTACTATGACAAGAAAGACCCATTTTATGACCCAACCTAGTCCTCCACTTTCACTAGCATCTCATGCAACTCCAACTATTATGCCCAACTTGATCGATTTTGTTTCTCCTCTACATCCACCTATCTCTACAAGGTACAATATGGCAATGATTTTTATACTTATGGCTCCATCATTCCAGACACCTTGACATTCTTCTTTGGTACTATAAAGAACTTTCACTACTACAATGGATATAACTATATCAACAATTTTGGACTAGCATATGGGTTATTATGCCTTGGCTAGGGGGGCGGGGGGTATTTTAATTATTTACCAGACAACGCAATTATATAACAAGGTATCCTCATATTTCTATCATTAGAGTCCAGCACAATTGGATAACTCAAACTAGGTAGCTCTGTCCCTAGTGTGAAGTATACACTAATGCTAATCAACCTAAACCTGCCATCCTACTATTTCCTCAAGCTCATTACCATTTTAATTGGGTTACAAGGCTCTCCCTTTCACCTACTATATTCAGTGGCCCTGGAACAATGTTGGACTCTGGTAGAGTAATTAACCACCTACCACCCACTACCTACTTCATCCTCTACAACATTTTTTGACAAGAAATGACTAATTACCCAATAGTGTTACCGATATCCTATCTTGCTACATGATATGACCTCACTGGACACTCGGAGGTGGTGCTTCCATAGATTGCATTGATATATGATGGCTAAGTGATGGCTAACTTAGATGTCACGAGGATAGTTTACATGGCAAGTAATTCTCAAGTGTGTTTAACTGTCATTAAAAATAACAATGAAAGTGAGATTGCGATCATTGGTAATGTGAAGCAACATAGGTTCAATGTAGCATATGATGTGGGGAACTTTAAAATTAGTTTTGGGACTCATGGATGTAGCTAGTGATGGATCTATTGAGTTGATTGGGTTAAATGCAATGTGTTGATGAAGCTAGAATGAATAGGTTTTGTCGTGTTTATTTTAAAAATTGAGGCATTTAGGATAGTAAATGTAGTCATGAAAAAATGTTTAGTTGTATCCAATATTTACGAAATAATTAAATATCAAATGAAGGAAACTTTATATGAGTTGATGAAAACCTTTAAGATGTGCTTACTTTCTTTATAATTAAGGTGTAATGATGACATGAATTTTTGGAGGGTAGAATTTTGATTATAAGAGGTAAAAAATCATTTTTTTTTTACAGAAGAGCTTATACATAAAAAGAATAAAGACTGCTTGTTGTGATGGTTTTTTTTTTCAATATCAGAGTCTAACAAAGTAAAATCATCACATTTTTTTCTTCAACTTAACCCCTTAGGTTCTCATTTTTGCTTCAAATTTCATTTTTGTACTAGTCTGTAAATGGAAACATTTAGGGCTTGTGAGTTTTTCCGATCTATTGGATCATACAGCTTAACACCTTAAGCATTGATGCAACTAATAACATATTCCTTAAATATGGGAACATTTAGGTTAATTTAGGCAAACTTGCATACAAATCACTTATGCAACCATAAAACACAAGACCTCTGGTCGATAGCCAAAGCTCCCAAACAATAAATCAATGAGATTTACATAATGTCCACCTATGTGATTTACATTTTTAAAATATTAAATATTTGTTTTCTTAAATAATATGCCTTCACATGAAAATATTAAAGACTCTGACACTATCTACATACATCATGTATGTGTATGTTCATCCATAACTATTATACAATTCTCAAACTTATGTTCATCCTTTAAAAAAAAGTTCTAATCTCCAGCTCAAGCTTAAGTGAGTGGGGGTAAAAGCATTGTTGACATTAAATCCTTTTTCAAAGTGTCTTAATAAAATTTTGCACATCATCTGAAATGATATAGTTTTATATGTTCCAAACACATTAAGATTTTATAGTAAAATAAAAAGGATAATTTAGGGGCATGAGCGGACAAATGCTCTTACTTGAAACTTATATCTAAAAAGGATAAAGACTGCTTTTTGTGATTATTTTTATTCAATATCAGACTCTTACAAAGTAAAATCATCAAATATTTTTCTTCAACATAAGCCCTTTGCTTCTCATTTTGGCTTCAATTTTCATTTTTATTATGGTCTGAAAATGGAAATATTTAAGGCTTTTGAGTTTTGCCAACCCATTGGATCATATAACTTAAGACCTTAAAGCTTTTATACAACTAATCCCATATACCTTAAATATGCAGAAATTTAAGCTAATTTAGGTATACTCACATTCAGATCACTTACGCAACATTAGAGCATAAGTCCTCTGGTTGATAGCCAAAGCTCCCTAACAATAGATCAATGAGAGTTGGGTAATGATGAATTTTAACATTTTTGTAATATAAAAGAACCATTTTCCAAAATAATATGCCCCTACATGAAAGTAATTATGACTCCACCACTATCTGCATGAATCATGTACATGTATGTTCATCTATAATTATTATAAAATTCTTAAAACCTATGTTCATTCTTAAAAAAAGGTTCTAATCTCCAGCTCAGGCTTCAGTGAGTGCGGCCAAAGACATCGACATTAAAGCCTTTTCCAAAGTGTCTTAATGAAATTTTGCACTTTATCTGAAGTGATATAATTTTATAGTAAAATAGAAGGGTGAATTAAGGGGGCATGAGCAAACTAATTCTCTGACTTTAAATAAGTTTTAAGTTTTTATATATCATATAATTTCAATTATGTAAATTGAATTTTTTTATAAAAAAATTAATTTATGAACCCTGCAAAATTTTAGAATTTATAAATTTAAATAACTATTGAATAAATATGGAGAAAATTTTTAAAATAATTAATTTGTCTATCCAATTAAAGAAAATGACTCTGCCACTATTTAAGAGAAACTTTATATCACCAACAAACTCTCTATGATATTGATTTAGAGCAACTTTATGATACCATGGCACTTATTTCATTCTGTTATGGATGTCTGCTCATCGAAGACTACTAGAACTAGAGACCTCTGAGTACATGGAAGTTCAACCAAACAAATAAGTGAGTTTGTTTTTTTTATATTGGATGAGAAAAGGTGCTAGTGCTTAGTGGGCACAATTGCTTCAATTGAGACACAGAGAAATGAAATGAAGGATTTGGAGTTGGTATAAGATGAACTAGCGTTTGAGGGCTCATTTTCTTCCTGCTAATTTTGAGAAAATACTTTATCTGAAATATCAGCATTGTGTGCAAGGGGCTCATTCTGTAAGTGAATATACAGAAGAATTCTACAGTTGGTGCATGGAACAATCTCAATGAATCCCATATTCAAATCATTGCACGATATATTGGGCGCCTAAATAACATCATATACAACAAATTGGAGTTCATTTTGGTGTGGTCATTATCTCAGGTTATTATGGAGATGAATTTGAAGATATCTAGATACTAATTCTATTTAAACATTCATTAAACTATGGTTAGAACAATTATTTTTTTCCTTGATAATATCATCATCTAAGAGGCGTACAATAACTTATGCTGGATTTGAATTGGATAAGAGTGAGACGGCACATGGCTCGGATGCTTCTTAGATTGCTACTTGTATTGCTTCAAATTAATCTTGAATGCTTTTATTGGTTCATATTTCTTTCTGAAATATTTTTTATCTATCTAGACTTGTAACTTTTGGTTTTTAATAATATATTGGAAGTTGGTGCTCCTTTTATTATGTTTTTTCTTTTAAAAAACCTTCCAATTTATATTGTGAAAAATTTAGAATCATTCTTAATTTTCATTACCATAGAAAGCATATGAATCATTTGAAAGGGACAGAGCACATTTAAAAGAACATTTTGGTTGTTAGGAAAACACTACAAGAAAAATGTTTATTACTGGCATAATTTATAACGGACTAGAACTCAACAGAAATAGCGATGTGACTACTGACAAATTTAATGATGGAAACTTCATGGTATTTTTCGTTAAATTTGTCAATATATCAAGACCCACACTGTCTCTACCATATTATGTTAGTAGTATTGGAAGCTCAAGATTTGGCTTGGAGAGGATGATGAATGAAATGTTGTAGGATGTGGCTTTATTTGGTTATGTTCAAGCAAGGATGGAAGGCATACTGTTCCAAAGACTAGATAAGCCTGACTTTGCTAATCAAATTTTCTCCCTCTCAAAGGTCTATTTTATCTATTTCTAACAAAATTAATCTCATGATTTGATCTTCCACGGGTAGGAAAAATATAAATATAAATAAATATTGGTGATAATTATAAAAGTTTGTATAGCATCTCATAATAGTAATTGATTCTAGTAACTTCTTTTATGAGGTTGCATGCATAATATATTTATTTTTGAAAATTCCAAAAATGATTGTAGAATAATGTCATCATATGATAAGTTCTGTCATGAAGATGAATAAAATGACAATTGTCATGTATTACATTACAATTTCTAAACAAGCCAATCAATATGTCCTTGCTATAACAACCTAGCATTTAAGGATTATAAAACTCAAAACCTAATTAACTCATGGTCAGTCCATACGAGGCTTATATAGAAAATAAAAGTCAAATGGAAAATGAATTCTTTATTAAATTGGTAGCATTATATAATTTTTTTTGTTTTATAATATATGGAAAAAATTAGTAACATGTTCTATAATGTTTTCTTGGCTTTGTATATAAATGAGATATATATAGATTAAGTGCTATTAATTTACAACATATGAAGCTTAAAAGATTTTTTTTTCTTTCAAAATTCCATGGAGGACAATTTATCATTAATGATGTTGGCTAACATTAGCAATTGTATGTGTATAGATTGGTTATATAGATAGGTGTCAATTAATCTTCCAAAAATATCATTTGATAAAAAATATTGCTTTTTTTTTTAATTTACAAATGTCATTCTCATTGTTTGTTTGGCTAATTCTTAAATCCTTATCTTCTAAGAACTTTTCATCATATTGTAACATTACACTTAAAAAATGTCTTGCATATCAAAACAATCATTAGTTGTGATGATATTGTGTAAGTTTCTTGGAAACGTACACAAAATTTATAGAACTTGTTTTTCATTTTTAATGTAAATTTATGATTATATTATGAGTCCCTCGATAGTTGATGGGTTTTCAATATAGTCATGAAAAGCTTTATTAGGAACTTTTATTTGGTCCGGTGAACGTACGTAAAGCTACGTTCGGCCAGCACTAAGATCGCATGCACAAAACGAGAAATATCGAGCAAATACTGAGCAATACCAACAATAACGAGAAATACCATTATGTGAAGACAAAATACCGAGTAATACCGAGCAATACCGGGTAATCCCAAAAAATACCGAGTTTTTTCTAGAAAAAACTCGGTATTTTTTGGGATTACTCGGTATTGCTCGGCATTACTCGGTATTACTCGGTATTGGTCTTCACAGAGCGGTATTCCTCGTTATTACCAAACAAAACCTAGCAATACCGATCAAATACCGAGCAAAAACCAAGTAACAATCCTCTGACCAAATGTAGAGCTACGTCCGGTCAGAGGATGTAATAAAAGTTCCTTTGTTAGGCATTTAGATTATGATTTCATCGTGGTTAATTTATGAAATTGCACTATTTATGATTCTAATGAATTTTTTATTCTTGTATTACTTCTTTTATTTTACATATTTTTTGATCTAATACACTTTTTGTCTTTAGCTACTAGTTGTTAGTGGAATCAACTCGTTACTGTGAAGTCTAGCTGTTTGTTTGATGTTGTTGCATATGAATATGATCATTTTTTTTTAGCTAACATAAAAAGCTATTGTCATTCTTATAATGATTTGCCATTTACAAAAGTGGAGCTGATGAGAAGATGGTCTTGTATGTTATAACTGAATTGAAAAATGGTTCCTATTTATATTTTAGTTGATTTAAAAAATTAATAATAATAGTTTTATTTTATGTTGAAATGATCAATTCTTTTGTATTAATCATTTGTTATTGAGTAATGTGTAATTTGGTGAAAATGATTTGTTTATTGAGATATCATTTCTAAATTACGATTAATCATTATTACTTGCCAACTGTGGAACTACTGAACAGTCTTTTGACTCATTCCTATATTAATTATATAAGCCCATACTTATAAAGTAGTAGAAGGAATAAATCTTATTATCATTTATTTTCAATAGGGCCTCTATCAAGAGTAAATTTTCATTACATTATGTTTCAGTTGGCTCATTTCTTTTGTAATAATTTTTCAAGGCTAGCTTGGATGTTTTCTTCCAAGATTTATTCATGTAAAATGCCAATTCTTTGAATTGTAGTATTTGATAATTTAATTAGACCTGGCCCTCCTCACTTTGTTCCATAACGCATTATATTATGTATATCCTTTTGATTATTATAACTTTGACTTAGCTATTCTTTTAATGCAAATTCACTACCTTATAAGTTTTAAACTTGTTCAGCTAACTAAGAGTGCACAATCCGTCGGTTCTCTATAATATGTTCTTTTGTCACTTGCATAAAGGAATAGCTAATTTCTGTTAAGTGTTTGTTTGTCTTTTCTTTTAAGTTGTGTTTAGATATTGTGAAATGTGTAATCCTTTCATAAATATCAATGCATTTCGTACTTGTTTCAATGTTGATTTGTTATTGAAATGTGGTTAATTTTTATGAATTTCATTAGTATTATTTAATCTTCATAGTGCTTAAATTAGATTGTAATTTGAGATTATCTACATTAGAAAATCTAGTCTTTCTAAATTTAAAAGTTGTTTATAACTTGTTGTAATTAGAACTTTTAAATTCATGTCTATTCATTTAGACTACATAAAAGTTAATATTATTATTGCAATTTAGATGTTGTCTTATTTTGTATTTCCTAGCTCAATTAATATTTATGCACTTAGAAAAATTTGAGATTCTAGATTATTGTCTTTGGAAAGAATTCAATTACTCTTGAAAATTGTACAAATGTACAAAATCAAAAGGAATGCGCAACAAAGTTGCAAATGTGAAAAAGAGGCACAAAATAAGCCCAATAAAAAAAATGCACAAAAATGTGCCACCTATATGAAAAAGATGCGCAAAGCGCCACATGTGGTAATTCTCTTCTTTCCAAATTATTTCAATCTATTAATTCAAATTGATCTTATGTTCATTTATATTCTTTTGAACTTTGAAATATCGAATTTTTCTTCATCTCTCTAGGAATGATTTTCTATATTGAAATGTCTAAATTGAATCATGTCTTTGCTAAATTCTTCTTACTTAAAATGTTATATCACTTTTTAAATTTCATGAATTTCTATGATTGACCTAATGTTTTTAGTTTAAAATTGCATACCTTGTATCAATCACCATTTAGATTAAATGTTCAAATGAATTTCATACAATTACTTACATTTCTTGTCTATTTCTTCTTCACTTTTTGTTGTTGTCAAAAAGGGGGAGAAATCATTGTCTTTGTATGTTTTGTTTGTTCATATGTTTTATGTTTTGTTTGTTTGTATGTTTGGGTTTCTAGTTTATTTTTTTTGAAAAATAAAATTTTTTTTATGCTTCAAATTGCCTCCTTATTTTCATGTATTCATCAATTCAGGGGGAGTTTAGGAGATAGAAAGATTTGTTTAAATTGAAATCATACAAACAATAATTGTTTTGCCATCATCAAAAAGGGGGAGATTGTTAAGATAGTTGCTATTTGCATGCTTTTCATTTTTGCAACTTATAAAGTTTTGATGATTTCAAACATTATTGTTCAAATGTGTAGTTATCTCCTAACAATTTTAGAAGAATTGTATTTGCTCTTGTGTGTACTGACATTTCAGGAAAAACGAACTCCAGACTACGAAGACTTCAAATTAAATTCAGCATGAGATACTTTGTAAAATTTGAAGCTTGCACTTTTCTTAGAAATCAAATTGAAAGGGAGTGATTGTATGTTGAGAAAATAAAAACATTCACACATAAGGAGATCATGTAGAATTTATATTGATCGTACAGGACGATCTTCAGTTCGTACTGGACGATCAGACAGTTATCTCCTATAGAGCATATGGAACGAATAGGAACTTGCTTGAAATTTTTTCTAAGTCCTTTTCGTCCAGGATGAAATAAATTATCATCCAGTACGATTGGCTCTCTGGAAAATTTTCGTCCAGACGAAATTAATTATCGTCCAGGACGATTGGGTCTCTGGAAAATTTTCGTCCAGACGGAAATAAATTATCGTCCAGGACGATCAGTCCTCGGGAAATTTTTCGTCCAGACGAAATAATTTATCGTACAGGACGATCAGTCCTCTATAAAAATTTCGTCCAGACGAATCCATTTTCGTCCAAACGATTAACCGACTTAGGACAGTTTTCAGCAGTTTCTAGAATCGACCTTGTAATAACCGTTCGTACTGGACGAACCTAGTTCGTACAGGACGATCAGCTGTACGAAGACATTTCGTACACATATTCAAATAGGGTCGTTTCAGATCGTTTAAGTAAAATCGTCCAGGACGATCCACGATCGTACAGGACGATCCACTGCGTACAGAATTGAATACTTGCAGTTTTTGGGCAGTTTTTCTTGTCTTTTGTATAAATAGTTCAAATTAGACAGCCACCCAATCTTTTTGTCATTTGATCTTCGTGCCTATTGAGAGAATAGCCAAGGAGAGAGTTGAAGAGAGCATTCAAGGGAGGATTCCTACCACTGAAGCGAGAAGGCTTCACTTGGATTTCAAAGGTAAGAGTCTCTACTTGTGAATTGGGATTACTTCACTCTTTTCTTTCTTCCTTCTAGATTCTTGTGAGAAGATCTGTCAAGGAGATCCGGTTCTCTGCCGACACTTGGAGAGTGTGAACAGCCGAAGGGTTCTCTGCCCACACTAGGAGAGTGTGAAAGGATGAAGGGTTCTCTGCCCACACTAGGAGAGTGTGAAAGGATGAAGGGTTCTCTGCCCACACTAGGAGAGTGTGAAAGGACGAAGGGTTCTCTGCCCACACTGGGGATAGTGTGAAAGGACGGACGGTTCTCTGCCAACACTGGGTATTGTGTAAAAGGATGGACGGTTCTCTGCCGCACCGGGGAGTGGTGAAAAGAGTGTGTTGTAAAGGCTTCTCCGCCTTGCTGTGGGTGCAAAAGAAGAGTCACTATTGGTATTAGTGCAATACTCAGAGGGTGCCTATGGGGAGTGGATGTAGGTCTGGTTATAGACCGAACCACTATAAATCTGGTGTCATTTACTTTACTGTTTTTACGTTTCCGCACTTTCTATTTCAGTTTTAAAAACTCTGTGGTTGAAAAACCTTTTTCTACAAAATTTAAAAGAGATTTTATTTCGGTTCAATAATATTTAAAAAGGGGGTCTTAAATTTTAACTTTATTTTTTAAAACTACCAATTCACCCCCCTCTTGGTAGCCGTGGGACATTCACTTAGGCCTAACAACCTAATTACTAAACTCAACAATTTCCTGATTAATAACCTTTCGATTTAAAATAGTAAGAAGATTATTTTTTATCCACTCTTTTGATCGATGTTAAGAAAATTTAAGAAATTTGTAAATATATATTCTCTTTTTTAAGTTATTTTGCACTTATTTCTTTTGATCAAATTTAAAAAATTATATTATTTTTTACAAATATAATTAATAATTAGAATTTCTTATAGGGATAAAATTAATAATTTTATCTTTTTATCGAAGAAAATAAAATTTAAATTTTGTTAATATGAATTCTTTTATTTAGATTTTTATTTACGTCCATTTAATTCACGTTTAATAAAACTAATTATCTCAAATATTTGCTACAATTTCTTCATTTATTTTTTTTAAATATTTTCAAGTTACAATATTGTATCAGATTTCTATCTATGTGATGAATCTATTTTTGTGAATTGCACTAAGAGCCTTAACAATTTCTATTTACAATTAGCCTTTTCCCCAAGGCTTTTAAAACCGGACCGGACCGGCCGGTTCAACCGGTTGAACCGCGAACCGGCTGCACGGCCGGTTTCGGTTCGCCTGAGAACCGTTTTCGCGTCGGACCGGTCTCGGACCGTTCGAACCGCCGGCTCGACCGTTGAACCGGAAAACCGGCTCTGATTTCTCATAACCGTTTTCGGTTCGGCTTCTTGATCGACGGTGGCTGTGCAGCATCTTCGCCGGAGGTAGGGGGCGGGGATGCAGCATGGGGGCACGTGCCCCACTGACTTTATTAATAATTTTTAATTAAGTATATTTATGAGTCATTAATTATCTATTAAATCAAAATAATTTTATTATATAATAAATTATGTAGTACTAGTAGTATACTCACAACCACGGGATAGAGCATACAACACAATTAATACCCTTTTCAAAAGGTCTTATTATATAAAGCAAAATATTTTCCTCTTTTACGGTGTGGGACTAAAAGGCTTTTTTTTTTCTTATGATTGGAAGGCTTAGGCGGGAACTGGGAAGGGTTTACATAGGCGGGACAACTGGACAAGGCATTTTTTTTTTTTCAGACTTTGTCACTTTTTTTTTTCCTTCTAAGTTAATAATTCTAATTAATTAGTTATATTACTAAAAATAAAAGTTAGAGATATGTCTAATGTATACTGTTAAAATTAAAAATATTAAATTAGTAAAAAAATTACTAAATTAGTAGATTTAATTGTATTTATTTTGAAAACTCTAATTGATCCTATATGATTTTCCTTTAGATCTAAATATTTGAATTTATTTGGCTAACATTTCACTATTATATAAGTAAAAGTATTATAATTTTTTTTCAATTTTTGTTATATATTTATAAATAATTGTGTCATTATTATAATATTTAAATATAATAAATATTTATTACGTCATCCGGTTCGACCCCGGTTCGACCCCGGTCGAACCATCAAACCTCTAACCCCTCCTTCTTCCGGTTCATTGACCGGTCCGGTTTTAAAAGCCTTGCTTTTCCCACATAAATAAGCACTTTTGTTTTAAGTGAAATTTCTATTCATGTAACTGTGTAGGGTAAGTAAACCACATAGAATCTATAAACAAGAAAGAGAAAATACAGTGGAAAAAAGTCAAGATTCAATGTCAAAAATTTTGAAATACCAAAAATAGAAAAATTTAATGTCAAAAATATTCTCTTTATTCCTTATATTGTTATTTATACGTACTAGATAAATAGAAAAAAACAAAACTAACCAAGGGGCATAATACTGCAAGTTAAAAAAGAGAAAAGAGAAATAAAATTGTCCATAAGGGTGAGAAAATGGGTTGACGAGTCAACTTAAGTCCAACCCGATTGACCCAGATTCAAACATGTTGACACTAACTCGACCTAAATTTGCAAATGGGTCAGGATTGTGAACCCGGACCTGACTCATATAGTTTACCATGATAACCTGGCTCGATCCGTGAGGGAAGAAATAACATAACCTAACTCGATCCGTGAGGGTAGCAATAACACACTCGTCAAGAGGCAATGACAGCGTGGCCTGGATGACGGCAGCAGGCGTCAACGGCACGTGGGTGGGCTGGTGCCACTACGATATCAAGCAACATGGGCAGGATGGTGTTAGGCTGGCAGCGGTGACATGATGATGCAGTGATAAGAGAGTGATGCAAGTGACACAATGATATAGTGAGTGAGACGTTATGATGCAGAGACTGAGTGATGAAAAAAGTCACTCATGATTTAAAACGAGCCAATCTGGGTCTGTTTCGAGTTTTTGGGAAAACCTGAACCTAAACCGTATAACAAATGGATTATCCCAAACTCAAAATATTTTGATTCGAGCTCAGGACGGGTTTTTGTTCGTGTAAAATTTTGACACCCCATAATGTCCAACCCCACTTGTAAAATTACTACGCTAGGTTTAGAGTGCCATAAGACTCCACTATATGTTTGTAGTCTGACTAAAATTATCATAGCGTCGACATCTAGAGCACAGACATCTAGAGCACTACTGTGCTCCTCTCTCTGTCCATCTCCAACTCGAATATATAGCACCGCAACACTATATGTGAAAGGAAAAAAAATTGGTATAAAACACTAGAACCCAAGCACATAGATAAAAATTTGTTCTATTTGTTAGTTACATTTTCTATTTTGTAAAATATATTACCCATTTTTTTAAAATCTAATTGTTGGATATAAAACCCATTAACTAAATAATAATTATGCTATGCCCTAAGCTAAATTCTCACTTAGAATACTATCAAAAAATTTTGGGTTCGTTTTTTTTTTCTTTAAAAAATAACAATTTATGTCATGGAAAAGCTAAAAGCATATTCTAACTTTTCAACACTCATCATTAGCTATTAGGTTTTTACTTAAGCAAACATAGGGCCAATTACAATGGCCGACACCTTTTATAAAATTTGGATTGACAGAAATGCAATAAATTTATAACTTCAATTCAAACTTAAACTTGAGAAAAAATTAGCAATTTGGTAAAATAAGAACAAGCTGAATAAATAGACATTTGTTTCCTTCTTTATAGGCCAAAACCCTCATTTTATCTCTTCTCCAACAACCTAATCTTCTCTTAAAATAATGACTTATCTTCTAAATTAAACACCTAATATCCTCATTATACGCAATAATTCATCACTTATAAAATCCCACCTGCACTTGGTTTACTCCAAGATATCCTAAGCAAAGCTTCAAAGTTTTATTCTCATGAGGACTTCTCTACTCTCATATTATATTCTTCTCAATATGTTTTTCTTTTTTGCTTCTAATAGAGATTTTTTTTTTTAGTATCAACACGAGAGCTTGCTGAAGAACACCATGTCATTGACATCAAGTCATTGTTACCAAGCAGCTCCTGCTCCGTTCCTAATAAAAGTTTGTGAGCAAATTTCAATTGTTTCTTAATATCCTATTGGAGACTATTTTTTTAATAAAATAATTAGAGTAATAATAAATCATGTAGCAATTATGCTTTTTTTATAGATATCACAAGTATAAGCTCATTCGATGGATATAACAAGCTCAAAAGTGAAGCAAAAGAAAAAAAAACTCAATAATTACATTAATTAGTTGTTCAAATTGTAACATGCACGAGCCCTTCCAAGCTAAATGTGGTCCACCAGCATGGCCCGTGCTCATATTGGACACGCCAGTACAAGCCGTCACATGTGGATCTCTTCCGTCAAGACCAAGCCCGTGCTAACTACCTCCATTGCTGGGCTGCCAACGCCACCACCCGCCTCAACCTTATTGGTGGCTCTCTTTTTGCAAGAGTTCCGACAATTGTTGGTTATTGTCTTGGTATCTTCAACTATATCGTTAATCTAGGACTAGGCACCCCTACCAAGTACTTCACAATTATGTTCGACATTGGCAGCGATCTCATATGGACCCAATGTGTCCCTTGCATTAATTGTTATAACCAAAAAAATCCAATTTATGACCCAACCCAATCCTTCACCTTCACCACCATCGAATGCATCTCCAACTATTGTACCCAACTCCCTCGATTTGGTTTCTCTTTTACCTTCACCTGTCTCTACAAGCAAAAATATGTTGACCATCCTATTTCTAAAGGATCCCTCATTAAAGACACCATAAAATTCTTGAATGATAATATACAAAATTTCCACTTTGGCTATTGAGATAATAACACTGGATATAATGGACACGTAGATGGGTTATTAGGCCTTGGCCGAGGGTCTCATTCAATTATTTCCCAAATATCTCAATATAATATCAATATATTCTCATATTATTTACCATCAGGGCCCAACAAAGTTGGATATCTTAAACTAGTTCACCCATCCCTTGGTGTGAAGTACACAACGATGTTAACAAACCCAAAAATGCCATACTTTTACTTCCTCTATCTCACTGCAATTTTTATTGGGGGTGAAAGGCATAACCTTTCAACTACTATATTCAGTAGCCCTTGAACTGTTGGACTTTGGCGCACCGTTTAGCCGTCTGCCACCCACTGCCTACTTCGTCCTACCTAGCATTTTCAGAAAAAATATCTAATTACATTATGGCACCTCCATTATTTAATCTCAACACATGCTATGACCTCACTAACTTCCAGCAGGTGGTGCTGCCAGAGATTTCTTTTGTCTATGAAGGCGAAGTGATGGCTAACTTAGATAGCTCAGGGATACTTTTTGCGGCCAGTAAATCTCAATTATGCTTATCAATCATTGGAAATAGGGATGATTATGAGCTTGTGATTATTGGTAGTACGAAACAACGTAGGTTCAATGTAGTCTATGATGAAGGGAACTTACAAATTGTCTGGGGCTAATGGTTATAGCAAGTGATGGATCAATTGAGTTTATTGAGTTAAATATAATGTATTTATGTAGATATAATGAATATGTTTCATCGTATTGGTCATAAAATTGGGGTGTGTGCGGCAATAAATGTGTTCATAAAAAGGTTTAATTGTATTCAAATTTTATGAAATAATTAAATATAAAAAAAAGACAACTTTATATGAGTTTATAAAAATCAATAAAATGTGCTTATTTTTATTATTACTAATGGGAGAATGATGACATTATTTGTTGTGATGATTTTTGTTCAGTATAAGACCTATACAAAGTAAAATAATAAAAAAAAAATTTCAACTCAATCTTTTTGGTTCTCATTTAGGCTTCAATTTTATTATTTGTTATGTCTAGTAAATGGAAGCATTTATGTCTTGTGAGTTTAGCCAGCCCCTTGAGCCATACAACTTAGCACCTTAAAGCATTGACGCAACCAATCCAATATTCCTCAAGCATGGCAACATTTGGCTAATTTAGGCAAACTCACATACTAATCACTTACATAACCTTAGAACACATGGCCTCTAGTTGAAAGCCATATCTCCCAACCAACAAATTAATGAGTCTCACATAATGATCAATTATGTGATTTACATTTTTATAATTTTAAAGATTTTTTTTTCTAAATATTATGCCCCCACAAAAAAAAATTATTACTCCACCACTATCTGTATGCATCATGTATGTGTATGTTCATCCATATTTATTATACAATTCTCAAACATATGCTGATCCATAAAAGAAAAAGATCTAATCTCTAGCTTAGGCTTTAGTAAGTGAGGCCTAAGGCGTCGACATTGAATCCCCTTATGAAGTGTCTTAATTAAATTTTGTGCTTTATTTTATCAGTAATTTCATTTGATATGTTTCAAAAACATTAATCTTCTATAGTAAAATAAAATTGCGAATTGAGGGTGCATGAGCAAACTGATGCACTCACTTGAAATAATTTTTATGTTTTAATATATCACATAATTTCAATTATATAAATAGAATTTTATATAGAAAAAACTTAATTTATGAACCCCTAAAATTTTAGAATCTAATATTATAAATAGCTATTTAAGAAATATTGATAAAAGTTTTAAAATAATTATGACTTTGCCATTATGAAAGAGAAACTCTATATCTCCAACAAGCAGTCTATGATATTGATTCAGAGCAGCGTTATAATACCATGGCACTGATTTTGTTCTTCGATGGACGTCTGCTCATCGTAGACTATTAGAACTAGGAACATGTCATTAAGATCTTCTTTAAGTACATGGAGGTTGAACTGGACAAATAAGTGAAGTATGCTACTTGAAGGCTGAGAGAAGGTGCTAGTGCTTGGTGAGTACAATTGTTGGGAATGAGACAAGGAAAAGGGAAATGATGGATCTGTAGTTGGTATGAGATGAAATAGATTTTGAGGGCTCAATTCCCTCCCACTAATTTTGAGTAAATGCTTCACCTGAAATATTAGCATTATGTGCAAGGGGCTTGTTTTGTAAGTGAATATATAGAAGATTTCTATAAGTTGAGTGGATGGAACAATCTCAATGAGTCCCATACTAAAATCATTGCATGATATATTGGGGGCATAAATGTCATCTTATATAAAAATTGGAGTTAAGCTCGATATGGTCATTATCTCAAGTTTTTAATTTCACATTGTAAGCAAAAATGCAACTCAAACGACATTGAAAATTGCACTCAACTCTTCACCAGTTAACTGAACTAGCTATGGAAGCTAATAAATCCAATAATATCTTACTAAAATTCTTGTAGCTCTACCAAAACCAAATCACCCAACCATCTCGGCAACGATTAATCAGGATATATAATAAACTGAACAAAAAACTTATAGTACAAACCTATTATTTGATATAGTATTTAATACTTCAAGACATTTCAAATATCTTTATTTTAATATTGTGTGCTTTCATTTTAGGCTTTAAAGGTATATATTGCCCAATAACAACCCTCAATTTTTCTGGAACTTGTGGCCAAAGTTTCTAATACACATATTAATCAAATAATATTTACAATAATTGATTAAAAAATAATGAATCATGGATGTAATTTATGATTAGATTAAGATAATCAATAATCTTGATAGAAATTTTATTTTATTTCATATTGATGTAATCATATAATACAAGCATTATGTATAGTATTTATATCTGATCATCATGGAGCTAATAATTTTTATTTTATGATAAATATCACTTGACGTCTAAAATTTATAATAAGCTATCATGATATGTTTTGTATATCTAATATACTTTTTAGAGAGATTGGAAAGTTTTTCAGAAATTCCCTATATGTTATTAAGTAAAATTTTTATGATTAGATGGAGAAAAAATATTTGATCTATTTATATGTAAGTCTTCAATACTCATGTGTGTTATGGATATTAGAAATTAGAGCAAGAAAATGTTTGAAATTTACAAGATGAAATGTAGATGCATCTAAGTTAAATATTGGAGGACCTGCTAAAAATGGTGGGCAATTTAGTGGAAAGCAACCAACATCAACAAGCGAGAATGACAAATCCAGGTTCTGATTAGACTACATGTGTTTGTAAATTTTATGTTGAGTTTTTTTTGTATAAGAACTCAACATTTATTGTAGAAGTATTTAAACATTTTCTTTTATTTGAATGTGTAATTACTTTTGCATTGATATTCTTGGCATGGTTTAAATGTTAGGGTAGATATACTGAAATGAACTATTTTAAATGACTGTGATTGTATAAATTTTATGTTACAATAATTTAAGCAATGTGGCCTTTTTGTTGTACTGTAGGTTTTCAATGGATTTTGGGCATAAAAACTATCAAAAATGGTGATATGATGAGTTTGGTGTTCTATTTTTGACAATCATTATCCTCCAGGATTAGTGGCAGAATTTCCAAAGTAGCTTTTGCCAAAAAATTTGTCGACAAGCGCCATCAAAATCTATGGTAGTTGGTCATCAAACATTTGAATAGATATTACTAGTGAAATTATAATTGATAGCTCTATCACCATTTTGAAAGAAAAAAACTGTCAAAATTACCAACAAAATATTTTTAGGTAATTTGACTCAAAATATAGCAGTTTTCCTCCATGGTTATGTCAAAAATCTACAAGTACAACGTTAAAATTTTTGTCCAGCATGGTTATGTCCTGGACGATCAGTTGCCCTACTTTTCTTAATTTGACCTCTAGAAAGAACTATGCCACTTTGAGCCAATTTCATTTGAAAATTCAAAAACACTATCCTTGTCAACAATTTTGAAATCTTGAAAATATTTTTCACTACATTAATCGAGACTTCTCTCAGGAAACTTACATTTATTGATATGTATCTAACTATAAGGATTTACTTATATAAGAGAAAATCAAATAAATTCTAAATTGTTCCCATAAAATAGGGGAAAGTCTCTTGGAACATAGATACTTTTTGTAAAACTTTATTTTTCTTTTCGATTCCTTCGTAGAATATGTTTTCAATTTTTTGAAATGATATGCTATCCTCAATACTTTAATTGATTATAAAAATAGAACTTTTAAAATCAAGGATTTATTTTCCCATAAAGTTTCTAGTGATGATGCTAGGGAGGGTTCTTCTTCCCATCTTTAGTTGTAGCTAGCTTATTTTTTATTCATCAATAGTATGTTTACATTTTTCATAAGCTCGGACTACCATTCTTCTATTGGTTACATTGCCCATTTTTTTCCTCAAGCAAGTGTGGTCAAATCTTTAAAAAATAAAAATAAAAAAGATATTTCTAGCCCATTAGTTCATAATGTAGTAGAGAGGTTCTCAAAATTATTCAAAATTTTTGTAATTCCTATAAATTTTAGAACCTCTTACCAAATAAGTTAGGTTGTGAAATTTTAGTAATCCTAAAATTTGGAATAGCCAGCCTCAATCATAATCTAGCATTTGGTAACTAAAGTTCTAAATTTTCTAAAAGTCTAATTAAAAAAATCCTTCAAAAATCAAATTCTTTTAAAATTCAAAAATCATAATCTAGCATTTGGTATGCACCTAGCCTCCTATTTTGTTTTGGTTAACATACTGTGAACCTTCAAGAAAAAAATGCATCTCCTGTAGCATCATCATGTTCACGTACATACCCGAAGTGTTTCAAGAACACTATAACAATAATATATTGAAGTTATGAGTACCTGCATTGGTAACCCTCCATCATAGCTTGCTTAAACAAAATTGTTGAAAACTCATATGTGTTCATTATCATCAAACCAAACCTAAAAGCCCCATCATAGCTCGATGTCCACCTCTTCACATCACAATCAATTAGCCATTGGTAGGCTTCCTACTTAATATTTTGGATATCTTTCATTTGTGTGTTGAATGTATGTAGGTCATATGTACTGCCTGCTAAGTACATATTCTAACATATAGTCTATGAAAGATATGCCCATGCCATGAATGGCTTTCTTAATTTTTTTCTGGTGTAAACAAGTATGATGAGCCGCTTAAATATCATATTGATGAAAAGGATAAATAAAAATGTTGAGGATGACATTTAAAAAAAAAAGTATGATGAGCCGCTTAGAAGAATATCTCTCTGCAACCACGCACTAAACCCGAATTTCTATCACAGATAAAACATAAATTCTCCCTCAATCGCACAATTGGCAGCATGTCATGCAAGCATTGTACAAACCAGCAATATAAAGCATTGCATTCAGACCCGTCAATGGCAAATGCGCCAGGAAAAATACCATTATTGGCATCAACTCCAACTACAGTTAGTAGCACACCTCAATATTTATCAAGCAAGAATGTGTCATCTAAAATTAATGCTAACCTACAAAATCTCCACCCCAATACACTAGGCCCAAATCTATATGAACTAGAGAAATGCATCCTATACATAGTACAAGACATGGCTGAAACAACCACCTCGATAAATAGGTTGACACTACGATGTGACTCCTCTCAACCGCAAAAAATAACTTTTATAGCCTTCCTCCTAGCAACTCAAACCTTCATGTACAACATCCCGATATTAAACTTTGCCTCAATAAGAGAAATTATTTCTCTTGGCTTAAGATCTATCGGTCTTCGAATAACTGGGAGTACAAGTTTACTTATGATTATGGAATTGTACTGCCTTAGCCGCTGAGAAGTATGAGGTTTGAGCATGTACATATGTTCTTAATAAATGATATCTTCCATGCTTCGCCCAAGCACTGACTAGCAGAAGTGTGCTATCTTCAAAGGCATAGATGTGAAAAGGAATCATTAGTAACACAACATATTGTAATATCTTCTCTTCTGGGTTGAAGAGACAGCCTAAAATTCAACATTATTCTTGAAGGACAAACCCACAAGTGGGAATTGAATATCCCTTTTGCTTGAATAACACATGCCCTTTAATAATTTATCTAGTATGTCAACATCATCCCTTATCTCTCTTGTTTATGTGGAATCATCTACATTCAACTAATTTTTCCACTCTTTTGCATGCATACACATACCCACAAAAGCATTTGTGCTAACCATTCTATCTACCGTGTTCATATTCCTCGCACAATAATCCCTAATGTGTACATGTTCCACACGCTCGGATTCGGGCCCAAGCGCCTAATTCCATGTCTGTACCCTCATAAAGTGCACGTTCTGCTTGTGCATGCTTAGCTGAAATTCTGGCCATTGACTAGTTCCTATTAACTTGCCCATCAAATAACTCAAATTTACATCTTGATATGCCCTTTCAAGAAAGAAAAATCACTTTGTATTAATACATTACTTACGATTATATTGGAGATCCAACAATAGATCTCTAAAGCAATGGACAGTTGTTCATCAACTTTGCATCTCCAAATCCTACAATGTTCACCTCCCTATTGCAGTTGACATTAATCTTCTCATTGTATGTATGGTGCAGCACCAATCTCCTCAACCTCCACATATAATATAGGCATTACTACTAATATCTTTATATGCAATATCAAACTTCTTTATTATAAGATGTTATTTAACAGCCTACTCCTTAAAATTAGCCATATTAAAAAACAAATACCAAAAGAGAACAATTTATGTTAATCCTTCTCTAAACCGCGCATAAAACTATTACTCCAAAACTGTTTACGATTTCATTTACCTAACAAAAGACTACATCTGCCTCAAAATTCATCTTAAACAATATCATACTTAAAAATTAGGTTAAAAAAATCAATCATTACTTCTTAGACATTTTATAAACCATACTAATTTCTTTCCGTTATATTTTCCAATATATTATTTTATCATAAAAGTTCACATTTACAATTTTAGGTATTAAAACAGCAGATGAGTTTATACTTAAAAGTAATTATAACATAATTATATAATTAGTTAATTAAAAATCAGCATACAAGTAACAGCCAACAACTGCTTCTACGATCAATCTCATATTTTTGGACCTTACACTAGACTTCATTTGTGAAAGCTTTCTTATTATTTTTTAAAATAATTTTTTTTACAATAATCTTTTGGACCGTAAATATTTTTATTATAAAATTATTTTAAAAAACAGTAAGCCAAAATCATTCAAGTATAATGCATCCAACAGTTAAGATCGCGAAACTTTAAACCAAGGCTTCGTTTGGGATGGCTTTCTTATTGCTTCTTAAAGCAGCTTCCTAATATAAAAATAAAATTTTTTGTTCTAGGGAGCTGCTTTAGGAGCAAAAAAAAAAACCATCACAAACAAAACCTAAAACTATAACATCTGTGAAAAAAATAATCCTCAGCCATATGAGAAGCATGGAAATAAAATCTACCCACATATCTCCATTCTTTAAAAAAAAATCAGATCCCGAACAATGTTTGGAAGTAATAATACAGCCAGATCTACAGCTCTTAGCATTCAAAAAACTTCGAAAAATACATTTCTGCCAAAATTTTCAAAAACTACATTTTCAAATCAAACCTTTCAAAAAATACATTTATACAGATAAAACATTTCAGATCTACAGATCTTAGTGTCCAAAAAATTTTCAAAAAATACATTTCTACAGATCTTAGCACTCAAAAACCTTCAAAAAAACAATTTCGGTAATCATTTCAATTGGCTAAAAAAACATTACATCCCTTCAAAGTCGTTCAAGCTGCAGCTAAACAGGAATTTTGCTCTCAGCTAGGCAAACTTGGGCAAAATGGTTGTGGTGCTTCGTTACATGCGGTCACCAAATCCCACCCAGAGGCCAATCAAAACATGTCACAACACTGATATTTTGTTTGTTTTTTACATCACTGATATATTGTATATCATCACTATGTATCAATATGTATTGGATATCATGACACGTCCTAATTGACCTTGGACAGCCTAGTAACCTTCAAGTAAAGTGCCGACTTTAGCCATTTGTAAATTTTCTTAATGATTATATGGCTAATAAAATTTAAAATAATAACTAGTTCTAAAATTTGTCCCTTGAACAACTGGTGAGAATTTTCGTAATTGAACCTAAAATCGGGCTCCAATATATTGAATGATTTTCGGTCTGTCAGACTCACAGATGGGCTAAAATAACTAAAAATTACATTTAACATTGAAAGGTTTTGATGACCCAAGTCCAAGCCAGAAAACTAAATGGTAAACTTGAATTAAATGTAAATTATATTGATATTAGTGAAACAAACCAAAGAACTCAAACTGGAGTTCTGAAAATTTGAATATTGCTAGACTAGACCTCATTAGTCAACTCTGGCTTCATTTAAGGCAGCTCTCTTATTGCATTGTAAAATAATTTTTTAGCATAAAAATTTCAAATATAAAAAAATTACATTAAAAAAACTGCTTTAAAAAATAGCAATAAACTGTTGCAAAAGAAATTTTACATGGTAATGGACAATCTAGAAAATAAAATAGATGCTTGTATTAATCAGAATCAAGCACCACCGGCTTCTTCCTTAAATGAAAGTGGAACCAAACCACTTGCTAAACCCTACAAGATAACCTGATTTAAAGGAAACTTTGTATCTCAACTAATGATAGACAAACTTAAGCTAAAACCCAAACCACTTTCTAAACCCTACAAGATAATCTGGTTTAAAGGAGGAGATAATCTGGTTTAAAGGAGGAGAGGTCCCTGTCACACAACAATGCATTATTAACCTCTCAATTGGAAGCTCCTATAAAGTAGTGTCTGACATTATGCCCTTTGAAGTGTGTCAAATCTTACTTGGTCATCCTTGGCAACTCGATCACAAAACAATTCACAATGGGGAAAAGAATACTTACTCTTTCACTCAAAACAACAAAGAATTCACCTTGTACCCCAAGAAAAATATTCCTGACCCTCCTGCCAAAAACATCCAATCGACATCAAAAGCAACCACTCCTGAATTACTTCTCAATACAAATGAGCTAAAAAATTAAGAGATAGTCTATTTGATGTTAGGAAAAGAATCTGAACAATCTTATGAAATTCCCGTGGCAATACAACCTTTGATTGAAGGATATTCTGATATAACCACTGATGAATTACCAAAATCTTTACCACCCATGAGAGATATTCAACACCACATCGACCTAATTCGTGGAGCACCTTTACCCAATATCCCTCGCTATCGGATAAGTCCTACTGAACACGATGAATTACATAAAAAGGTGACTGAACTTCTAGACAAAGGTTTGATTAAGGAAAGTATGAGTCTATGTGCTGTCCCAGACTTGCTTACACCCAAAAAAGATAAAACCTGGTGGATGTGTGTAGACAGTAGAGCCATAAATAAGATAACTATCAAATATAGATTTCCCATTCCCAGATTGGATGAAATGCTAGACATGCTTAGTGGTGCAAAGGTCTTTTCCGAAATTGATTTGCGAAGTAGATATCACCAAATAAGGGTTCGACCTGATGATGAGTAAAAGAAAGTTTTCAAAACAAAAGAAGGATTATATGAATGGCTAGTCATGCCCTTCAGATTATCAAATGCCCCTAGCACGTTTATGAGGACTATGAATCATATCTTAAGGTCTTTCATTGGAAAATTCATGGTAGTCTATTTTGACGACATCCTAATTTATAATAAACACACTAATGAACATCTTGAACATGTGGTATAAGTCCTACAAACCTTAAGAGAGCAAAATTTGTACATCAACTTAAAAAAGTCTTCTTTCATGACACAAAGCTTAACTTTCCTTGGATATATTGTCTCTGTTGATGGTATTAAGGTAGATACTGTCAAAATTGAAGCTATCCAAAGCTGGCTTACCCCGAAGAATATTAGTGAAGTTAGAGGATTTCATGGTTTAGCATCCTTTTTATCATAGGTTCATGAAAAACTTCAATACTTTAATTGCACTCATCACTATCTATCTTAAAAAGAGAATTTTTAAATGGACACTTGAAGCTAAACAAGCCTTTCAACTGATAAAAACAAAAATGAGAGAAGCTCCCATTCTTAGCTTACTAGACTTAGATAAAATATTTGAGATGGACAGCAATGCATCCCATATTGGCATAGGAGCTGTACTTAGTCAAGAAGGTCGACCCATTGCTTACATTAGTGAAAATAAATGATTCTCGATCTCAATATTCAACATATGATGTAGAATTTTATGTAATTATACCGGCCCTAAAATTTTGGAGATGTTACCTTATTCAAAAGGAATTTGTTTTAAACACTGATCATGAGGCACTACGATTTTTAATATCACAAAAGAACTTAAGTAAAAGACATGCCAAATGGACATCTAACTTAAAAGATAGGTAGATGAGTTGCTTAAAATAGAATTTCAGAGAGTTTGCAAGACCTGATGCAGTTTTGATATTTGGTACATCTAAGGATGATGTGTTAGTTATGATAATAGGAGCTATAATATTTTAAAAAGTGGATCTGAGCAAGATATAAAGAAAGAATGCAAGGAGATGAGTGAAAAACAATGTTTAGATTCACATCTAACCAACAATCAAGCATAATGAGTAAATAAAATATTCAAAAAATTATTTATTGGAATTAATTTTATATATTTAAGTATTCTTGCATTTATAATCACATAACCTCAGCTAAATTAACAAAAACAAAAGAGACCAAAGTTGGCAATCTAGATCTACCCACAAAATTTAAAACTTAGATCATATCAAGCATTATTTTGGGATGGTTCACTAGTGCGCTAATAAAAACTGCAAGAACAAATAGACAAAGGCAATGGAAAGTAGAGCACCGTTAGACGTGAGGATACCAATGATAGTTACTGCATGAAGAGGTCTTTGAATTGCAGTTATAGGCGCATGTATGTGTCTATATACAGACCAATCCATAGAAGATGGATCATCCCTATAACTAGACTATAATTACAACCTAAAATAGAGAACCAAACCAAACTAGCATAGAAATTACATAACATAACCTGGTCTCTCTGTAGGGATCCAACTTAATAGCATGCTTTTGATAAAACTAAAACAAAAATTCATAACGCATATAAAAATTAACTAAAATTGAAAAAAGTTAATAAAATTTTACTAAATTAAAACCTATTCTCCTGCTGCTCATTTTCTTGTCCAAATGAGCATGTATTGCATTTCAATGTGTGTGTATATATATATATTCAAATTTGCATCAATGTGTTTACATGATTTGGCGTAGATCACTCTAAAAGTTAAGGTTTAAAATTGCGCAATCAAGTATTAAGATGTTTTTTTTTTTTTCATGAGGCGAGGCTTAAGCCTCAAGGTGTTTTGAGGCATAAGTCTTAAAATTTAAAAAAAAAATTGTAACGTCAAAATAAAGGGTAAAAGAGATTTTTTATATAATAATAAAATAATATTTTAGAGAATGACATATTAACTTTCTATTGAACTATGAAGTAATAAATTGACATACTTATGAAACAAAAAAATTGCACAATACATAAGATGACAAATGATAAATTACATGAAATAGAATTAAAATTTAAATATTACATGAGCAGAACAATATTAAATACAGGAATGGCATAAAATTGTCATATAATATCAAATTTAACTCAAAATTCCTTCTTTCTTAGTTCCCTGCATATTCATATTTAATTCCTAAGGAAAGCTTAAATAGTCGGCAAAAACTTAGAAAATATATGCACTGTCATCACTAAGTGGAACTTTATTTGCGATGTCATCATAACAAATTGGTCTCTCATGAAGTCCAAATACTCAATCTGCTTCTTCAATTATTTTAGTCCTTCCTCTATCCTAAATGTTTTTAATTAACATAAAGATGAGATTATACTCAAAAAAATTTCAAGGTGGTGGTGTTGGTGTCCAGCTTTCAAGTGATTTCAGACGGCGGCTACGACGGTGATGGTTGCAACGAAAATGGCAGGCTAGAGATCAAGATAGTCAAGAGAAAGTTATTGCAGCTCCGAGGTGCATGAAGGCGTGATTTGTTCATGGCTTTAGTTTAGGATTTAGATAAGTTTTTATTATATATGTATATATATATATATATATATATATATATATATATATATATATATATATATATATATATATATATATATATATGGTCAAGCGTAAGCCTCGCACTAGGGATATGAGGCGAGGCAGGCCTTAGCCAAGCTGTCGCTTTAGCCATATAAAAAAAGTGTGAGGCATAAACATCGAGGCGTTTTTCACTATAATTGCACTGAGGCGAGCCTCAAGGCTAGCCTCATACTGCGCAATTTTAAACAATGGAAATATAGCTAGCTTTACTGATGCATGTGACCTCCACTGTTGCATCTCATAACATACTACCCCACCAACAAGTTCGCTATGATGGCAAATAGTTCCCTCCATTATGGAAGTGTATGAAGCATGCGCTAGTGAGAAAAAAAGAGTTCTCAAATCAATAGAGTAGAAATACTACATGTCCGAATAGACATAAAACATCTATTTATAAAAAGTATTTCATATAATGCTCTGATTGGCATTACACTCCATATTTTGAAAAGAGAATTATACGTGTACCTTAGAGGTTTAGAGCTTACCCAATAAAAGGGTTAAGCAAGAATGCCAAACAACATGAAGGGCGAATTTGATCTCTTTCGTGGGAGACTCACTGGGAGCAATGTTTTTTATTTTTTTCCTTAAACATAGGAGCCAAATAAATTAAATCTCAGTTTCTATTAAGGACAAATAATTTAACAGAAGTAAAATTTGACATAATTCAATGTATAAATCCCTAACTCCATTGTAACACCCAAAGTTGATAATAGTTTTTTCAAAGATGATAAAAATAAAGTAGAAATTAATCCTGAGACTAAGTTCTCGTAACTTAAACCTGCATCAAAATCTAACTTGTATACCTTGGTTGGAGAATGAAGACTTGAGAAGTGAAACTGATATATTATTCGCTTGATTTGAAATTTAATTTCTTTTAACTTTACATGTTTATGTCAATTGGACCACAAAACTTAGATATAATAGTGAACGGTGATTTTATGTAAGCTTCTATATTATTACATAAAGCATAATAACTTTATGCAATTTGTTTGTATTATTCTGAATTTCATTTTATCCTTTATCTGTTTTTTACTTGCAAACATATTTCTATATTTGTAAGTTCTTAAGAATAAAGGATTGGTGGAGCTTATGCCTGGCCCATGAAATGTAAAATGCCTCACCCAATGCCTGCTTTTAAAACAACTCAATATACGAGTACTGAGTCCAGCCATTCAAATATTTACCCAATGCCATTAGCAAATCCACACCAGCAAAATTACTCCAATAAAAAGCATAAATCAGGTACACCGGAAATAGTCAAATCACTAAATCAGTCAAAATGAAAATACTTGCTTGACTAATACTTTCATGACCACTTTAACCATAAATATATATTGAGCGATAAAGAGTGCATCTGAATATTCATTTGCCAGGTATTAAATCAAATAAAGCAACACCCTTATTCATTTACCATAGCTGAACATAAATAACAGAATTATACCTACTCTAAAGAAAAAAAAAAAAAAGGTTTATTTCTGTGACCACTCTAAGAGGTATAACTAACATATTTGAACTTCTAGTCCTATAAAGTCTAATCTGAGCCTAAGTAACTATATCGACATCATTAAGAATTCTGGAAACCTTGCAGGAAACTATCAGACAACATTGACCAATTAAAGAAAGTAGCTTCCAAGCTAACATATGCAAATTTCGAACAAATCTCTTCCATCCCACGCCATACTGCATCTTTAATGTTCAAGTTATTCATGGAACCCATCCATTCATTAATTCTTGAATTGGTATGTATGAAACGTGTTACAAGTTACAACATTCATCTTGAGCATCATATCACCCCATAACCAGAGTTCTGTCGTTTATATTGACGAGTAATCAAATACTTTGATCAAGTTGAGCTTTAAGAAATGGACATCATTTTATAATAACGGTAATAACATGTAGGAAGGTAGAGTGCTCTGTAGTTAAAGAATGAAAAAAACGTCCAACTCCCATCTATAAATGCAACTTTCAAATGCATGGCAGAAGCATTTAAGAACACAAGTATGGCTTTTGCATTCCATAGGATCCAAAAAATTACTTCGCATGAGCATAAACTGCTCAAGAGGGATGATAATTCTTCTACTTGAATTCATTTTTAGCATCCCAGATGTGACAATTGCAATTCACAAGTTCCTAGTTGTGGGATAATTGCGTATTTCAAGCTTCATAATCCAATCAGAGTAGACAATATACAACAAAAAGTCTCCAAAACCTTTTGAAACTAACAAGAATAAAGCCAATGTCCAATGTTGTGGCCAAAACTACTGAAAATCCTTTGGGGATGAATAACAGCAATGCAAATATTATCCTATGAAATCAAACTTTTCCTTAAAAATCTGACATTCACATGACAGAAAAGAGATAATGGCAATACCGCCTTAGTAGCATTCGCTGTCACTTCAGACTCCTTTATAAATATGATTGCAATGCTAATTCCTATACCTCTTTAACATTCTGGATTATCCAGCGCCTCAATGCTTTAGCATTGCCAGATGTGTGTACTTTATAGAAAAGCTTAAAATGCAAAGCTCATTGTCCATCATGTCGAGATCTTAGCAGGAATAGAAATAATAAGCAATGCAATACATTACCATACTTGTCTCTTGGTTTAGTAAACTGAAAAACTTATGTATCCTTACAAACATAATGAACTCTCCAACAAATCCTCGTTAAAATATCTCCACGGATTAAAGCTTAAAAGTCCTCAAGTCCAAGAAGCTTCTCAGTGGAAGCAAATTCTACAAGCTTGTTGTAATAACACACTAAGTCCATTTGTGCAGGCACCAAAATCCAGAAGCTTCGAACGGTGCCCAGCCTACACCATCCTTCTGATGTAAAATCTGCGTCAAGACAAACCCATGTGATCATGAAAACCCCATATGCACCAAACTTTCTGCTATTTATAGCATCATGATACCTCTGAAAGTGACTTGCAATGATAGTCTATAATTAGCTATAGGACTAGCCTGGTAAACTCACACATACAGAAAAGAAAAGGGGGAAAATAAGAAAACAGAGCAAAAGTTTGTGCACCTTAGTAGTATGACCCAGAGCCACTACCACGCAAATAACCAGCGCCACCCAAGCTACGACCAGAGTACACAGAGTAAGAGCTTCCTCCAACCTAAAATCAAGGCAATAGTAGGTAGGTAAAGTGATCATAAGAGTTGCATCGTAAAAACATGAAATGTCCATAGAGTTTACATCAGAACCACGAGATAGATAACTGCTGCTGTAGCTTGATGATGAGTACAGCCCATCAACATCACTGCCACCTACGGAGTCTAAATAAAAACATAAGCAATTGAGTAAACAGATTAACTTGAATAAATAAAAATGCAAGAATTCTGCAGATGTAAACCACTACTGTAGCCCATTCCATGGCGGCCTCCATATAGCCCATGGGAATCCCGTCCAGAGATAGAGCTGCGGCTACCGCCATATCCTATATGAGAACGTCCCAGTCTGTGTAAAGTATACAATATGAGAAGGGTTTGCATATGTAACAAATATTATAAGAAAAATTGCATGCCCAATCATCCAAGTTAGGTAACAAAATGCAGACCTATCATTATAGCTATCATCATACTGAGCTGAACCACCACTAGCACCATAATCTAATCTTGCCCTTGACTGCCTCATGCTTACATCCGCATAACGAGGATGTGTGTCATCCTTAGACAATATAAAAAGCTTCAAGGTTATTAACAGGAAGTAAATAGGACTTGGCAGAAATAAAAAAATAGTAAATGTGTAGCCACCAGATCTGAATATGGACGCTTGGATCCAGAAATAGAGTCATAATCTCGGCTGCGTCCTTCTCTATAAGATGGAAGAGCTCTTTCAAGCTTTCTGCCATATCCTTCATCAACATATGGTCTCCTTTCAGCTGAACGGGACAAAGTCCGAGGAGGGATGTCTGAGTATCCTCCCCCCCTAGAATAATCATCTTCATATGATGGCCGCCTCTCAGTGGGAATCCTTGAACCATATTCAACAATGGTTCTACTTCTGCGAGCAAGTTCATCACGCCGATCATAGTTCCTCTTAGAAATGCTCTTAGGGTACACTGGAACTGTTTTCATAAATGTAATAATAGCTCTTTTAGCTCCAATAAAAGATTAAAGCAGGTTATCTAGTAAGAGCATAACAACTGCATACTTGATGGCCTTCGAACATAGGACCGATCTGGCGGAGGTAAGTGCCTGGTTCTCTCTGAAAATGCTGCAATATTTCGTCTTTCTCTCAAACCTATGGGCCTCTTTGGTCCGCGACCACCAATAGGTACACCACGAACACCAACTGGTGCCCCACGCCCAATGCTTCCTCTAGATGCTCGTAGGGGTAGCCTACGAACAGGTGCACGACTCCAAGATGCACGAATGTCTCGAGTAGGGACATGGCTAATCCTAAAATCCCCACGAGAAACACGTTTTCCTCGACCTCTTTGAAGAGGCCTAGACAATCTAGCTCTGACCTTCACCTAAAATATTAAAAAAAAAGTTTTCATTCACATATATATACAAATTACAAAAACCTAAAAATCATGCACACAAGAAAAGCAGACAATAAAACTTAAGGCATACCTTGTTATCTCCTTCACCAAGCTCAACATTGTTAATGCCTTCAGCACATGCAACAGCAGCCTCATGTATGTCAAAAGTAACAAATCCAAAATCCTTTCTCTTCGCAGCTGGCATGTTACGAGCAAGCTCAATTTTCTCAATCTTACCAAATTTCTTGACATGCTCCTTGACTCTTTCTTCATCCCATGCAGGTGGAATTCCATCAAGAAAAACAGTTTTTACCTGCAAAAGAAAAGACTTCTTAAAGACTTTTCAAAAGTCTAAGTTCTTCATTAACTTTGACTTCAGAATCAAAAGCTTAGAAAATAAAAGCTTCACTGATCCAACATGATATCATATAAATATAATTGCTATACGGTGCAAAAAAAAAATGTTAAAACAACAAAAGAGATTGATTCTCAAGAAAAAACAAAAGATTCTAAAATTATATAATTAAGAAAACAAAAGATTATCAGTCCTACAAATGAACATCAAGACTGCTTAACATAACTCAGCTGAAGTACCTGTGACATAATCTCATCATCAGGTTCAATAAATGAATCAGCAAACGCAACTTTTGCAGATCGATCAACTCCAAACACTACATCCCTCTTTTGCAAACGTCTATAAGCATCCATGGCATCAGAACGAGAAGAAAATTCCAAGAAAGCAAACCCACGATTCATCCCCTCATTACTAGCATCTTCGACCAACACCAAATCTTCAATGTTATCTATCCCAAAATGCTTCAACTTCTCCTTCAACTGAAGTATTTTGCAAAAAATCAAAATAATGACAAAAAACTAGGCAGTATACAAGCAAAAGAACAAGGAATAAACTTAAGTGTTCTGACATGTTCCTTTGTCCAGGTCTTGCAAATATTCCCCAGAAAAAGTGTATCACTGTCTTGGCTTTGAGCAACACCACATTGTTTACCATTTATCTGCACCATTGAAGCATCAACATATTTTTCACTAAAAAATACAATATTCATATCGATAAAACAGGTTGTTCAATAGCAGATCACATACAACTGGATTCTTGAGTTCTGCAACAGCACGTTTTGCTTGGTCCACAGATGCAAAACGCAGGAATGCAAAGCCTTTGTTCTTCTTTGTGTGAGGATTCATCAGGAGCCGGACTTCAGTGATCTCACCAACTTCATTGAAGACTTTTCGAAGATCATCTTCAGTGGCATCCTTGTCCAAACCTCCAACAAAGACTTCAAACTCTTTCCGTTTGCGTCGCTCTTTAACCAATTCATGATGCTCTTCCTCCTCTCCATCAACCTCATGTTCCTCCTCAATGTTTTCATGGTCCTCTTCATCCTCAACATCTTCTCCACCATCCTCAATCTCCTCAACAAGCACATCCCCTTCTTCCTCTTCAACCACATCACCTTCCTCAACCTCCTCTTCGCTTTCATCCACCTCTTGGCCATCATCATCAATCATCCTCTCATCATAGTCAACCGTAGCTTCCTCTTCATACTCTGGCTCATTGTCATCCAATTCTAGGCGCTCACCTTTATCATCCTCCTCCGTAATATACTTTGGACCCTCTTCAATATAAAGCAGGAAATTCACTCAATTTCAACTTAGCATGTAACAAAGGTTTATGAAAAGGATAGCATCAAGCAAGCAGTGACATGCATCATCATAAATGAAAGGCTAAAGAAAAACTAAATACGATAAAAATAATAGAAAATAATGCTAAAGTCATATTGATATGACCACAAATATTGGGAAAAGAAAGAGGAGGAAAAAGACAAGCATATATTTGAGAAGATCATACAAAAAAAAATTCTTAATCATAACAGCGCATACGAATGTGCAATGCAGTTTTTATCCCACTGAATAAATGAATCAATAATTAAAATCAAACACCAAGATGCTTTACAAGGTAAATAACAATGCTTCATGGACATCCCCTTCAATCAAGAAATACCTACAAAGAACCTGACGTATATTTATCTAATCAAAGAAAATGAACAAGAATTTTGGTCGAAGATGATGAAGCGTTGAACCCAAAAGAGCGTAGAACACAAGAGAATCCAAAAAATAAACAGTAGAATGAAACCCAAAATAAAATGAAGCCCAAAACCCAAGATAATTTTAATGCCCTAATGAGGTCACCATCCTTAGAAAACTTTTCAGCTTTTCCACATAAGAATTCAGCAGCTAATTGTATGTAACCTGAGATTCTTAAATAACAATGAGCATTTTTTGAGAATGATCTAGAAACAATAATTTTGAGTGATGAATCGCAACACCCATATTTGACATAGAGTACAAGAGTCATCTCAAAATTTTTCATTCCACTGCTTGTACTATGATAAACTTTAATTTATTTGAATATTAATAAACTTTAAAAATACTCTAATGTTGTTTCATTATCTAAATTAAAAAGATATTAGTTAATCATTTAATCTAAGTAACCAATGAAAGCAGGCCTGTTATTTTTACAAAAAACAGAAAAAAAAACTTCATCCTGATCATACATGAGCTTACAAACAATTCTACCATAATAAATGTAATGTACTTATGCTCTCCAATCTTCAACAGTATAACAATTGTATGCTGATCTGCATTTTTTCAGCATCTAAAATTTTCAAAACAATGTGGGAGTAAAACCACATAACAGTTTTCATTGCCATAAAATGATATTCATTGCCTTATAATGTAAACCAACCAATTAATGCACATCTAACTATCCCGTATTAGTTTACTTTAAGACTAAAGATATATTGCTCAGCACTGTAGTTTTACAAATTAAAAGAACACTTAGGGGCTGTTTGGTAGATTTAGGATTTCATTTAAGTAGGATTTCGTAAATCCTCCAAATCCCGGATTTACGAAATCCTGAGGGGTTAAATCCTGAAAACTGTTTGGTAACATTCATGATAAATCCAGTTAAATCCTTTGTGACTGTTTGGTTGTTCATTTTAGGATTAAGGCGGTTAAAAAGTTGACATACATTATTAGGATAATTAAAGCACGACAAGAAAAGTTTAAATAAAATATAACAAAATTTTATTAATACTAATTAATTATTTAATTATTATTTATAATATTTTATAATAATTTTTTTTATTTTAGATCATATTTAATCCTATTAATTATTTTGAAATAACTAAGTATTTAACTAATAATTTTATCAATTATTTAAATATTATTTAATTAATTTCACTTAATTATTAATATTTTAAATTATATTAATTAAATTATTCAACAATTAGAAGCGTCTAGGTTTTACTTTTTCCCTCCTATATTTCGTTCGGCTTTGTTCCTTCGCACCTAAAATTTTCAAGAGTTCTTCATCGTCGCTGTTCGACTTTGCTCCTTCGACTACATACCTTCCTGTTGAATCGGAATTTACGAAATTTTTTTATCTGAAGCAACAACGGGAGCTCGCTTGCTGTGAAGGTAACTTTCTCCCTTTCGCGCGCTTCTTCGGCCAAATCCCGTAAATCCGTCGAACCAAAGGATTTCGGAACTCCGGGATTTAGAGCGAATCAGCGGAATTTTCCGTCCACGGAGGATTTCGTTTGCCGTGAGATTTGGATTTGCATTTTAGGCCGTTTGGCTGGATTTCGCCCAAATCCGGCCTTAAATCCGCCTAAATCCGCATACCAAACAGCCCCTTAATTATCTAAATTTTAAAAGTGAAAAGCATGCATCTCGTGTCAAATAATTGGAAGAAAATATATTTTCAAATTTTAAAAAACCAGGAAAGAAACACGCAAAGAAAATAGTTAGACATTTTTCACAGTCAAGCATGAATAAACAAAATCTTGAAAACATAAGTCCGTGACGTTGCTCAACTCAATCATCCTATATCAGAAACCTAGAACCAGAGGATACACCAGACTTCACAAATAATCTGAGAGGCACTATACGAAATATGGATGTTGGGGTTGATGACCTAAAAAAGCAAAGGGCATTGGTAAGATAAATAAGCATAATAAAACAAAAACCTAGAAAGGGTAGCGCTTTGATATTGCTCAGCATAATCATCCTTTAAAAGGAACGTGGAATCAGATGATGCATCACACCTTCACTAATAATCTCAGAGACATAATACGAAACATGCATGTAGCTGTTGATGGCAAATAAAACAATAAGGGTTTTGGTAAGATAAAGAACAGGACAAACAGACCTATAACAACAGATCCATGGACCGATTTCACAGCCTCCGCTGGTTTATTCTCCGACTTGATCTCCACGATCACTTCCGACAGAACCTCCTTCTTCAACTCAACCTTCTCAACATTCTCCGCATCCTGAGTTGCATCGGGCTGGTTTTGCAGCTGCTTTACGACAGTCTTCGTAGCTCTCGCTGCCGGTCTTCTTCCCGGGCCGGTCTTCTTCACCACACGGGGAGGCATCGCTGGATCTAGCGAAAAGAAACCAACCGACGAATCAACGGCTTCGTTCTACAGCTCTGATTGGTAAACAGATGAAACGAAACCCTAACCCTGCTCCTTGATAGAAACCCTAGTTCCTACCGTCCTCGAATCCACCTTACGAGGTGCGATGGTGTTAAGTAAGGATCGTACAATATATTTACTATAATACCCTCGTACTGTTCCCCTGAATAAACTCTTTCAGGGGGCAAAAAAGACCATGCTTTTTGTGGCGGTCCGCATCGCCCGCTATCTTCGTGTTTTGCAGTATATTTGGAATAATCCTTTTAGGAAACTATTGGAAAAAAAAAAAGCATCGGCGCGTAGATTTTCATTTCTTACCAATTTTGGCTGCTCAAATTCTCTAAGCATATTTTTTTCGATCTTCAGAAGAATTATATAAACCAAAATAAATCATCATATTTTTATAAGATCTCAGTGAGAGAATTTATTGGAATAACATTAATGTCTTATCATTTATTTTGGTATCCTACATTGCAAAGAAAGAAAACATAACAAAGATAAAATTAACTTTTTATATATTCATTTTAATTATAAATTTTTTTAGGAAATTTACATACATACTACTTTATACCATCATATTTATATATCTAACACCCAAAATTTTAATATTACATACATACTATCCTATATTATTTTAATATCAAATATGTCACCCATAAAAGAATTCAAGAACTAGAGTTATCGTATTATCGCTTCCTAACCCTAATTACATTAATGACGAGGACGAAGCAAACTGCTCGCAAGTCTACCAGCGGCAAGGCCCCAAGGAAGCAGCTGGCCACCAAGGAGGCGAGGAAGTCTGCCCCGGCAACCGGTGGCGTAAAGAAACCTCATCGTTTCCGCCCTGGAACAGTTGCGCTGAGGGAGATCAGGAAGTACCAGAAGAGTACCAAGCTCCTTATCTGCAAACTACCCTTCCAGCGCTTGGTCCATGAAATTGCTCAGGATTTCAAGACTGATATCCGATTCCAGAGTTCCACCGTCGCCGCCCTTCAAGAGGCTGCGGAGTCTTACCTAGTCGGTCTCTTCGATGATACAAATCTCTGCGCTATCCATGCAAAGAGGGTTACTATTATGCCCAAGGATACTCAACTTGCTCGCCGGATCCGAGGCGAGAGGGCTTGATTTCTTGATGATTGATGTCAGTGGCTTGCTATGCGGTTAAGTTTATCTTGATCTGTAATATTTGTTCTTAAAGTTTTTATGGTCGTTTTGTTATCTAGTAATGTAGAAATGAATGCAAGGTTGGTTGTTTGGTTGGAGTTTCTGGTAATTGGAATGGTGTGTTTGATTGTTTTCTTTGTTCAGGACTCGGTGCCAATTTAATCAAAGTTTCTGGTTATAATGTGGGATAGTATCATATTCTTCCCTTTTCTTCTATATATATATATATATATATATATATATATATATATGTGTGTGTGTGTGTGTGTGTGTGTGTGTGTGTGTGTGTGTGTCACTCATATTTCCTTCCTATCACTCATATATTTCATTTCTACCACTCATATTTGATATGAAAATGAACTATGGAATGTATGTATGTAATTTTAAAATTTGAGGTGCTAAATATGTAAATAGAGTAGTATATTATGGTATGTATGTAAATATCCCAAATTTTTTTTATAAAACCTCATATCAAAACAATATTCATGACCATTTAACCTCATTTTATATGTCAAAAACGCATGAATTTTACTAACAAGAATGAATAATAAACGAGAGAATACAAAAAAAAAAAGATAAATAAAATCTAATTTTTCTTTTTTAATAATATAAACAATATCAAAGAAGGCTCATAAAAAAATGATTATTTTTAATTGTTGCTATTTAATTTCATTAAACACACATTTGTAATTTCTAAATAAGAAGCCGATTTGTGTGAAATCATGGGCCTACTACACATGGGTTAATTAAGCTCCAGCAAGTAGCTATGTGAATAGGTTTGACAAACTGAACTAATCAGCCCTTGAGGTCATGTTCCTTGTGCAAGTTGACTGAGTATACTTTTGACCTTGAATCGAGCACCTTCATTGGACTACCTTGATTAAATTCTTTCTAGTGAGTTCAATAGTCTAGCAACTTTTAGTCAGCCAATTTATCTTGGTCTCAACCAAAAAACTTCAATCGTACACTTAATCTATTGATTCCCTTGTCTCTTTGAACATATTCCAAAGAACTAAGAAATTTAATATTTTGACTTGACATTATTTCATATCATTATTGGCTAGCCATATTGATTTGATCACATCTTATATGTTAGTATAATGACTTACCTATAAATATGGTCTTTGAGAGGCCGCATGAAGAATTTTTTCTACAGTCTTCCTTCTCTATCACTTTCCTTGATATAGCCTCGGGAAAAGGAATCCAAGGCATCTTATTATTGTGGTGGGATACAAATGAAATGGCAAACACTCTTGAGTAGTAAGAATAATTTTATTAAGTTGGAGGTTAAAAAAAAGGGGTTAGCCAAAGGATTAAGTTATGGCCAACCCTAGAGCTCTCATCGTGGATTCAGATATGGGGACTTTTATGATGGAGGATCCAAGGCATGTAACCTCTTGGGAATGTTAGGGAAATATATTTAGTTATGATATGGAGTGTTTGGTGAAGTTTCATGAGATTTGGAGACCAAAATGGGAAAATTTCATGTCTAGGTCTATGTGATTTAACTTGAATAAATATAATTAGTATTAAAATATTATGTTAGTAGAGGGGCTTAAGTGTTTATTGAGGAGCTAGAATGATTTTGGAGTGTTATGGGAATGTATGGAGATAAGATCTGAAGAAAATTGTATAATTTTAAGGTGTTTAGAAGGTGGTATAGGAAGGAGGGCAAAACTCGGTCAACATACTCTCTAATTTAGCTAAATTTTCATGAGGGGTCAAAATTTTTTTAAGGCTATAAGTGTAGGAAAATAAAACTAAGTGATTCAAAATTTATACTTCTATAATCAAATACCAAATAGAGAATAAAATACCATCTTGAAAGACATGCATGATATTCTACAATTTATTTAAAAAAAAAATAGAATTCTTCATTTTTATAGTTAAATATAATATAGAGAATAACATAATATCTTGGAATATAGAAATAATATAATACTATCTATACAAAAATAAAAATGGGTTTTGAAAAAAAAGTTGTCTACGTTCTCAGAGAATTTTTATCTGCCATAGCGAACTAAAGTAAAATTTATTTTAAGTTATGGTTCTAAATTCCCCATAAAGATAAGCTCTTAAAGTTAATAATATTCCAAGAGAAACTCTTGAGAATACTTTTGATTAAAGTATTGACTAAACATTTTTAGAATCCAAAGTTTTAGGAAAAAGATTAGAAATCAGGGATTTGTCAATAGAGATTGAATTAAAGAGGATTAGTTTTACTAGAATCACAGGATGAAAGGTATGGAACACCGATATTATGAGAAGCTCATAAGTGTTCCATCATATTATATAATTGGTATATAGTGTTTTAAGATAGGATGAAATCTAATATTTGAGTTATCAATTTATTATAATTGTGAAATTTTATTTCTAGAAAATGAGGACTTATGATTTAGGTCCACCTCAAAATCTAGATCTAAGGTCAATCACAACAATTTAGTTGTTCAAATCTATCTAAAGAAGTGTAGGAATTGGTAAAAAGGAATTATACATTCAAACCCTAAAAGAATTTAAAAGAAAGTCTGATATTATTGATCTTATATCTATTTGAAGTGTAATGTCAGCTAAAGGCTTTAAAACTATTAATCTACATATTTATAATATGCAAGATAGGCAGACTTTTATTGATTTAGGAAAGAAGAGTTTGTAGTCCAGAGATTGAAATCAAGGTTTGTATTGAATATGCAAGAGGTTCAAATGAACCTAACTAATGCACTTAAAATATTTTTCCTAGCATCTAAATCTTTTAAATTCACTAATAAAATTATATTTAAAAAAGAACATATGATTTTCTAAGAAAATATGGTAGTATAACGACCCTATACCAATAGGAATAGGAAGCTCAACCCCATCACTTAGGCCTCCCCTTGCTTGTCATTGGTTCATGTAAGTTTTATGTTTGTAGTAAAATGTAAAATGCATGTCATACAAGCAAGAAAAGTAAAGTGTGGGTGTTTTAAATGATAAATTCTACAAATCTTACAAGCCTAAAGACCAACTAGGAAAAAACCCATAAAAGTAAAGAAACATAGGAAAAAAATAGGAGTTCTAATACGCAATTAAAGTAAATATATCATTCAAATCAAACAATCATCAACAAAGTGTACAAAAATATCTATATAACAAGTGCCATTTCAGAATACAATCCAGGGTTACCAAAAATAAAATGGTACTTGACAGCAGCCTTTTACACTAAACTTGCATAAAAAATAAGATAATTATGTTTTGAGCATGGCTAATTGAAACACAAGTGTACTTGTTAATTTTTTGAAAAAGAGATTTTAAAAGATCTAATCTTATTTGGGAAATTTGTGTTTTAAATTTACAGTCTCAAAGTCAAACATCTCGTTATAAACAATATGTTGCCCCTTAAGGCAAAGATATCATTTGCTAACGAATTTAGATGATGAAAGTGAAAGTTGTCATCTCGATTGTAGTAGTTGAATTCAAATAAGAATCGCATACGATCTCGAAGGGTCGAAACAAGATTCTATCAGTATTCAATCACTATAATATGGATGGAAGATCATTAATTTCATATTCCTTGTCAAAATAACAAATGATGTATCTCCTCGAAGAGAGAAAATATCATGTATAATTGATCTAAGGAACATGACGATTGTGATCGCTATTGGCTTAATTTTTTGAAAGAAGATTAATTTTCAGTTTTGAAAATTGATTTTAAAAAATCAGGTGTGTTTGGTTCTAAATCTCGTACGAGCGCAAGCTCTCATAGTTAATTACACAATAAGAAATCATAATTTTCTACGAATCTCTCGATTAAAATAATGATGAATTTTTGTTGAAAAATTTTCTATAAGTGATATCAAATGAAATGAATCTTGGAATTTGAAGTGGAAATGGATCAATTTGGAGCACTTATTTTTGGAGTCAAAGAAAGAAGGGTATGAGACACTATTGGATTCTGAAAATGATTCAGAAGTGTCCTAACCTAATCTAAGTGTTTGACTTTAAGTTTTAGATTGAATGAAGATTCAGTTCGAGTTGAATGTTTTATTAGAAATTTGAAATTATATTCCTGGAGGTTGGGCTCATATGATCCATGATCTATCCCAGATCCTAAATCTAAATTGAGCATCACACAGTGGTAACTCGAACCTAACTAATGCAATACAAAATTTGAACTTACCTTATACTGGATTGGGGAGCCAACTAGCCACCTAGTCGATTTTAAATACATGTGTCCAACCATTTTATGACAAAGTGGTAGGGAAATTTTAATTAAAGTTTTAGAGGGCTAGAGTCGATGTCTAGAGATTGTCCTAAGTGACCCCTTGACTTATTAGAAATAATTAAGATTTAGACTCTTTTAAATATGTTTCTAATACAATACATGTTGGTCAAAATACTTAAATTATGAATGCTTGAAGTTTTGAGAAATGCTTAAAAATAGTTTTTTAGAAGACTAGGCTTTCCTAAGTTCAGCACCTCATTCTCATAGGTCAGATTATCTGAACTTTACTCGTAGGCTGTAAAGTATCCTAAAATATGGAAAAAAGAATACATTAATATGCATGTGACCCTAAGGGTGATCCCCGGCTTATTCCCTAAATTATTATCTTTCTATGTTATTTAACTCCTAAAATTTTAAATTTTGGTTACAAATAGAAAAATTTTCACAACCTTATGAGTCTTACATATCCAGACTTAAACAAAAGCGGCACACAATCACAAAAAAAAACTAAGAAAATCAGGCAATATTATACGCAGTCACATTAACACATCAATTATAATCAAATTAATTAATAAATGTTCATAGGTAAACTGCCTTGCTTATTATAACCCAGAATTGCATAAATTAAAATGGCCAATCACCACTGACCACAACCAAAATTCTAATCCTAATACAGACACAAGTGACTTTGAGTGGGATACTCATTGTCTTCAATTATTCAGTCTTATCTTCTTCGGGTTGCTTGGATTCTTCATAGCTGGCTACCCAAATGGAAAAGAGAACTTTTCTCTTGAGGGGAAGGTTACTCTTTCCGCTTTAGGTATGAAAAGATGATCTAAATTTGGACTTCCAAATGGAAAAGGAAGATCCCCCTAAGGGGTATCATTTACTCTTTGGAATTCAACATTTGGATATGTGTATCCTAACTCAAATGTACACTTTCATAACTCAATACTCAAATGAATTACATTAGTATGTATAAAAATGAGAATTCTAGACTTTTCTGTAGGGTTATCCTAGGCATTTAAATATTAAAATACATTCCCAAGAATATATATATATATATATATATATATATATATATATATATATATATATATATATATATATATAGAAAAAAGTAAACACACTTGGCCAGACTCTTTTTTTTTTTTTAATTTGGGGCTAAGCGGCTGAAGCACCTGTGGAAATTATATTTATTGTTTATTTAGTCCCCTTATTACCCTACATGAGTGTCGCTACCTGCTAAAAATTTAGTGAGCATACAGATCATTTCTAACATAAGGATAATCCAATCGCCAAACACATCATTAATCTACAGAGTACAGTAAAAGTAAGAAGACACACCAAAAAATTTAAATCACAACATGCAATGAAATCTCTAAAATCTAGCACATAGCAGAAAATTAAAGAACGACCTAACCTAGATCTAGAGTCGATTATTCTTGAAAACCATCTAAAGTGTGTGTGTAAAATGTCGTGTGGTTGGGGTAGATCCTAAACTGGGTAGTTTGTTGGAGTTGTCTAATGTTTGAATTTGTTAAACGCTAAAAGAGAGCTTTATATTGAAGTTTAAGTATTAGTGTATTAAGGCCTAATTTATGTGTTTTTTAATTGTTAAATAATTGTTACCTTTGTTGCACATCGAGGCCATAAAGTTTATTTCACCTTCTATTGGGCTAAGTTAATAGCCTTGTAGGCTTGGGTTACCCAGTAGTAATCGAGGTATCTTAAGTTAATTTAATTGGTTAAATGATTTTTATTAATCAAATTAAAGATTTCTAAAATTTTAATAAAATTTTAAATTTTTTAGAATTACTGAAATGATTTTAATTATATTAATTAAGGGGTTAAAAGTTGACTTTCTAAATTAAAGTTAATTTTGAAGGTTCAAGATTTTTATTAAATATTAGAGCTTATAATGAGTAGTTAGACTGTTAGCATGTTCAATTTAGAGTATCTTTTAGAAAGTTATAAATTTTAGAAGTTTGAGCCTAGGTTTTGACTTGGGTTTGAGAAAATTATTGATATTTTGACTTTGACTAAATTTTGAAGGTTTGATATTTTTGAAAAATACTAGATTTTAATTTGAATCCTTTGAGTTTAATTAAATTAAAATTTTCTAGAATTAATTTTAATTTTTGGAAGATTAGGGATTTATTGAATTATTTTAATTAAAGACCCTTTTTAGTGATTTGAACCAAAATGGATTCCAAACTTCTTGAAATCACCCCTAAAGAAAAAATAATCTGAGGGATTATCAAGTGTTTGAGAATTTATTGAGATTTTTAACTACTTTTAATTTATTTATTTATTTATTTGGGACATTTAGGCCATTTAAGGTAAACTCACACAAACAATGCATACACAAAGACTCGAACCCAAGACCTCTTAGTTTGAAGCATAAGCTCTCAACTAATAAGCCAAGGTGAGTTGTGTAATTAATTTAATTAAATATTAATTTTCCTTAAATCTTGAATTAAGATAAAACTAAGGTCTGGCTAATTAGGATTTCATTTTTTCTGGATTAAGGTTTGAGACTTAATTAATTAGAGTCCTTATGTGAATTTTTTTGATTTAATAATGATTCTTAGTAAATTATTTAAGGCTCTAGGTCATTTTTAGGGGGGGGGGGGGGGGAGATTTTGAAGCTCCTAATTGGTGGTCCAAATTAATCCCAAATCTAGTTTTAAATTTCCAATTCACCCCCTTCTTGATTAGCATTGGGACATTTGTTTAGGTTTAACAACCTAATCTTGATTCAACAAGAATCAACAATCGAGACCGAAGGATGGCTGGAGGTGGGACATCGAGTGGACCATACACAAACTTTGTTAGAGTTTGCTAGAACAGATGGATGAGAGAGGCTAGGAGATTAGGTATTAAGGGAGGAACACTGGGGGAGTTTTGGGGAATGATTTTGAAGGATCAAATGTAAATGATGGCCCCCTAGGACGAGCTACCTTGTTTATCTCACTCTCACAGCTACAAATGGTTATGATTGACTGGGCAAGGTGTTGGATGGCTGCCAGTAGGGAGGGGACATTCTCCTAGAGGGATCATGCACCTGAAGGTGACAAGCCTAGGTTTTGGAAGGCTTAGGATCAGGCCCAAAGTGGGCGGGGGGACCACCAGAGCTCGATCTCCATTAGTTTCGGCCGTCACCGGCCAAGGCCTAGGGTAGGATGATTTGGAAAGGTTGATGGGGATATGTTGAGCTCAAATATGAGCTCAATTGGACCTAGGGGAGTCCAATTCAGTTGGATGGCTAGGGTTGACCCAAAATTGTTTGGTTTGGGTCAAATTGGGCTCGACCCAGGTTAGGTCAGACCCTGGGTTTGATGTGGGAGGTGGGTCTGACTTTGGTGTTCCCAATACAAGTGTCAGTTGGGTTTGAATTACCTAAGATGGGAGAAGGCTTGTGTCAAGGTGGTTTTGACCACTTTAGGCTAGCCTAGAGGTTGACCCAAGTCGACCCAAGGGCTGGGCTAGCTAAGGTAGGTGTGTTGGACCTTGGTCCACCAAGTGGAGGTGTTGGCTAGGTTCAATTGGGCTTGAGGTGTGAGTTGGCTCAACCCTAAGTGGTTTTGACCACTTTGGGTTAGCCTAACTCCTATCCCAAGTTGACCCAATGGCTGGGTTGGCTAGGGAAGGTGTATTGGGCTAAGGGAGACCCAATGCTACCATGGGTTTGATCCAATTTGGATTGGACTAAGGAATAACTCAAGGGGAACCTCCCTTTGGGTACTTGGGTCAAACCAAATGGCTAACCCAAGTAGGCCCAAGGCTTGGGTCTCCAATAGGGCTCTCTTGGGGACCTAGTGGGTCTCCCCATTAGTTTAAATGGGACTGGGAAGGTCATGGTCAAGGGATTTGAATGAATGGGGGTGTATAAAAGATTTTGTCAAACTTGGTTGACTTGGTCAACCAAGTTGACCTAAGTGTGGGTTTGGGTCCAATGTGTTCCTAATGGTGTCTAGGATCCATTGGGATGGGTTTTGAGGGTTGAGGTAGGAAGGTAGGATTGAACTTAGGGGAAAAGATTAAAAACCCCTTTTAAAGGGTATTTTGGTCATTTTAACTCCTTAATCAATTTTGGGTCAAATTAAATTAAAAAGGTGTAGAGTATTTATCAATAGGTCCTAATGAAGGTCATGAAAGTAATTGGAAGGTTTGAATAGGGTTATAGGGTCAAGATCAACATGATGGCAAATTTAGTGGCATGGGTTGTAAATAACTGAAGGTTTTGGGGCCTTTGGAAAAAGATTCAATTTGAGGGGCTAGGAATTTTTGATTAAACTCACATTTTGATGGTTAACCTTAGATACATGCCAAAATAAGATGTAATTGACAGACCCCAAATCAGAAGTCATTAGACTCAGTTTCATGAGGTTAAAAAATTCCCCTAGAAAGGGTTTTAGGACCTTAGCCCTTCGCCCTTGGATTTGGTTTGAAACCTTGGAATTGGATTGAGTTTTGGATTTAGATGATTAGGGATGACTTATCCATATCACTAATAATCAAATAGATGATTGTTAATGGTTGGATGAGATTTGGAAGTTGATTAAATGTTGATTGAGAATTGATTGAGGGTTGATTGGTGGTTCATCTAAGAACTGGATTAGGAGGCGGGATTGAGTTTGATTGAGGTTGGTTTGGGCCTTATCCAGGACCTATGTGATCAGAGAGTAGAGACTTCCAATCACTGGGTCACTAGAAAGAAACCCAAGTGGGTCTTATTGACCTCATACAAAAATGAGGTCAACACTTATCGTTCAAGTGATAAAGTTAGAGTAAGATGTTGATCCCATGAGGAATTGAACTACATTCAAATTAGTCTAATGCTGTATACTAAAATCATTGTATTTATCCTAAAAATCCAAATTTCACAGAAGTATTCTAAAATTCCTACTATAATTGTTGAAAGTTAAAATTCATTTAATAAATATGTTCTGAACCTATGATGATAATAAAAGACATGATGAATGTTTGAATTAGAGAGTAAGCATTATTAGATCTCTATTAAGCTTGTAAACTTTTAAAGTAGAGCTTTTACTCCACTTCAATAATTGCATCTCTATAGAATCCAAAATCCTAATCAACTTGTATATAGGCATGATAATATTTTATTTCAATTCTCCTAATTAGTTCCTTACTGCTCTATCGAGGCATTGAGTCACATTAGATTTTAACTTAAATAATGACCAATGTAATGATTAAATTATGAACAGGAGCAATTAATAATAACATTAAACATTTCAAGAACTTGAGTATACTTTTGTAAAGCACACTTTATATCACACATCACAAGTCTAGAACTGAGTGTTTAGCCAGTCGCAGAATATAAAATACACAAAACATATTTCATTACTAAGATCAAAACAAAATACAATGAAGTCTTGTAGGATGTTACCCAGAAGTGCTTATATAATGCAACTCAAACATTTTTTGTGCTTTAGATTGATCTTCCTTAAGCACTCCCTCTCTACACACTCTTTGACACACATTATTTTATTTTAGAAAATAATTTGCTAGCCCTAATAAATTTGGCCAAAATTATGTTTATGTTAAGTACACAAGCTACCACTAGCATCGCAGTGCTCCAAAATAAAATAGTGTCGCTGAGTTTTCCCACTGTAGTGTTGGGTCTGAATCGTCGCGTTGTTTCTCCAATGAACTATTTTAACTACTACGTGGCAATACTTTAGCAATTTGGTCTTGCGATGCTCCTTCGCTGCTACGATGTTCATCTTCCTTGGCACTAACCGACACTGGGTACTTCAAGAGACAGCATTGGAGCACTTATTTATTTCTAAATTTTCCTGAAAGTATATTCATTATAATACCATATTCTAGCGTTGGGTGCTACTAGCATAGTAGTGCTTGAGTACACAATCCTAGGATGTTGCATTAAATTGAGGAAAACCCAAGAGTATAGATACTATGAAGCTTCTAAACTGGTGCTACTGTGTCAGAGTGATGCATGGAGAACTCTAACTCAGACACTTAGCTCTTTTCCACATTTTTTAGCCCTTTTCATTAAAATTTCCTACACAATAATAACCAAAATAAGGATTTTCAAAGAAAAATATATACAAAAACTATAACAACAATTTCAACAAAGAAATTTTCTTAACTTAAGTCATTACTTATCCTCAAGCAATTTCAATACACTTATGAGTATAACACTTTAATTTCATTAAATTTAAAACTTTAAGAGCAAGATAATATTTTACTATATAATGTTAATTAAAATAACAGTAGTTAATGACTTCAATCAATGCAATCATTAACAAACATCCTAATTTAATTTATCATTGCAACTAATATTCTTACTAAACACTGTTGACCTCGATTTTATTCTGATTTGCGCTCGAGTGCATTTGATTGAGATGAGCGGATCTCGTCGGGCTCGATATAATTCAAATATTCGAATCAGGATTAATTTGGGTTCGGTTTTGTCGATTTGGGTCGAGTCGAACTCGAATCGACTCAAATCAAGTCATCTTGGTTTGATTCGAATATGATTTTAACCTCATGTATTTCACTTAATTCCTATTAAGAGTTCAATTGACTTTTTAAACAATTTTGAGTTTGATATCATATCAAGAAATAAGATCCCACGGCACCGATTTTGTTGATATTTGGGGACTGCTGCAGTCGCAGTATTTCAGTCGCGTGATACACTTATTTTAGAAGGAGGCAGATCATCGTTAGCAGGATTCAACGGGCAGGGACCATTTTGGTGTTTGGAGCGGAGCAGAACGTCGGGAGACGTTTAGCAGGAGGGGACGAAGCCTTCATTTTGGGGAATCGGATCCGCTTCCTCTCGGGCTCTAAGTTTTTTTTTCTTGCTCTCAGATATCCGTGGCCCCTCTCCGACTCGAGCTCTTGGTCTTTCAGTGGAATTTCAGGAGAAGTCGAAGCCTCGACCCTCTCTTCGATCCAGACGACACAAGCCATACCGAAGTTCCCTTTCTCTCCATCTCCTATTCGAGTAAGGGCCGAACTCCCCACTCCCTCTCTCTCGGGATTTCTCCTGTACGCAGAGATCCCGACTCCTGGCCTCTTCTCTGGTTCGTGAATCCCAGGGGGAAGCCGAGGCCGCCCTTTGGTCCCGAAGCCTCTCCCTCACGAAGCTTCTTCTCTCGCGTGATTAGCAAAACTGACCCAACCTCTTCGTCCTCCACCTCCGACCCAACGCTAGGGCCGACCCCCTAAACTCTCATCGCTCCTCGCATGCTATAGCCGACGACCTCCTGTTCCCGTCGTCTTTTACCCTAGCCGAGCCCGACGCCAAGCCTCGACGATGATTTAGGCAGGTATACCTCTTTCATTTGCTCTTCTTTTTCTTTTTTCTTCTTCTTCTTCTTCTTCTTCTTGTTTCTTCTCACTACCACCTTTTTCTTCACCATCATCTTCTTCTCCTTCTTCCATTCTTTCATCCCTTACTTATTCTTCTTCTTCAAAAAAAAAAAAAAAGAAGAGAAGGGGAAATCTGGGAATTGCTTGGGTCTTTTATTTCTTCTTCCTTTTGTTGTAGATGTGTATACATGTGGTTGAGTTATTTATTATAAAAATCATTGATGGTTTTATGTGGATTATTTTTGCAAATTTAGATCAAGTAGGTGTGGATCAAACTCTTCATGCTAGTTTGTTTTGAACAACCTTGCCAATATAGCATATCACTTGCTCAATGTAATGCCTTAGTGAGTCTTCATTTATTTCTGAAACTTTATTTTAAAAGGTTTTGAGTAGTTGATGTTTGAACTTGTGGGAATGACTTCAATCTTTGTCATAATAGACTTGGTGATGCCTTTGACATCGTCTCCTGTTATCTAACTTCATCATGGTACTTGATTATCAAATAATGTTTTAGCCTCTTTGAGAAAGGATGAAATCATTGCTAGCCATGTTTTCATGGGAAGCATACAAAAGGCTATGTCGAGTTATAAATAATCACGCTTTATGTAAATTTGTGTTGAGCAACTTAGTTTTAAATGCCATGATTATACTTTTGCAAGTCCATTTGAAGGGCTATATTTGTAAGTTAGTCTTCTCTTTATTCCCAATCTCCTTCCTCTCCCTGTTCATCTTCTTGCTATTTCTCATTAATATTCCTCTTGCCACTTCTTATTAACATCTCTTTGATTGGGTTACTTGCTTTCTAATCAAAATTTTGAGAGATTGCATTTTGAACTTCTTGATAAGAAAATATATCTGGAAAGATTTCTCTAATTGATTGTATGTGTTTTATGGTTATTGAAAGAAAAATTTGATGTGGTATCTCTCTAAAGACAAACAAGCAGTAGCATCCTCTATTTGACTTATCCCTCACATATTCTCTTAAAACAACAACTCCAAGCATGTCTTCTTAATACTTCCGTTCTGATTTCTCTTTGTTAGTTGATTGAACAAAATCTTCTTATACATACAAATGAAAGAACGATTATTCATGGACCCTAGTGAATGGAGTTTCAAGAGAAGTTATAAGAGCTTTCCTAGTTGTCTCTATTTCAAGTAAGAATGACTACTGTCTGAAGTCTGAACATGAAACTTGAAAGTTGTTCTTGCTTGTGATATCTTTTGAGGTATTTTATTTAATTTGAAAGAAAAGATGTCATTGCATGCATTGCATATACTTTGATTCTTTCGCAAGTAATTATATGAATTATTCCATGTGTAAAGGTTGGAGAAGTTTTTTGTGCGTTTTGTATTAAATGTAAGCACCATAAATTCAAGACAATGGTGTTTTGGGAATTGTTGGAAAGCTTTGTAAGCTTTTGGAGATAATTGATTTGCATCCATGTTGGTTCATCCATTCTTCCATTAGCATTTTAGTTGGAACCAAGCATTATATGAGCATTTATAGCCAAAGCAAGCAAGTTGGTATAAATAATGTCATATGTTAGTTGAAGAAAGAAAAGTTCAGGTTTGCAAGATGAATGTGAATTCTGGAGAATGTTGGGTACCTGACTGTATCTTACTCTAAAGAGTTTAGAAGCTTACTTGTGTTCTAATAATATAAATGACAAATTTGACGAGTTTCCTTATATACTTTATACAGTGGTATTGTGTAGTACTTGACACAGGGATTTATGGGTGCATTAGTAGGATCCCATTTCAATGTTGGGTGCTAGGCTCTATAGTTTATGTTGGAAGACTTCTTGAACTGCCAGAATGGAATGAAGTTGGGGTAGCCTATTTTCCTCTCAAATTTCATTCAGCACGAGTGTTGATTTGGATTAAATAAATAAGTAGAAAGTTTGTCTTTTGCAAGTTGGGTCCAATCTGAAATCTAGTAGTTTATTCTTTGTGATTGGAACATTATTTCTAACATTTTAGGGAAGTGAGCTAGCTCCAACACCCCTTTCTTTTTATTCGTATTTGATTCAAATTGAAGTGGAATGATATGATGAATTTCCTTTATACTTTCTTGGATTTGCTTGGGCTTTATGTGAGAAGCATATTAGCAATTACATTGAATATCTCTAAAATTTTGGAGAGCAGGTTGGCTTTAAATCATCCTTCTTATGATTGCACATTTGATAGAAATGTTGAATTTTAAGCTTTTATTTAGACTGGTTATTTTATGACTTAGCATGAAGAAATATTGGTTTTCTCTCTTGCATTGTATTTGATTTCATCACTATAACTTGGTGGAAACTTGAAAATGAATTGGCTTTGTTTCTTAAAACTTCATGAGCTATCTTTGGGATGGAAAGTCTTACAAGAAGTTTTACGCCGGAAAGTCTTTATGATTCTCTATATATTGAAAAATTTTATGGCTTGTATTAGGTTGGAATGTTTAATGAGTTTCTTTAATTGTTGGAAGTTTTACGAAAGGTTTTTCGAATTGTTTTACCTCGGGAAGTTCTATTATGTGTTTTGTGAATGTTTTATAATAGAGAGACTCATGAAGCCTTCTTGTTAGAAGATTTTAATGAAATTTTACCCCACACCAAATGAAAAAGCACTTGATGGTTCTCTTTGTGTCAAAAGAAGTTTTGGTAGATTGCTTATGAAAAGCTTTTATGTATTGTTTCAATTGGAGATTTCCATGAGTAAATTTTAGAATTTGAAAACTTTAAAAAATAGTTTTGAGTTGGAAACTCTTTGATGTCTTTTTGGAACAAAAAAATAATCTTTCTTATACGAATTGGATTTCATTTATGTTTGCTTCTAAGGTTGAATTTTGGAAGAATGTGAAACAAAGGAGAGACTTGTTTTTTTTTTTTAATTTAGTTTTGGGAACTCGTTCCCCTTCGCTGCTTTAGGTTTCATCTAGAGTGTATTGTGGGTAGTCGAGTCAAATATGTCAAGTGCTTTATTTGGAATGTGGGGACAGTAAATGGCATTAAAACACCTTCTCTCCTATTCATCTTACATTGAATAGGAGTGAAGGGCGTTTTTGAGACATGCTTGGCTTCGAAGAAGCATGTCCAATAACAAGATGCCTACATTCCTCTATTTTTTTTTCTTACTCCTTTTTCTTCTTGGCATTATGTCATTTTTGCTCTTTACTTCTCTCATTTCTACTACCTTTCTGCTTATTATATTATTTCATTCATATATCCCTAAACCTTTCGATATAGGTATGAATGTCCAAAGGGTTAGAAAAATAGTTCCTTTTGTCCCCTATAACACTAGTGACATCTAAGGACAAAAATTAAGGACCGAGTCTTAGATAACATAGACTTAGGGTGCATACTCCTTATAGGATAGAGACATCAAAATATAGAAAATTTAGTGACACTTTTTTCCTAGGTTTAGTGTGTCTTAATCAGCTAATAACCAACCAATTAAATCATTCATAATTCAACTCTTAAGATACATTAAAATACCTTACCTTTAATTAAACTATAATTAATACGTATAATCACCGAAAGATGTAAAAATTAAATCAAGTCTAATCAATCTTCTAATCAACGCTAACCAATCTAAATCTTAAAAGGTGTAGATTAAATTAGGGGAGTAAACTTAAATTAAAATTTGCCAACATAAAATATTTTAAAATCAGAGCTTTAATCAAAACCACTAATAATTAACAACACACTTAGTTTAAAACACCTCTAATATTAAGTCAAGTGAATCAAAACCTAACCTAACTAAGTGAATCATAAGAAGTTTTTTAAGAGATTTCATCATAACCCAAACCTAATAACTCATCTAAGGTTCAATCAAACTCTTAATTAATCTTTTAACAAACCCCTAATACATAACAACCACTCCAAAGATGAAGTTTATTGGATGGATTACTCCAGGCTGCGGAGCTAAGTGTCCTAAGGAGGCCTGGTTCCTTGAGCCTGGTGGCACAACGCCACAAATGGATTTAATGGAGTGTTAAACTTTAAAATTAATTTCTTAATTGGTTTAAGTCAAACCTTAGTTGATAATAAATTACCTAATCCAGCTTTCTTTTTTTAATTTATAACAAACTAAAATAATTTAACAAAAATTGGTTGCCACTTGGTAACCCAGGCCTACGAGGCTATTAAATTAGCCCGAAGGAGGGTGAAATAAACCTCACAGTCTCGGTGTGAAACAAAGGTGGTAATATATCAAATACTAAAATAAAATCTCTAAAAATCAATTCTAAAGTACTAATATTTAGACTTGGACTAAAATATTCCTTTTACCCTTTAATAAATCAAATGAAAGCAACTATAATTAAACTACCCTATATAGGACCTATCCAAAACTACACACCGTTACACACACCTAGGCTTGTTTGGTTAGGACACAACTTTTAGCTCTAGGTTAAGCTGATATTTTCTTTTGTTATTTAATGTTTACTACACGTACATATCCTATAAATGCAATTCTTAAATTTCTATTAGTTATATTTTTTATTTTACCTGCATTTCTTTTTTGAACAGCATCTACGCATATATATATATATATATATATATATATATATATATATTTCTCTTTTATCTTATCTTGCGAGGTACATCGGGTCTTGCATGGTCAAACAACAAGCGACATCATTTGCTTAAAAGTTTTTAAGTGGCAGCACCACAGGTCATGCATAGTTGGGATCCGTGGATAATTTGCTTGCTTGGAGCTATTTAGTGGCAGCGCTACAGTCAGGTATAATTTGTGTAACTTGTAAAGTAAACTTCTAGTTATATATCGAAACTGCTACACTTCACACACATATTGTTAATAGGTATTCTAGCATGTTTAGATAGCTAGCCATAGGTTAGTGCACTAACGAAGCTTGCCCCCTTCTGCGAGCCCTAGAGACCATTAGGGTCATTTAGGCCTGTAGAGTAGGCCACCCATCTGTGCCATTGGGCATCGTTGTTTTCCCACACGAAGTGGGCATCGCTATGATTTTGGCCTTCTTTTGGTTTTGGGTATGATACCCCCTACCTTCTGTGAGCCGTAGAGACCATTAGGGTCATTTAGGCCTATAGAGTAGGCCACCTATTGTGCCATGGGCATCGTTGTTTTCCCATACAAAGTGGGCATCGCTAGGATGGTTTTCTATTGTGATATGATGCAAATACCTTGCCTAGAGGGTATCTGGTGTGTTTATTTATTTTTTTCTATACTCTGAATGTCATGCATGTATTTTTACACACTTTATTTTACAGTGCACTTTACTCACATGCATTCTATCAGTAGACATAGGGATATTTTGTATCTATTTCATGTATCATATAGCACTAGGTATATTCTTTTATATATTATAGAGTCCCTGATTGAAACTATTTTGAATTAAAAAATCCCTGATTCTTTAGGATAGAGCCTTCCTATCTTGTATATTTATATATTGATTGTGTTTAGGATGTTAGCTGGTAGCTCACTCCAGGAAAGCATAAGCCCAGACTGTACACCCCTTAGTGTGTCTTTTCACTTCTTGTGTGTTTTGAGTCTATCGTTTCTCTTAGGGTAGTAATTCAATCTTTGATATTTTAAACTCAAAATCTTAATCATATATTTATTCATCTAAAAAGGTCTAGTCATCACTAAGGGTAAATAGAAGAGTTTATTTTCTTGGAATAGAACTTAGGAACTTTATCTGTGTACCAAATTAAGAAGTGAATAATACAATATCCTTAATCGAGAGTGTTCTTAGGTCAAGGCCAATGATGTAATTAACCATGGGGGATTGCGCTCGTGGGAGACCGATCCCCACATTAAATAAATCCCATTCGAGCTAATGTATTGAATGGGAGAAATCTCGTGAAATTTTTGGTTATACATATTATTATCCATCGAGGTGTGTAGGTAAAAGTCACTATCCTCCATGGCTAATCATATGTATAACTCCATCTGCTCTTCTATCGACCTGCTTGTGTCGAGTGTAAAGGTCTACGACCATTATTTCCTACGGGATAGTGCGGTCGTACCCTTTACATTCGAACCCCATGAGCAGAATCCTTTCGGGGACCCACAGATTTCTGGTGACCACGGTGGGATAGGTTTCTCTCTCTATCTTTGGATATTGTATTATTCACTTCAATAGGTATTCCTAATTTGGTGCCCAGTTTAAGTTGCTCTTTTTCATTCCACTCTCTTCTCTTAATCCCTAATGTGAATTAGACATTTTTAATGAATAAAGATTTAATTAAAATTTTGAGTTTATTAGATATTTGTTTTTAGTTCTCAAATTCAAATCTAGATCAATCTATTTCAAATCATCTTACCCAAATCAAAATTTCAATATCTGTGAATTCCTAGTTGGAATTCTTTTAGACTTAATATTGATCCTATCATTTCATATGAAAATCCATATCTTATTTTTGATTGCATGATCCATATACTTGGCATAAATTCTAGTCTCTATCACCTCCTTTGTTTGAGCTCTTTTGGACTAGATCTTGATTCATATCAGCCCAAATGATAGAAATTCAAATGCTATGTTCAATGGAAAGATTCATAAAATTAACATATGCAAAATTTTCAAAAGAAAATTTAATTTGAGAAAAGTTTGAGAGTTTTAAATATAAGAAAACTTTTGAGAGAATTTTCTTTAGAGAGTAAGTGACTTATTTTTCATAATGAAAATTTACCTCTATTTTATTTAAAAAAAATGAAGTAAGTGTTTGTTGAATCCTTTAAACACTTAAAGAAAGAAAAAAAATCATGATGATCCAAGAAAAAGAGTATGTCCTCTCCCTCCCATCTCTTGTGCGGGGTTATTTCATTTTTGAACCAAAATCTATTAAAATGAAATTAGATTTAAAAATGAAAATTTTTGCCACTAGCTTGCAATTTTCTATCTCATAGGTATCTTTTGCAAGCTTATGAATCTAATTCAAAATTTTCCTAATTAAGTTGTTCATTCTTATCATAGGATTTAGTTTATTTTATAGGTCATTCTTCCTTATATAAGAGAGTGAGTTTTCTTCTCTTATATTTGGAAGATGACTTTACAACTGAGAAAAATTCTTTTAAAAATTTAGAAAGGAAGCCAATTACAAAAAAAAGAGAGGCGCAATGTTCGCCAAAATATGAAAGATGCACAAAGTGTATCAAAATGACAAGATGCGCAAAATGCACCAAAAAAAGAGAGGCGCAATGTTCGCCCAAGTTTTTTTTTAAAAATGGGCACAAAGTGAACCCAAAATAAAAGTGTAAATGGCTTTCCTTTCTTAGAAATCTCCAAATCTCAGAAAACTCATGTGTCCTTTGATATTTTTGATACTTAATTTTGAAAATGATGAATTTGGATTCACTATTATGCATTGATATTCTATTAGATATAAAAAATATTCTCATGCAAGAAGATTGAGAAGATTGAATTTCTTCTTCTGATTTAAATCTTTTTGGATTAGATTTTAATTCAAAAAATATATATCTAAGGGAGAGAGCCCAGTTTAGCTTGTAGGGAGCTTGACTTGGGTTAGCAAATTTTAAATCCCTAATCTTTTTGGGTTTAGAAAGAGTTAACCTATTTCTTACTGAATTTTCAAATTTGATCATATTTGTCATTTTGACTTGGTCAAAATAATAAGAGGTAAATCTTTTATTCTTAAAGATAATACTCTTACTCTTTGATAAAAATTTCACTCTTTGAAAATATATGAATTAAACTTTTCTCAATTAATTGGTGAGTGTTTATCATCTCCTAGTGCCTCCACTATTGAGTGTGTTTAAATGCCCATCTCATTCTTTTGAAAATTCATGCAAGAAAATTTTTGGACCCCAAATATTTGATTATGTCTTATTCTTATGGATTGATGTGTGATCCTTTCCTTGATTGAACTCTTTGTCTTCTGAATCCTGATTGTTTTGAGTTATGGTTATTTTGCTTAGAACAACCATTTGACGTGCATTATTTCTGTTGATATCTTTATGCCGCCATCTCTTGTTTGGGAGCCACTCTCCCATTCAAGTTGTTGATTTTGTTCACCTGCTTGGGAGCCACTATCCCATCAAGGCTGTTGTTTCTGTTCACTTGTTTGGGAGTCACTCTCCCATTCAAGTTGCTGATTTTGTCCACCTGCTTGAGAGTCATTATCCCATCCAGGTTGTTGTTTCTATTTACTTGTTTGGGAGTCACTCTCCCATTCAAGTTATTGATTTTGTCCACTTTCTTGGGAGCCACTATCCCATTCAAGTTGGTTTTGTTCACTTGTTTTAGAAGTCACTCTTCCATTCAAGTCCTTATTCCATTTCTCAGTTGGGTTCATTCCCTTAGATCTTTCTATGTGTGATTGTCCTGTCATATTCTTTTTCATATTGATATCATGATAGCTTTACTTTGATTTTGGTATGATAATATTTGTATTCCTTACTTGTCGTCGCTCCACGGACAGACCCGTGGGAGAGGTTTCCCCTCTGGTGTTACTTGTGGACTCCTATATTCAGGAGATTCCTTTTGTCACTTCTTTTCCTCTTCGTACCACCTTTAGAACCACAGTCAGGTGGTTGTTGACCTCATTTTTATATGAGGTCACTAAGGACCCATCCAGACCCCAGATCAATCTAGAACCTAGGATTCTCCTAGAATACAGACCTTATGATCTACTCTAGATCCTAGGATTTCTAGACTCCAGAATCTAGGATTTTCTTAGACTCTAGGACTTCTTAGATCCTACAACCCTTCTAAAGTCTAGTCCTTAGAATTCTTCTAGATTCTGTGATAGAGTTAGATTCAAATCAATTCAAACTCCTGATCAACCTTGACTTCAAATCAACCTAGATTTCAAACCTAGTCAATCATGTCTAGACTCCTAAGCAACTCAATCCCTGATCTAGACTTTGAACCATTCTTCTATCAAACCTTAATTTTGTCTAATCACTTATGATTCTCTCAAATAGTCATAAATGATTTAGGCACCTAAGTCCAATCAATCAAACTCAAAATCCAGATCAAATCCAAAATTCAAATTCAAATCCCAAGTCCAAAGACCAAGTCTCAAAAGCCTTTTTTCTGGATTTTCAAACATTTGAAAACCCAGCCTAATGACCTCCGATTCAGAGTTTGTCAGTTGCATACTGATGGGACATGTCTCTGGAGGCATCCCTCCAAATTTGAGCCTTTTCTGAAGTCTCTAACCCCAGAAATTGAATTGAAATCCATAGGTTGTAAAACCCTCAGATATTTACAGCCTATGCCACTGGACTTACCATCCAGTGGATTTTGACCTTGGAGCTTTCTAAAAGCATCCAATCACTTCTAAACCCTTGATTATGACATATTGAACAGTAAACTGCATTTTTTTTCCTGGACCCACTTTGACCCCCAATTGACCAGGGGTCAAAATGACCAAAATACCCTTATGGGGCTCAAATGTTGATTTTAAACCAAATGAACTCCGAATTGAATGCAATCACCTCCAGTGAGTTTCAAATGTCATTCCAAACCTGTCGGACCCATTCACAACCCCTGGGTCAACTTAGTTGACCAAGTCAACAGTTTTGGCCCAAGAGGTCCTTTAAGGGTCCAAACAAGTGTTTTGAACCAATTGATCTCCCCAGGCCATGGAACCACTTCCATTGGTCTTGAAATGATATTTCAAACCTGTTGAACCCATTTCCAGACCCTGGAGCCACATGGTTGACTCAGTCAACCAATTTTGGCTTAAGGGCCCATTAAGGGCCCAATAAGCATATTTGACCCAAATGACCTATTTAACCTCTGAAACCACCTCTACCAGACTTCAAATATCATTCCAAACCTATCCAGACTAGACCCACACTTTGGTTCAATCTGGTTGACCCAGTCAACCTAGGTTGACCAAAATCAACCCTTAAACCCTTTCACTTTAAATTAAATTCCAAATGCATATAAATCTTTGTCAAACCCTCTCCAGGCCATTTTAATAAATTCCTCAAACAACCTTGGCTACCACCTCAGCATTGTTGACCATGTTGACTGGTCAAATTAGTCAACACAAGCTTTTGAATTGATTAAAGTGGCCAAATAACCTACTAGAGTTAATTCATTCTTTACCAAATCACTCCAGCAACTATTCGAGACCATTCCATGCCACATCAGCTGCCCACTTGGTTGTTGACTGGTCAAACCAGTCAACAAAAGGTCAAAGAACCTTTAAATAATTTAAATCCTTGATGACATGGCACCCATTCAAATTCTTTTCAAACCCTAGCTGTGTGAAATTATTCCAGAACATTCTTAAGGCTATTCACAACCCTTAGATCAAGATCTAATGGTTCTTAATCAATTGCACATGGCATAGAGGACAAAAAGCCCTTTCCATGTAGGATGTCCTTGATCCGTCCTTGGCTCCTGCTCCCACCAACCCTCAGCGACACATGGCAGCATCTGGAGGCCCAGCCATTTAATCCTAGCCTTTGATTCAATCTGGGAAAGTTTGAATAGGGAGAAATGCCCTAATGAAGCCACATTCGAATCTTTAGCATTCTCTCACCACCTCAAGGCTCTCTAGCAAAGCTCTCTGCTTATTCGACCCTCCAACCATCTCCTCTTCACATCCCGACCAAAACCCGGCCATCAAACCCCGCCGGCGAGTGCATTCCGGCGAACTCAAGCTCAAATCCGGTCAAGGCTTATTCCGGGCATTTCGTGGCGTGTCGGAGCTTGGAGTCAACTAGGAACTTAATCGTGGACAGTCTACAAGTTCAGAGAACCCAAAAACGGATCAATCCGTCCATTAACTGAGGTATAAATCAAAACCCTAGTTTAAGACACCTAGTTTAAATAGCTTTCGATTTAATGCATCTTAGGCTATGAGACTATTTCCCCAGAATTTCTGTTTCGTTCCTTAATCTATATTTAAAATTTCATCAAGATTGACCGACCCGATCGAGAGAAAACTCAAAAAAACGAGTTCTAGGGCGTTTTACGTAGCCTGGCTCAGGTTCACGTCTTCTGGACCGTTGATCTGTCGATCAACGGTTTGGATTCAGCCATTCCGCGGCTAGACCCGATCGTCAGCCAATACACGGCACGATCTCACCGTTTGACGCGATCCTGGCCGTCCACCTGAAATGGCGCTCGATCGGATGCCTCCCGCTTCGTGCTGACGTGGATAAGTGAGGGGGTCCACGCGGTGGCATTAATTAACAATGATTGCCGGCGGCGCAATCATTGCAATTTAATGCACCGCCGGCTAATCATCACCGTTTTTGATCCTGCGAATAAGGAAGCGCCACGTGGCCCCCGCGCAGCCAGAGATGTTATCAAGTTAAAATTTAGTTTTTTTTTATTAATTTTAAATAACAGAAACTTCAAAAAAATATTAAAAATTAAATACTTTTCGAAAAATTAGGTATTATATATCAAATTTCTCAGATTTTCAAGACCTTTGATTTAAAATTAGTTTTACTTTAAAATATTCTATATTTTGTAAGTAATTTTAAACATTAACTATTTGATTATTTCAATTATTATTTAATTGAAATAAATTCAAATATTCCTAAATAAAAAAAAACTCTTATTTTAATCCATTTTAAATTTCGAGAGAACTTTCCAAAAAATTGTTTGAGTTAATTTTGAATTATATGAAATTTTATATGATTTCTAAAATCAACTTATTTTCTAAATATTAAAATTAAATTTAAAGTTATATGTGTTAAATTTTGATAGTATTTGAGAGGTCTATTGAAACTTTATGCATAGATTGAGATATTTGAATGGAATGTTTGGGGGATATGGTGATTAATCAATGAATAACTATTTCACTAATTATTCATTGATTAATCCTTTGATTAATTAAACTTCAAATTGACTTGCATGTTTAGGATTCACACACTTGCACCTAGTATAAGGCACTCTTAGATTTAGGAGTTGATTGTGGTTATGCATGTTTATTTACATGTTATTCAAGGGTTAGGAAAGACATTGATTGCAAACCTACAACCTAGTGACACAATTAAGGACAATAATTAAGGACTTAGGTGTAGAAAACTTAGAAAAATTTCAATAATTAGGATTCACTTTCCCTTGAGTTGAAACTTCAAACACTTGAACTTAGTGACATGTACAGCTATTAGGAAAATTTTCACTGGTTTTAGAGACCATTAAGTCCCTTAATCAATTTCCTAAGTCTAAGCCCCTTAATTAAGCCCTTAAGACTTCTAAAAATTCTAATAAATCAAGATTAAACCCCAAAAATACAAACTTTCCAGAATTTGAGCTTAATCAAAAAGTCAATTTTCAACCCCTTTAATTAAATGATTAAAATATTCCAAAAATTCATAAAACTCAAAATTGTTTTAAAACTCCAGAAAACATTAGCTTAATGTTTAAAACATTTAACAAACCTTTTAAAACACAACAACCATCCTAAAGATGAAGTTTATTGGCTGGACTACTCCGGGCTGCGGGGCTAAGTGTCCTAAGGAGGCTGGTTCCTCGAGCCTGGTGGCACAACGCCACGAATGGATTCTAAGGGACGTTAAACCTTAAAATAAATTAATCATTAATTATTTAACCTTTTAAAATCTTTAATTTAATTACATTAATTTGGTTTATCGGCTGGACTACTCCGGGCTGCGGGGCTAAGTGTCCTAAGGAGGCTGGTTCCTCGAGCCTGGTGGCACAATGCCACGAATCAATTAATGGCAAACTTAAATTAATCAAATCTTTAAAAATCAGCAATCAAACTTTTTTTAATAAAATACATTAACTTTCCAGCCCTTAAAATCAACAATCAAATCTTGAGCAACCTTAATCTAATGATCCTATTTAGGACATATCAAAACCGCACGACCTACCTCACACACTGTAGATGTTTTGCTAGGACAACCGACTCTAGTTTTAGGCTAGGCCGGTGTTTACTTTTCCGCTGTGTGCCGGGTTTTCGAGTTTTCATTGCATGCTGTTTGCTAGTTTAGACTTGATGTGTTTATTTACTTACCTTCTTACTGTACTTTGCACTGTGGTTTGATTGTGCGTTAGATTTACCCCTAGGTTAGGGATGAACTATACTTGTGCAATCTTATACAGGTGGCCATGCTCATACAAGGAGCTGAAATTAAAGGGGGCAGTTAATAAAAATTATATACTCTTTGCACAGGTACCTGCCGCGCTTAAGACCCCCTTTAAATAAAAAGAGCATGGCCAAGTGTGGCTAAAAGTAATGTATTTCAATTTTTCATATCATAACTGCTTGGGAATATATACAACTGTTGATTATTAGGATAACCTTGCAGGATCGAGTCTAGATTTTCTATTTCAAATTAATGTAAATTCAATTCAATTAAGGTTGTAATTATTTAGAATGATTTGAGATTGGGATATAAATATCCAATTTGAATTCCAAAGAGGTGAAGACATCCCTAAAGGGGAGAGTCTTCTTCCATTTGGAAGTCAAATTAGGATACTTTTCAAATATCCAAAGAGAAAAGATAACACCCCGGTCAAGGGGGAGTTTCTTTTCATTTGGGTATCCGGAACCGATGAATCAAGATGTTCGTGTGAAGACGAAGAAATGGACGACGAGAAGAATCCCAAATCTCAAAGTCATTTAATTTAGGATTAGAAATCCGGGTTGTTTGCAGTGGTGCCCGGCCACTTTAAATTTTTGCAAAATTCTGTGATGTAATATATTAAGGCACTTGCCTATGGACATTCAATTTGATGTATTTAATTTAATTGATTGATTTAAATTGATTGCGCAGTAGAAATGCATGTTTTTCTAGTCTTTTTTCTGTATGCCGCTTTTGATTTAGCCTGGAATCCGGATTTATGCTCTTAGGGGTTTGTCAAAAACTTTTTCTACTTTAATTAAATAAAATCTTTAAGATAACATAGAAACTCTAATCGGTCCTAAGAAGTAAGCTCGGACTCGCCGAGGGTTTTTCATGCATCATATTGAACCTTCTCTACCTTGTTAGGCATCTCCCCGCCTGCGGGTTCTGGCAGACCACTTGGCCTATGAGGGTGCCGATCTGTCAAGGGGATGTTATGCAATCTCTAGGAAAAAACCTATTTTCTTAAGCCAAAATATTTTTTAAACTGCTACATACTGATTTTGCATTCAATCGAGTCGATTAGCATGCATCGCATTAGTAACAAATTAAAAGGAGTCTAATATTTAATTGCATTTATTTAGACATCAAACCCAACATAAGTCTAAGGGGCCAATTAGGATCTGCTCTAGATGTCGGCCCCGTTTCTCAAAACCTTTCTTAAATAACGTCCCTACCACTCAACATTAAAAGACTTGACTCATATTTTAAAATCGTTTAGGTGGTTTAGCTGGCTCCCCAATCCAAGCCGGGGCAAGACCAGATCCGCATTGCACTAGCTAAGTTCGGGGCACTAACTTTTAGTGCCCAATTTAGACTTAGGTTCTGAGGCTGGCTCGGGCCATAAGACCTCAACTTTCGGGAATTGAATCCCAAAATTCTAATAAAATTGATCACTCAAACTAAAAATTTTTCTTTCAATCAAATACAAGCCTAACACTTAGGATAGATTGAGGTGTTTCTGAAGTAATTCAGAATCTCAAAACACCTTCTACTTTTCTTCCTTTGACTCTGAAAATAAGTCTTCAATTTTGATCCAATCCCATTTGAAATTCCTACCATTTTCATCCTTTGATATCAAACTTTGAAAATCTTAAAAATAAAATTTACACCGCTATTTTAATCGAGAGTTTTCGTAGAAAATTTTGATTTTCTACGATGTAATTAACTACGAGGGCTTGCGCTCGTAGGAGATTTAGAAACCCAGAAATTATTTTCAAAACCAATAATTTTTCAAAATCTCTAATTAACTTTCTTTGGGAAAATCAAACCCGACGATCATTATCGTCATTTTCGAACGATCCATAATAATTGATATCTTCTTTCTTCGGAGAGATATATCAATTATTATCGTGGCTTCGATTATGAAATTAATGATCATTTATTCGAATTAGAATAATCAAACAATTGGTTAAAGTCCATTTTGATCTTCTGAGGTCGAATGTAATTCTCCCTTTGAGTTTGATTACGATAATTCAGATACGATTATAATTTTGAAATTCGAACCCATTAGGGAATGGTATGTTCGTCTTTCGAGGCGATATATTGTTCATAATGACGCGTTCAATTTTAAAATTCAAAATTAAATATTTCCCAAAGAAAATTAATTCTTTTTCAAAACTATATATACATAAATATATTTTTTTAAACAAACAGTGGTCGTCGAGTGTCTTTTGTCCTCTTCTGATCACCTCGTGCTTATCCACTAGGTGGTCGTCGAGTGTTTTTTGTCCTCTTATGATCACCTCGGGCTTATGCACCGGGTGGTCGTTGAGTGTTCATTGTCCTCTTCATATCACATTGACATATGCGTCGGGTGGTTGTTGAGTGTCTTTTCCTCTTTTGTCCCGCTGTTACGAATATGGTCAGGTGGATATTAGACTTTGGGAAGCTCTTTACTCGCTGTTGCGAATTTGGTCAGGCGTGTATTGAGTTGTTCTCATTCGCCGTTACAAATATGGTCAGGCGAATGTTGAATTCCCTTTTTCTGGTTGAGAGAGCCTGACAGAGTCCCTGGGAGGCATTCCTCACCACCCTTTCCTCTCCTTATCACCTCGGCATATACGTCGGGTGATAGTTAAGTATTCCTTTCCTCTTCTCATCACCTCGGCACATGCGCAGGGTGATAGTTGAGTGTCACTTTCCTCTTCTCATTACCTCGGCATATGCACCGAGTGATAGTTGAGTGTTCCTTTCCTCTTCTCATCACCTCGACATATGCGGGTGATAGTTGAGTGTTCCTTTCCTCTTCTCATCACCTCAGCATATGCGCTGGGTGATAGTTGAGTATTCCTTTCCTCTTCTTATCACCTTGGCATATGCACCGGGTGATAGTTGAGTGTCCCTTTCCTCTTTTCTTCACCTCGGCAGATGCGCCGGGTGATAGTTGAGTGTCACTTTCCTCTTCTCATCACCTCGGCATATGCGCCAGATGATAGTTGAGTGCTCCTGTCCTCTTCTCATTACCTCGGCATATACGATCAGTGATATTTGAGTGTTACTTTCCTCTCCTCATTACCTCAGCATATGCGCCAAGTGATAGTTGAGTATTCATTTCCTCTTCTCATTACCTTGGCATATGCGCCGGGTGATAGTTGAGTGTCCCTTTCCTCCTCTTCACCTCGACAGATGCGTCGGGTGATAGTTGAGTGTTTCCTTATCCTCTTCATATCACCTCGGCATATGCACCGAGTGATCATCGAGTGTCCCTTGTCTTTTCTCACCATCGACCTCCAGTCGAGTGGTTGTTGACTTTTTGACTTGTTGATTCACCTCCCCAGTGATTATTGACTTTTTCTACTGGTTGTTGAGTCTCTTTTGGCTCTTTACTTGCTATTTCGAATATGGTCAAGCGAGCCTTGAGTTTTCTCCGTTCATTGTTTCTATCTGGTCAGGTGGATGTGGGATCCCTCTTCCTTTCTCTATTCTACTGTTGCGATGTGGTAAGGCAGATAGATGATTTCCTTATCTTTGATTGTTCTTCCTTACTTCCCTTTGATTGTTACTCTTTGCTATATGAAGTGACTTTTAGGTGATTGTTGAATTCCTTTCTCCTCGCACCACCTTAGACATGTACTCTAGGTGATCGTCGAGTCTACTCTAGTTCTTCATGTCACTACTTTGATTTTGCTCATGTGGGCATATAATCCATTCCTTCTTCTATTCAGCTGTTTTAGTGTGATTAGGCAGATAGTTGAGCTTCTTTCCTTGGCTCTTTCTCACTATCCCAATTTAGTCAAGTGAGCATTGAGTCTTCTTCGTTCGCTTTTTGATTTGGTCAGGCGAATGTTAGGTTTCTTTTTCTCTTCTGTCCCACCATGCCTGCATGATTGTATTATCGTTGCATGACTGAGTGATTGATTGAGTGCATGTCATTGTATAATTGTTTGATCTTGAGGTGATCATTGCGTCTTGGATTGCTCATTGCATGATTGAGTGATTTTTGCACATTTGGAGTTATTTCATGATCATATGATCATGGTATTATTGTTTGATTATAATAAAGATTGGTTGATTATTTTGTAAGTGCATGATCATTACATAGTCATATGATTGTTGATGACCGCTACACAATCATTTGCTTATTATTATGTGGTTTGGTATGATTAGATATTTATCGTATACTTATCATACGGCTGTGTGATTACTATATAATAGTGTGATCATGGGGTAACTTGATTATTACTATGTGATTAGTGGATTGTGACATGAATGCATGATAATTGCTTGATTATACGATGTTATTTGAATGTACGACTATTGGGTGATTTGATAATGGTGGTACAAATGAATAATATTATATATTTGCATGAGCATTGCATGATTGTGTGATCATAACATGGTGGGACACTTGTTGCATGCTTGTTATATGATGGTATGCTTCTTGATTTCTTTAGCTAGTTGTAGGATTGCATCTTCCTAGCGAGTCTTTCTATTTAATCGTAGGATTGCATCTTTCTAGCAAGTCTCTTTAATTGTGTAGGGTTGCATCTTCCTAGCGAGTCTTTTTAGTCGATCGTAGGGATGCATCTTCCTAGTGAATCTCATTCGTGGTTGTTGGGTTGTATCTTCCTAGAGATAGGGAGGTCAACGCCAACACGTGCGATTCACCAATTGTTCACCGAACCTATTGGGGTTGTGTTTGTTGACCTCGATTTTATTCTGATTTGAGCTCAAGCGCATTTGATCGAGTTGAGCGAATCTCGTCGGGCTCGATTTAATTTGAATATTCGAATTAGGATTAATTTGGGTTCAGTTTTGTCGATTTGGGTCGAGTCGAGTCGAACTCGAATTGACTCAAATCAAGTCATCTTAGTTTGCTTCGGATCTGATTTTAACCTCATGGATTTCACTTAATTCCTATTAAGTGTTCAATTGATTTTTTAAATGATTTTGAGTTTGATATCATATCAAGAAATAAGATCCCACGGCGCTGATTTCATTGATATTTGGGGCCTGGTGCAGTCGCAATATTTCAGTCGTGTGATACACTTGTTTTAGAATGAGGCAAATCCTCATTAGAAGGATTCAACGGGCAGAGACCATTTTGGTGTTTGGAGCGAAGCAAAATGTCGGGAGATGTTTAGAAGGAGGGGACGAAGCCTTAATTTTGGGGATTCGGATCCGCTTCCTCTCGGGCTCTAAGGTTTTTTTTCTTGCTCTCAGACATCTATAGCCCCTCTCCGACTCGAGCTCTTAGTCTTTCGATGGAATTTCAGGAGAGGTCGAAGCCTTGACCCTCTCTTCGATCCGGACGACACAAGCCATACCGAAGTTCCCTTGCTCTCTCTCTCTCATGTTTGGGTAAGGGCCAAACTCCTCAGGATTTCTCCTGTACGCAAAGATCCCGACTCCTGGCCTCTTCTCTGGTTCGTGAATCACAGAGGGAAGCCGAGGCCGCCCTTTGGTCCCGAAGCCTCTCCCTCACGAAGCTCCTTCTCTCGCGTGATTAACGAAACCGATCCAGCCTCTTCGTCCTCCACCTCCGACCCAACGCCAGGGACGACCCTCTAAACTCTCATCGCTCCTCGCACGCTATAGCCGATGACCTCCTGTTCCCGTCATCTCTTACCTTAGCCGAGCCCGATGCCAAGCCTCGACGACGATTTAGGCAGGTATACCTCTTTTATTTGCTCTTCTTCTTCTTCTTCTTCTTCTTGTTTCTTCTCACTACCACCTTTTTCTTCACCATCATCTTCTTCTCCTTCTTCCTTTCTTTCATCCCTTACTTATTCTTCTTTTTCTTCTTCAAAAAAAAAAAAAAAGAAGAGAAGGGGAAATCTGGGAATTGCTTGGGTCTTTTATTTCTTCTTCCTTTTGTTGCAGATGTGTATACATGTGGTTGAGTTATTTATTAAAAAAATCATTGATGGTTTTATGTGGATTATTTATGCAAATTTAGATCAAGTAGGGGTGGATCGAACTCTTCATGCTAGTTTGTTTTGAACAACCTTGCCAACATAGCATATCACTTGCTCAATGTAATGCCTTAGTGAGACTTCATTTATTTCTGAAACTTTATTTTAAAAGGTTTTTAGCGGTTGATGTTTGAACTTGTGGGAAAGACATCAATCTTTGTCATAATATACTTGGTGATGCCTTTGACATCGTCTCCTGTTATCTAACTTCATCATGGTACTTGATTATCAAATAATGTTTTAGCCTCTTTGAGAAAGGATGAAATCATTTCTAGCCATGTTTTCATGGGAAGCATACAAAAGGCTAAGTCGAGTTATAAATAATCACGCTTTATGTAAATTTGTGTTGAGCAACTTAGTTTTAAATGCCATGATTATACTTTTGCAAGTCCATTTGAAGGGCTATATTTGTAAGTTAGTCTTCTCTTTATTCCCAATCTCCTTCCTCTCCCTCTTCGTCTTCTTGCTATTTCTCATTAATATTCCTCTTGCCACTGCTTATTAACATCTCTCCGATTGGGTTACTTGCTTACTAATCAAAATTTTGAGAGATTGCATTTTGAACTTCTTGATAAAAAAATATACCTGGAATCTCTAATTGATTGTATGTGTTTTATGGTTATTGAAAGAAAAATTTGATGTGGTATCTCTCTAAAGACAAACAACCAGTAGCATCCTCTATTTGACTTATCCCTCACATATTCTCTTAAAACAACAACTCCAAGCATGTCTTCTTAATACTTCCGTTCTGATTTCTCTTTGTTAGTTGATTGAACAAAATCTTCTTATACATACAAATGAAAGAACGGTTATTCATGGACCCTAGTGAATGGAGTTTCAAGAGAAGTTATAAGAGCTTTCCTAGTTGTCTCTATTTCAAGTAAGAATGACTACTGTCTGAAGTTTGAACATGAAACTTGAAAGTTGTTCTCGCTTGTGATATCTTTTGAAGTATTTTATTTAATTTGAAAGAAAAGATATCATTGAACGCATTGCATATACTATGATTCTTTCGCAAGTAATTATATGAATTATTCCATGTGTAAAGGTTGGAGAAGTTTTTTTGTGCTTTTTGTATTAAATGTAAGCACCATAAATTCAAGACAATGGTGTTTTGGGAATTTTTGGAAAGCTTCGTAAGCTTTTGGAGATAATTGATTTGCATCCATGTTGGTTCATCCATTCTTCCATTAGCATTTTAGTTGGAAACAAGCATTATATGAGCATGTATAGCCAAAGCAAGCAAGTTGGTATAAATAATGTCATATGGTAGTTGAAGAAAGAAAAGTTCATGTTTGCAAGATGAATGTGAATTCTGGAGAATGTTGGGTACATGACTGTATCTTACTCTAAAGAGTTTAGAAGCTTACTTGTGTTCTAATAATATAAATGACAAATTTGACGAGTTTCCATATATACTTTATATAGTGGTATTGTGTAGTACTTTACACAGGGATTTACGGTTTCATTAGTAGGATGCCATTTCAATATTGTGTGCTAGGCTCTATAGTTTATGTTGGAAGACTTCTTGAACTACCAGAATGGAATGAAGTTGTGGTAGCCTACTCTCCTCTCAAATTTCATTTAGCACGAGTGTTGATTTGGAATAAATAAATAAGTAGAAAGTTTGTCTTTTGCAAGTTGGGTGCAATCTAAAATCTAGTAGTTTATTCTTTGTGATTGGAACATTATTTCTAACATTTTAGGGAAGTGAGCTAGCTCTAACACCCCTTTCTTTTTATTCGTATTTGATTCAAATTGAAGTGGAATGATATGATGAATTTCCTTTATACTTTCTTGGATTTTCTTGGGCTTTATGTGAGAAGCATATTAGCAATTACATTGAATATCTCTGAAATTTTGGAGGGCAGGTTGGCTTTAAATCATCCTTCTTATGATTGCACATTTGATAGAAATGTTGAATTTTAAGCTTTTATTTAGACTGGCTATTTTATGACTTAGCATGAAGAAATATTGGTTTTCACTCTTGCATTGTATTTGATTTCATCACTATAACTTGGCGGAAAGTTGAAAATGAATTGGCTTTGTATCTTAAAACTTCATGAGCTATCTTTGGGATGGAAAGTCTTACAAGAAGTTTTACGTCGAAAAGTCTTCATGATTCTCTATATATTGAAAAATTTTATGGCTTGTATTAGGTTGGAAAGTTTCATGAGTTCCTTTAATTGTTGGAAGTTTTACGAAAGGTTTTGCGAATTGTTTTACCTTGAAAAGTTCTATTATGTGTTTTGTGAATGTTTTATAATAGAGAGACTCATGAAGCCTTCTTGTTAGAAGATTTTTCATGAAATTTTACCCCACACCAAACGAAAAAGCACTTGATGGTTCTCTTTGTGTCAAAAGTTGTTTTGGTAGATTGCTTATGAAAAGCTTTTATGTATTGTTTCAATTGGAGATTTCCATGAGTACATTTTGGAATTTGAAAACTTTAAAAATAGTTTTGAGTTGGAAACTCTTTGATGTTTTTTTGGAACAAAAAAATAATCTTTCTTATACGAATTGACTTTCGTTTATGTTTGCTTCTAAGGTTGAATTTTGGAAGAATGTGAAACAAAGGAGAGTCTTGTTTTCTTTAATTTAGTTTTCGGAACTCCTTCCCATTCGCCGCTTTAGGTTTCATCTAGAGTTTATTGTGGGTAGTCGAGTCAAATATGTCAAGTGCTTTATTTGGAATGTGGGGACAGTAAATGACATTAAAACACCTTCTCTCCTATTCATCTTACATTGAATAGGAGTGAAGGGCATTTTAGTGACAGCTTGGCTTCGAAGAAGCATGTCCAATAACAAGATGCCTACATTCCTCTATTATTTTGTTTTCTTACTCCTTTTTCTTCTTGGCATTCTGTCATTTTTGCTCTTTACTTCTCTCATTTCTACTACCTTTCTGCTTATTGTATTATTTCATTCATATATCCCTAATCCTTTCGATACATGTATGAATGTCCAAACGGTAAAATAGTTCTTTTTGTCCCCTATAACACTAGTGACATCTAAGGATAAAAATTAAGGACTGAGTCTTAGATAACATAGACTTAGGGTGCATACTGCTTATAGGATAGAGACATCAAAATATAGAAAATTTAGTGCACTTTTTTCCTAGGTTTAGCGTGGCTTAATCTGCTAATAACGAACCAATCAAATCATTCATAATTCAACTCTTAAGATACATTAAAATACCTTACCTTTAATTAAACTATAATTAACACGTATAATCACCAAAAGATGTAAAAATTAAATCAAGTCTAATCAATCTTCTAATCAACCCTAACCAATCTAAATCTTAAAAGGTGTAGATTAAATTAGGAGAGTAAACTTAAATTAAAATTTGCCAACATAAAATATTTCTAAAATCAGAGCTTTAATCAAACCCCCTAATAATTAACAACACACTTAATTTAAAACACCTCTAATATTAAGTCAAGTGAATCAAAACCTAACCTAACTAAGTGAATCATAAGAAGTTTATTAAGGGATTTCATCATAACCCAAACCTAATAACTCATCTAAGGTTTAATCAAACTCTTAATTAATCTTTCAACAAACCCCTAATACATAACAACTACTCTAAAGATGAAGTTTATTGGATGGATTACTCCAGGCTGCGGGGCTAAGTGTCCTAATGAGGCCTGGTTCCTCGAGTCTGGTGGTACAATGCCACAAATGGATTTAATGGAGTGTTAAACTTTAAAATTAATTTCTTAATTAGTTTAAGTCAAACCATAGTTTATAATAAATTACCTAATCCACCTTTCATTTTTTAATTTATAACAAACTAAAATAATTCAATAAAAATTTGTTGCCACTAGGTAACCCAGGCCTACGAGGCTATTAAGTTAGCCCCAAGGAGGGTGAAATAAATCTCACGATCTCGGTGTGAAACAAAGGTGGTAATCAATCTAATACTAAAATAAAATCTCTAAAAATCAATCATAATATACTAATATTTAGACTTGGACTAAAATCTTCCTTTTGCCCATTAATAAATTAAATGAAAGCAACTATAATTAAACTACCCTATATAGGACCTATCCAAAACTACACACCGTTACACACACCTAGGCTTGTTTGGTTAGGACACGACTTCTAACTCTATGTTATGCTGATATTTTCTTTTGTTATTTAATATTTACTACACGTACATATCCTATAAATATAATTCTTAAATTTCTGTTAGTTATATTTTTTTATTTTACCTGCATTTCTTTTCTGAACGGCATCTATGCTTATATATATATTTCTCTTTTATCTTATCTTCCGAGGTACATCGGGTTTTGTATGGTCAAACATCAAGCGACATCATTTGCTTAAAAGCTTTTAAGTGGCAGTGCCACAGGTCTTGCATAGTTGGAATCCATAGATAATTTATTTGCTTAGAGCTATTAAGTGGCAGCGCCATAGTCAGGTATAATTTCTGCAACTTCTAAAGTAAACTCCTAGTTATATATCCGAACTGCTACACTTCACACACATATTGTTAATAGGTATTCTAGCATGTTTAGATAGCCAGCTATAGTTAGTGCACTAACGATATAGGCCAAAGCTTGCCCCCTTCTGCGAGCCCTAGAGACCATTAGGGTCAATTAGGCTTGTAGAGTAGGCCACCCATCTATGCTATTGGGCATCATTGTTTTCTCACACAAAGTGGGCATCGCTAGGATTTTGGCCTTCTTTTGGTTTTGGGTATGATACTGCCTACCTTTTGTGAGCCCTAGAGACCATTAGGGTCGTTTAGGCATGTAGAGTAGGCCACCTATTGTGCTATAGGCATCGTTGTTTTTCCATACGAAGTGGGCATTGCTAGGATGGTTTTCTATTATGATATGATGCAAATTCCTTTCCTGGAGGGTATCTGGTGTGTTTATTTATTTTTTTCTGTACTCTGGATGTCATGCATGCATTTTTACACACTTTATTTCACAGTGCACTTTACTCACATGCATACATTCTATCAGTAGATATAGGGATATTTTGTATCTATTTCATGCATCATATAGCGCTAGGTATATTCTTTTGCATATTATAGAGTCCCTGATTGAAATCCTTTTGAATTAAAAAATCCTTGATTCCTTAGGATAGAGGCTTCCTAACTTGTATACATATATTGATTGTGTTTAGGATGTTAGCTGGCAGCTCACTCCAGGCAAGCATAAGCCCAGACTGTACACCCCTCAGTGTGTCTTTTCACTTCTAGTGTGTTTTGAGTCTATCATTTCTCTTAGAGTAGTAATTTGATCTTTGATCTTTTAAACTCAAAATCTTAATCATATCTTTATTCATCTAAAAAGGTCTAGTCATCACTAAGAGTAAATAGAAGAGTTCATTTTCTTGGAATAGAACTTAGGAACTTTATCTATGCACCAAATTAAGAAGTGAATAATACAACACCCTTAATCGAGAGTCTTCCTAGGTCAAGGCCTAGGATGTAATTAACCATGGGGGCTTGCGCCCGTGGGAGACCGATCCCCACATCAAATAAACCCTATTCAAGCTGATGTATAGAATGGGGGAAATCTCATGAAATTTTGGGTTATACATATTATTATCCATCGAGGTGTGTAGGTGAAAGCCACTATCCTCCATGGCTAATCGTATGCATAACTACATCTGCTCTTCCATCGGCCTGCTTGTGTCGAGTGTAAAGGTCTACGACTATTTTGTCCTACGGGATAGTGCGATCGTACCCTTTACATTCGAACCCCATAAGCAGAATCCTTTCGGAGACCCACAAACACATCTCCTAAATATGTATGTGTAGTGGTTGACAAATTTAGTTTGGTTAAATAATTTTAGATTTAGGAAAATTTCATATTTATTTAATCTTCAAGTTCAATTCAAGCGTCATTATGTATTATAGTTCCTATAATTTTTCTTAGTTTAGTTAAATACTTAGATTCTTTAGGTAGAGTTAGACTTTTTTTGTACCATTTTTTTTATTATAATACTCATTTCTCATTCTTTTTCATTTTTTTTTCATTTTTCTTTTTTACTTTTACTAAGTACCTTGCTGATTGCCATGCCTCAAGATCTAAAATTTAAGAATTTCATCTCTTTTACTTTTATTCATTTATCATTCTCCTTGTAACTCAATAAGAAGTTAATATTCATTTATAATCAGATCATCACCAATAAAGCTTACTAATTTCATTTGCTCACGCTTGGCCATACTTTCTTTTTAATTTTTAGGGGGTCTTAGCATTTTTAACACCTACAAAAATTTGTTAATTAAATTTTAATTTTACCCCTTAATTTATAGTTTGCATGAGCATGAACACCTATAAAAAATCCAATAAGCATTCAGATCATTTCTAACTTAGGAGTAATCTAATGACGATCATATCAATTCATATATAACATAATAAAATTAACACGTTAATAAATATTACATCAATCAATTCATTAAAACTAGTATACGATGAAAACCACAGAAAATCAGACACACAAGTAGTAGAAAAGGAAAACACCATCTTAACTTAAATTAGAATTGTTTATCCTAATAAACCTTCTAGAGTATGTGCGTAAGACTATGTGGCTTGGATATATCCTATATTGGGTGTTTGCTTGAAGTTTTCTAGTGTTTTAATGTTTGTTTTAGGTTAAAGAGGATTTTTAATTTAAGTTTAAGTGTTGATGTTTAAATGTTGATTTTAAATTTTTTTTAAAGTCTTGAGTGATTACTACCTTTCTTTACAACTAGGCTGTGAAGTTTATTTTACTATTCTTCCTTGAAGCTAAGTTAATAGCCTCTTAGGTATGTGTTACCTAGTAGTAACCAACATTATTTAATTAATTTAATTAGTTAAAATTAAGAGTTAGTAATTTTTAAATTAATTAGTGGGTTACTGATTTGGATGATTAAGTTAATTATGTTTGCCATCAACTAGTTCATAGCATTGTCATAGTAAGGTCGAGGAACCATGCCTCCTTAAAACATGTAGCCCCATAGCTCAAGGTAGTCCATTCTAAAAACAAGGTTAATGTAGTTGAATTAAAGATTTAATTTTGGTTAAGTAATTAATGATCAATTAATTTTAAAGTTTTATAATCCATTAAATCTATTCATAGCGTTGTCATAGTGGGCTCGAGGAACCAAGCCTCCTCAGGGCACTTAACCCCACAGCTCATGGTAGTCCATCCTAAAAACTTCATCGCTAGAGTAATTTTTATGTATTTAGGGATTGGTTGAGTAATTTTAATAATCAAATTGACATCTTTTGAAATTTTAATCAATTATTGAATTTTTGGAATTTTATGAATTACTCAAATCATTAAATTAATGGTTCAAAATTTGACTTTTTAATTTAAGCTAAGTTCTAGAGTTTTAATATATTTTTTAAATACTAGACCCTGAGGTGAGTAAATAGACACTAAATTTGCTAGATTTAATTTTTTTTAGATTAAGTTCTGATTTTTTAAAGTTTAGTTTTAAATTTGAACTAAAGTTGATAAAAAAATTAACTTTTTGATTTTTGTTAAATTCTAGAAGTTTGATATTTTTAATAAATCTAGACCCATAAAAGAGTCTAATGCCTACGAGTTTGTTCAATTTGGATTTACTTATGAATTTTCAAAGTTTGAGTATTTAATTGAATTATTAAATTGCTTAATTAGGGAGGCTTGGATGATTTTGCTCCAAACTTACCTCAAACTCCTTGAAGTCACTCCTAAAGGCCAAGGATGACCGATAGGAGTGAAGTTTTTTTGGAATTTTTATTATTTTTTAATTTATTTAATTATTAATTTTTTTTAAAAATTAAATTAAGATCAAATTAATTGTTGAGTGATGGGGCTTTTAATTTTCACAAGTAGAGTGTTTTATTCTAAACAATTTGATATATTATTTGCATATTTTAGAGTTAAATTGGATTTATTGTCATTTTTTAAAGTTTTAGGGTCATTAAAATGGCTAAATTTTAACTTGCTTAAGTTTTTGACCTAATGGGCTCCAAATTCAGTAAGATTTGAACCTAAGGTGTGTAATATATCTAAGTTTAATGTTTCAAAGTTTCACCCCCTATTGAGTATGTATTTAATTTTCTATAATTTTCTAAAAATTCCTAGATATTGTCCTTAAATTTTATTCTTAAGTGACACTATGTCATGTAGGTTTGACATCAAAGTTTGCTAACCCTTAACATTGAAATAATCATTCACACCATGCAGATCATTGACAATCATGTGACCTAAGTCTATGTGAGTTGAAAGTAGTGAATTTCCATGCATTTGGGTCAAATAATTACCTAAATGCTTGAAAATTCACTTGTAAAACAATTCCCAATTTTATCATTTCCCAAAATACTATGATAAATCAATGATATATCATAGTATCCATTAAACAAATTTGAATGAAAACTATTAAGTATTTAATAAATAATCATTGAAAATTGAAGATGTAATAATCATATAGTTATCATGCATTTACATGTCAAACTTGGTTAATCTCATTCACACATGCTCAAGCTATATTTAAAGATTTCATAGAGGTTATGAATGCTTAAAATGGACTTAAAATGTATTGAAAATGAATTTTCAAAAATTAAAGGCCAAATCATGGCCTATAATATTATAAATTCAATTACTATTAAAACAAGGCTTAAATAAATCAGAAAAAATCATTGGAAGTAAAAAACATATTGAAATTTTTTTGCCAAAGTTTTAAAAAATTTAAATTTATTTTTAATAATATATTAATTGAAAACTAGAGAAGGAATATTTCAAATTGTTTAATATTTATAAAATATTTTTATTTAATTTTGATTATAAATGAAAGTAGATTTTATTTTAAAGAAAATGAGATATTATTTTCAAAATTTGGTTCAATATTTAATTTTATATGAAATTTTGAAGTTTTTTTATAATTAAAAGCATTCAAATTAATTATATTAACCAAATCTTAAAATGATGCTGGTGACAGGCCAAACGGCATCATGAGATTCGGTGGACAAAAAATACATGGCAGTGGCATTAATGGCTAATGATTGTGTCATCGTGCAATCATTATCATTAATTAAAATGCATCGATGATGGATGCTATTTTAACTTATCCGCATCAACAATTGCCACACTTCATTGGATCATCTGCGGTATTGAATGGGTTGCCCAAATTAAGCTGGACGAAGATCCTAATGAACAATCGAATGCGTGGTTAAAAAGAAGTGATGGAATGATGAAAGTTAGGCTATTGATAATGAAATCGATGGCTCAGAATTAGTTCCTTGCATGCAAGGATTAAGCAGAACACTATTGATTAAGAAAGGCTTGTTCGCACAAATGATTGAACCAAATATCATAAAATTTTAGATACAGCTTAAGCATGATTAGATGAATAATAGGGAATAGTTTTTATGTTCTGAAAAGTGCTTTTTGAAAGATATTTAGAGCCAAGTGTGTAGAGCTAGGGTTTAGGATTTATTATAATAACATGGATGGTTTTGAACATTTAATGGCTAGTTAAGCATGTAAACTATCCATTTATAATCCTCTAGAAGAACTCGATGGTTGGAAATGCCTAATAAAAGTTCATTAGGAATGTTAAGCCCTTATGAGCTAGCCCATGCTAACCAAGAGGGGGGTGAATTGGTATTTTAAAAAATCTTTTAATAAAAAACAAAATCTCAACCAAACCAAAATTCACCACAAAGAAATTTAACGTGCAGAAATTAAATGTGGAAAAAGTAGTATAAAAGAAACATATAAATTTATAGTGGTTCGGTCAACTCAACATACATCCACTCCCTAGAGGCGCCATCCGAGTATTACACTAAACTCAGTGGCTCTCCTTTTTCTCCCACAAAGAGGCAGAGAAGCATGTACAAAACCTCCTTTCCACTGACACCGGTGAGGCACAAAACCCAACTCCTTTTGCTTCCTCCTGAAGTAGGCAGAGAACCTTGATCGATTGCTGAAGTGGACCTCTCTCAAACCTCCAAGAATAAGGGATGACGATTGGAGAAGATGACTTGGATCCTTGCTTGGAGCAACCTTTGTGAAACCCCTCACAAACTCCCCCTCACAAGATCCTCTCTCTCTCTCTCCCTTTCTCTCCCTCTCCTCTAGGCTCTCTCAGGTCAAGAAAGTAGCAAATGATTCTTTCTTGGGTAGGACAAGAGCTCTAAAATAGAATAGTTTTGGAATAGATCTTAATTTATATAAATTGACTTTATCGTCCAGAACGATTAGCATAAATTTCTCTCAATCAGCCCGGACAGTTTGGGACAATCAGAAGGTTTTTATTCATATCATCCAGGAGGATAATATATTATCCTGTATGATTAGTACAAGTCATTAAATATCATCCAGACAATCGCACTGAAAGGATGTTTGGACGATGGAAAAATAACTTGATCGTCTAGGCCGATCTCACGATCATCCCGAATGATTAGTTCGAATCAGTTAAAATCGTCCAGAGCATTGCCCTGAATAGTAGCTGACCAATGTTGAATGTCTAGGAATAACTAAGGTTTTTTGAACTGATCATCCCAGCTGATCCTGCAATTATCCAGGATGATTTGATCGAGCTATCAAACCTTAATTGCTCTCCTTAATAACCAGATTAATTTAGGCATAATTGTGTTTCATCATCCAGGAAGATGTCCTGGATGATGTCCAAAAATAAAATAATACCTAAATAGATCTGGCAGCTGATTCTTTCTAATTTGAGCCTATCATCTCGGCCGATACAAATATCATGTAGGATGATGCACTTAATAATGGCTACCTTAACCAAGATGCCCTAATTAGGGTTTTTATTTTTAACAGATCATCCATGATGATTTGTGGATCATCCCAGATGATGTGACAAAAAATAAAGAACTCTAAAATAGATAGAAATTTTCCCCCATATGTGTGTATGCAAGGTTACTTAGCATCAGGAACCACATTGTTTACAATAGACTCAAGAAAGGGAAAAGTTTACAAACTGACTCAGACCTAGTCTACCCAATCTTGAGCTGGTTTAAATTATAATTTGATCTTGTGGATCTGAAATGTTAGTAGGCAAGAAAGTCATAGAGAAACAGAAGTATTTGCTATAATCAAAATTATACTCCCTGAAAGCAAATTTGCAACACCTATATCATGAGATATTTGAGCTAGATGAACTTTGGGTTTAGTTTGACTGAAACTCGTTGCCTGTAAGCTTTGATCGGTTGGATTGGACTTGGGAAATGTTAAGAAGGTCCCTGGGAATTTAAACAAAATAGGAGTTGGACTTGGGAGGCCGTGAGAGAATGGTAATGTTAGAAGGAGTGTTTTTTTACCCTAGAGGTCAATTCAAATGCCCTAGATGGTTTGGATGGTTATGATATGTTTGGAAGGTTGATAGGATATTAAAAACTTATCTCTATATAGTTAGAGGGTAAGAATCAAAAGGATATGGTATAATGAGTTGGAAAGTTTATTTTGTCCTTATTTGAAGTGGATTCCACTTGAGATTATTTTGATCTAATCCAATGTATAAGCCAGATTTAGGAAACTTCTAGAGCTAGTTGAGTGGGCTGGATGGTCTTGTATTGGAGAGAGTTTTTTGGGTTAGATGATTTGACAACTTAAGCCCATCTAAAGGCTTGCTTGACTAATTTGACTAGTCAACTAACTCTATTGAATACTAAGATGCCAAAAAGTGAATAATATGAAATATCAAATTCTATTTAGGAATTTAGTAAAGAAAAGGTGCAAGAAGAAAATTTCTAAGAAGTTATTATTCATGATAGTGAAAGAAATGCAATATCTGGGTGTGAAGATGGCATTAAAAAGGCTTGTAAGTTTTGATTTCCAAATCATTTTAGACCACGCATTGGAGAGGCTAAATGCATGGGGAAATAAATGTCTTTTGTTGGCAGGAAGAGTTCTTCTCATAAAAAAGAACTTTTCTTTCCCTACCTATTTTTATCTACACATTCCTTGGTCCCTAAAGGAATACTATACGAGTTGGCTAAAATTTCTAGAGATTTTTTATGACACAAAGACAAAGGTAGGAGAGGCTTACACTATGTTTCATGGGAAAATCTTTGTAAACCAAAGTTGCTTGGTGGATTGGGTCTTCATTCTTGAGTTAACAAAGTGAGACCATTGAGGTCTAAAATTACTTGGAAATTCATTCAGAATCCACATTCTTTATGTAATCGATCTATCATTTCAAAATATAGAAGTGATGTGTAAAGTGGTATAGTTAAAAGAGGAAACTATCCATCTTGGAAAATTCTAGTGGATGGAGTTAAGTATTTAAAAAATATTGTTAGATGGAAGTTGGTGAATGGAAATAAAGTGAGTGTCATGAATGATATGTGGATCTTTGATAAGCCTCTCAGTAAATGGCCTACTTATGTTACCTGTGATGAACTCCATATTGAATCAATTTAGAATTTTATATTAAATGATAGCTGCTGGAACAGTGTGGAGTTACAAAAAGTTTTTCATGAGGAGTTGGTTTTGGTTATCAAAGAAATTCAATTATTTCTAGATTTTGATGAAGATTGCAATGAGCTTATTAAGCATTATTTGGGTAGATCAATCACTGCTCTATCATTTGAAGCTTCGATGGAATTTGATGTGCATTAGAGGACGACATAATAAAACTATATTGAGACATTGAATTGTATCAGGAAATTCAATCTTATTCCTAAGGTTGAATTATTTTTGTGGAGATTATGTAAGAATGACTTCCCTACTAACTCCTCTATAGGAACTTATTGCAATCAAATAGATGTACTAGAGGGTGTCATGAGGTGGAGAATCAAGAGATGTGGCTGTTCACTGCATTCAGTTGCTTCAAATTCTGCATAGCTTCGTGAACGGGGGTTTCAAGTTCCTATCTTTAATTCTTTTTCAAATTTTTTAGAGGAGTTAAAAAGAATGTCTATAATTAATTTTTATATTATCAAAATATATTGTAAAATAGTCTATTTTTCCTAGAAAGGGCGAAATCAAATAAAGCTAGAATTGGCTACATTATTTGTTAATTTTTTTGCTTTAGATGTTTTAACATCCATCATGCAACTGTAAAAAAATAAAATATTGGAAAACTGGGATGTTGATCTCCGATTCGAGCCTCATGATGTTTAGCATCCTCCATCTCTAGATTGGATAAAGAACAATTTAGATGCTTCCCTTATGGAATCATATAATGCGGGTATTGGAGTTATTATTAGATATCACAAGGGGCATTTTCTTTGTGTGTTTGGTAAGTAGAGTAGGCATTAGTATGTAGCTACTCTTGTTCTTAGGTTGTTCTCTTACTCAGAGAGCAATTGCAAAGGTGTATGATATAATACAAGGGAGTAATTATTGAAGGAGACAATGCTAATGTGATTAAGTGGCTTCATGAATCCTTGAAGAAGGTGAAATGGAAGCATGATTAAGATTATAAGAAAGATATAATTTTCCTTAATGATTTTAATAATGTTATCTTTCATTTGATTTCTAGAAATTATGATAAAGTAGCTGACTGTTGTCCTACTTTATCTTTAAGTAGTAGTTCTATTTTTGATTGCTTTTCAGTCAATTGCATTCCTTTTTATTTGTTTTATTGATTGAAGAAGGAGGGTGATAACTATCTTTAGTTGAATGTAAGTTCTTTTTATCTTAATGCAAATTACAACCTTCAAAAAAAAAAGAAGAAAGAAAGAAATCATTTATGTCACATTCATGAGATGTAGATTCTTCCAACTTTAGCCTAGAAAGATGATCATCAACTTGGTTCTTGATGCCGTTCCTATGAAGGATTTCTATAATAACATCTTATAAAAAGTATTTATCTAACCAATCTAGGCTTAGCATCCTTTTTGTCATAAGATATTTGATTGTAGAATGGTCTCTGTAAACCAAAACCTTAGTGCCAATTAAATCAGATTTGAAATTTTCAAAACTAAAGACAATTTCTAGCTAATTTTTTCAAATGTAATATAGTTATATTGAGTAGCATTTAAAGTTTTGTTAATGTAAAATATGGTATAAAATTTCTTGTATTTCCTTTGACCCAATACTGCCCTGACAACATAATCATTTGCATATCGCGTCAATTCAAATTTTAAGATCCAATCAGGTGCAACAATATTGGGTATAATAATTAAATGTTATTTTGGAATGTTAAATATATTAGGAAATGCATCATAAACTTCAAATGGACATCCCGTTTAAGTAAATGACATAATAGTTTGGTGATCTTGGAAAATTTCCTAATGAATATCCTTTAAAACCAGACATAAACTAGAAAACTCATGATGCCTTTCATAGAAGTTAGTGGTGGAAAATTTTCAATAATATGTACCTTATCTTTATCCACCACTAATCCTCTCTTAGAAATCTTATGCCTTAACACTATGCCATTAGATACCATATATTAACATTTTTCTCAATTTAACACCAAACTTATTTCTACACATCACTTCAACACAATAGTCAAATGATCTAGGAAATAATAAAATGTTGAGACAAATATAAAAAAAAGCCATCCATAAACACCTTAATGCCTAGCTCAATCAAAATCAAGAAAATAGACATCATTCAATGCTAAAAAGTAACATGGGAATTGAAAATCTCAAAAGCAATTATCTTAAAAGCAAATGTCCCATTGGGACTAGTGAAGGTGTTGTTTTCATGGACCTTAAGTGCTATAAGAATATGATGATACCCTGAATACTCATCTAGGAAATAATAAAAGGAATGTCCTACAAATTTATCTAGCATTTGGTTAATTAATGGTAGGGGAAAATGGTCCTTTCTAATGGTCATATTCAGTTTCCTATAATTAATGTAAAATTCTCCACCCAGTGACTATCATAGTATGAATTAACTTATTATGTTCATTGGATACTACTATAAGTCCTTCTTTCTTAAGGAAAATAAGTAGGACTCACCTAGGTGCCGTTGAAATTTTGGTATATAATTCCTACATCTAGCCACTTAGGGAGCTTATTCTTTACTGCCTTCTTCTTGGTTGGGTTCAATCTTCTTTGGGGATTAGTTTTTGGCAGGAAATTTTATTTCATTAAGATCATATGAATGTGCATGGATGGAGTAACTCCATTAATTTTAGTAACTATCCAACTAAAAGCTTTTTTATGGTTTCTATAGACCTTAATCAACTTGTGTTCATATTCTTCTCCTAACTCTATAGATATGATCACAAGAAAAGTTTATTTCTCACCTAAGAAGGTATAATTAATATGGATAGGTAGGACCTTAAGCTCTAAATTAGGTTCCTCCTCTATAGGTAGCCTAAATGATCTACTCAGGGATGAAGAATCCAAAACCTCATACTTCTTGCTAAACAGCCTAAGAGTCCCACCAATGAAATAGGCAGATTCTCCAACATCCTCACTAATATCCCCATCACTCTAAGACATCTCCAATGCATTATCAATAAAAAGGTCTTCTATACACTCCTTAACACAAGCCTCAACCAAGTCAAATCTAAGGCCATGCTCACTATAATCTGTAGGGAATTTTAAAGACCTAAGCATAGTTATAGTTACCTCTTGGCCCTTGACTCTCGTAGTCAGCTCTCGCTTATAGTCATCGATCATAACCATATTAATTACTAAAAAAGGTCTTCCTTAAATAATGGATATATCCTCTTCCATGTTTAAAATAATGAAATCTACATGGAAAATGAATTAATCAACCTTAATTAGTATGTCCTTTACTACCCCCTTAGGATAAGTGAAAGATCTATTAGTAAGCTGAAGGGTAACAATGGTGGGTTGGACCTCTCCTAAGTCTAACCTCTTAAAAATGGACTAAGATATCATGTTTATAATAGTACCCAAGTATTACAATGTCCTTCCATAGAATTTATGCCCTATGACCATTAGAATAATAAAGCTACTAGGGCCCTTTATCTTTTTAGGAAGTTTCTTCAATAAAATATCACTCCTCAATCAGGGCCATAGTCTCAAATTCATATATTCTTCTCTTCTTATTATGATTGTCCTTCGTAAACTTAGCATATATAAAGATCTATTTTAAGGCTTGTACAAAAGGAATATTAGTGGTCAATTTCTTAAACACCTCTAAAAATCTAGAAAATTATCTATCCATATTTTTCTTGATCAAACTTTGGGTGAAAGGTGATGGTGGCCTCTCTACAACCTTCCTAATGGCTTTATCAATTTTCTTAATAAGCTCAGGTTACTCCCTAGGATGGTTAATATCTATGAGTTTTTTTATCATATATTCCTTTAGGGGTTGCTCTCTATCTCTACTGGTTTTTCTTAGCTCTTTCCCTCTCCTCAATTGGATGGCTTTACACTACTCCTTGCCCCTCTCCTTAAGGTTTAATTTTGTAGTGCTAGGCAAGATACCCTAGGGTCTACTATCAAATTAATTATCTAGCTACCCTAAGTGATCTTTTCTTTTTTTAAATAGTAATAGTTTGACTCAAATAAATAGAGCAGCAATGTCTCTCTGAGCCTGGTGCGATTCCTATGCGATTCTTGGGTGATTCTAGGGTCTCCCTTGTGTAGTGGTTCTCGACCCTTTTGGCTTGGAATTTCCCTCATTTTCAATTGATTTTATTCACTTTTCTCATTCTCATCTTTTTCTTGCACTGATTTTGAGTTCCTCTTTGTTTTTTTGTGAGGGGTGATGATGACTCCGTCGTCATCTCACCCGATTTCCTCTTCTCTTTTGGAGGGGAAATCACGATCTTTCAAAGATGTAGTCGCTAGATCTTTGTCTTCTTCATTGAAACTTAACTTTATTCATTTGTCTTTTAAGGGTTGTCCGGCTATTCTTTTTGAGGGATCGGTTGTTGAACAGTTAGCCGCTCCTTTTGCTTGAACTTTGGTTATGTTGAGGATACCGAACCTTGATGTTATACATAAGTTTTTTCTTAACCTAAAGCTATCTAGATCTTTTCACATTAGTTTGCTTGATCAACAACATGTTGCTATCCAACTTTAAAATGATCTTGATTATAGCTGCATATTTGCTCGTAGATCGTATTATATTCAAGCTTATCAAATGCGTTTACTAAAATAGACTCCAGATTTTGATGTTAGGGAGGAATCCCCTATAGCTCTAGTTTGGATTTTGTTTCCTAACTTTTGCCTGTATTTTTTTAATAATCAAATTCTGTTTGGTATGGCCTCCATCTTCGGCCGCCCTTTACAAAATGATCAAGCTACAGCTTCGGTGTCAAGGCTATCAGTTGCTAGGGTTTGGTTGAGTTGGATGTCTCTAAGAAGCTTCCTAGTGAAATCTGTATTGGATCTAAAGTCAAGGGTTACTTCCAAAAAAAGTTGATTTTTAGAATTTACCAATATTTTGCTAGTTTTGTAAAATGTATGGGCATGGTAGGAATGACTGTTTTCGAAAACACCCGCATCTTTATAAAACTAAGAACTCTGTGAAACAAATGAATGAGATGGTGGATCAGGTTGTATCTAACCCGGCCCCTCTGGTGGGTAATACTCCTAATCCTCCTCAACAAATTGAGGACCAGTTAGTGGTGCTTGAGAAGAATCCTTGTCCACATGTTCCCGATGATGCAACTAATCATGATATTTTAACTCATGACCAGAGCGTTTCTAATAGCATTTTAAATAATTTTAGTATTGATTGTAATCATAATGTGATACATAATTCTCTTATTAGTGAAGCTCAAAAGGATGCAAATGATGGGCCTTCTTTATCTTACATTATTTATCAAAATGTATCTGATTCTAATGCTATTATACCTTTTCATGAGCTTTCTAATCCATTAAATGAACATAAATGTTTTTTGGGAGCAAATGGTGATACACAATTAGCCCCTAAAGAAGGTGAAAAGAAGGACACGCCATTAGGGGAAGGTGAAAAGCATGACATGGCTTTAGAGGATGGAGAGTTTATTTCCATGGACCACTATCCATTACCTTCTTCCTCCTTTAAAGAACCGGTAATGAAGGCTACTGAGAATTGGGACGATGATGGTAGGTTTATGGAGGATGATTGTCCTAATTTACACAGAGGTCATTCTAATGATAGTAAGACTCCTTCAACTTCTAATTATAATAGTGATGCTCTCACTGATACCGAGGAAATGCATATTGCTGCTAAATGTTTTGCCAAGCATGATAATGATACTTGTTTTATTAAATTTCATAGTAAAAGAGGGCGGAAGCCAAAGCATATCTCTTTTCAACCTCCTAGAAACATTTCTAGAAATATTCGTTCAAATACTTCTCATTAATATTTCTTTATGTTTAGTACAATTATTTGGAATGTTAGGGGCATTAGTTGTCCGTCTTCTAGGATTCATGTTTAAAATTTATGTCGTATTCATCATATTTATATTCTTGTCTTACTGTAACCTCTTATCCCTACTTCTAGACTGCTTAGTACCTCTCATTTTCTAGGTTTTCACCATGCAACTTCGAATGTGGCTAACAAAATCTGGGTTTTTTGGAAAAATCCTATTAAAATTGATGCTTTTGGTGATTTTATTGAAGTCATGCACTGTAAAATTGAGGCTTTTAATTTTCATTACTATGCATCTTTTGTGTATGTTGCCTCTTCCCTTTACATAAAAAAATTGTTATGGGATCAGCTTACGAATTTTCATAGTATATGTCATTTGCCTTGGTTGGTTGGTGGTGACTTTATTGCCATCTCTACCCCTTCTAAACGGATTGGGGGGGTCTTCCCCTTCTTATCGTTCTATGCCATATTTTAATAATATGATTTTGTCTTGTAATTTGATTGATATTGGGTTTATTAGCAATAACTTTACCTCGAATAGGGGTCGCTTATGGAAAAGGCTTGACCGTGTGCTCTTTAATGATTCTTGGATTAACTCTATTAATTTCACTAATGTGCATCATCTTAGTAGAACTTTGTCAAACCATTCTCCTCTGCTTATCAATATTAAGAATATATAATGTAATGCCTCTTCTCACTTCTGATTTCGAAACATGTGGTTACTTAATAATTCCTTTTTTGTTGTTGTTAATTATAACTGGCAAGCTCCTTTACATCATGATAACTCTATTTTTTGTATGAAAAGTCTTTGGTTTAAGCTTAAGAGGTTGAAGCAAGTTCTGAATTGGTGGAGTCATAATGTATTAAGAAATATCTTTACTAATATTTTAGAAGCTGAACAATGTGTTTCTTCTAATGAGAATTTATGTCAGAATGATCCTTCTGATGCTAATTTTTCTTTGTTAAAGCAGTCCAAACTTGATCTTTTAATTTTCAAGCTTAGGAAGAAGAAAGCTACTGCTAAGCACTTGGCTGAGGGTGATAATAATACTAAGTACTTCCATGCCTTAACCAAGAGAAAGAGGATTAAGAATAGTATCAACTACATCCAAAGGGAGGATGGCTCCTATTCTGATAACCTTATTGAGATTGCTAATTTAGCTTTGGTTTATTTTCAAAACCATTTTATTAAAGTTTTCAATCCTATTTAGGTTATGGATCATTCTTTAATTCCCAACCTTCTATCCCATGAGGATAATGCTTGACTTTCTAGGGCTCCCTCTTTTGAGGAGGTTAAAGAAACTTTGTTGGGCATGAAAAGTGATTCTATGGCAGGGCTTGATGGTTTCATGACTCTTTTCTTCCAAAAATGTTGGCATATTATTTGTAATGATATTTTTTTTTTTGCTATTTTGGATTTTTTTGATGGTAATCCTATCCCCAAATTTTTTACTTCTACCTTGTTAGCTTATTCTTAAAAACAATTATGTTCAAACTTGGAATGATTTCTGTCTAATTAGCCTTTGTACTTTCTTTAACAAATTGGTTTCTAAAATTATTTTGATTCATCTTTCTTCGATTTTACCTAAAATTATTTCTCCTTATCAAAAGGTAGGGCTATCATAGAGATTATTCTTTTGGCTCAAGAATTAAGTCAAGATTTGGATGTGCAGGTTAGAGGTGGTAATGTGATTTTGAAACTTGATATTGCTAAGGATTATGACAATATTAATTGGAATTTTATTTACTTTATGCTTGAGCTTTTTGGCTTTATCTCTATATTTATTAATCTTATTAAGAATTGTATTGAAAATGTTTATTTTTCCATCATTCTTAACGGTTCCAATCATGGTTTCTTCAAGTCTTCTCTTGGCTTAAGGTAGGGTGATCCTATTTTCCCTGCCCTTTTTATTATTGCGGCTGAGTTTATGTTTAGGGGTCTCTCTAATTTATTTGAGTTCAATCCTGGTCTTTACTTTAGAACTTTGGGAGGCTTCCATATATCCCATTTATGCTTTACTGATGACTTTATTGTTTTTACTAATGTGACTATTAATAGAATTCATAAAATTATGGAGTTTTTCAATCTCTTTGAAATGGTTAGTGGCCTTTCTTTTAGTAAAAATAAACTCTCCTTTATTGCTTCTAAGAGGATCTCCAATGATCGTATTTTAGCTATTAAAATGGCTACTTGTTTTACTCATTCTAACTTGCCTATCAAATATCTTGGTGTTCCTCTGTTTAAAGGTAGAAGATAGACATTCTTGTTTGATGATCTTATTGCTTCTATTCAGAATAACCTCTTATATTAGGATTTTAATTTTCTTAGTTTTGGTGGTAGAGTGACTCTGATCAAAAGTGTTCTTTGTGATTTACCTATTTATATGTTTCAAACCATTTTTCCTACTCATGCTGTTTGCAGTAGGATCCACAAGCTGATTAACAAGTTCTTTTGGAAAGGTACTTCCTCCTCTTAGAAAATTACTTAGGCTACTTGGGTCAAGTGTTGTGGTGTTTTGGCTGAAGGTGGTCTTGGTTACAAAACTTTACATGACCTTGCTAAGGCCTTCTCCTTTAAACTTTGGTATAATTTATGCTCAAAAGAGAATCTTTGGGCTAACTTTATGATCTCTAAATATTGTGTGCATAACCATCTGACTAATATCTCTCCTAAAATTGGGGACTCTAAAGTTTGGAAAAGGCTTTACAAGGTTAAATGGGAGGTGGAGCCCTTTATTTCATGGGGGCTTGGTGAAGGTAAAATTTTTTTCTGGCAAGATAAATGGTTAGGTAAAGATTCTATTGATTCTATCCTGAATTCTACTTCTTCTACATCGGTTAAAGTTAACTTTTTCTTCAATGAGAGTTATTGGGACTATGATAAAATCTGTAGTATGATTCTTGATTGTATTATTCACCATATTTTAAACCTTCCTATTAATACTACTTCCAAAGATATTATTTTATGTGACTTATCTAAAGAGGGTGGTTTTCATGTTAAGAATGCTTGGCACTCCTTTAGAGATAAAGGTAACATTGACAATATTTTTTCTAAGATCTGGCATAAGAGCATCCCTTCTACAATTTCTGTGTTTGCGTGGAGAGTTTTACTTAAATTTATTCCTACAGAATACAATCTCATTAAAAAGGGTTTCAATTTAGCTTTTAAGTGTCACTGCTATTTTCACATGGAGAATATGCATCATGTTTTTATTTATGGCCCTATGGCTGTTAAAACTTGAGTTTATTTTGATGATATGTTTCAGTTAAATTGTTTTAATGCTCACATTTCCCTTTATTCTTTACTTAAGTCTTGATTTATTGATACTAAAGGTCACATTCACAATGCTATACCTTCTCTCATTCTTTGGTTTCTTTGGTTGGAGAGGAATAACTCCATTTTCAATGGAGTGAGAATGAACCATCTTAATGTTATTCAAAGGGTGAAGGATAAGATTTTAGCTCTTGTGGATGTTAACTTGCTTTCTATTAAGAGTTTTAATAAATGTTATGATGTTAGCACTACTTTAGGGGTTAATTGGGAGAGAGCTCCTTCTGCTCTTAATGTTATCTATTGGAACAAGCCCCCTCCTAATTTCTTTAAATTGAATGTTGATGGTGCTACCTCTGATTCAGTGGCTGGCTATGGTGGTCTTATTTGGGATAGTAATGACAATCTTATTGTTGCCTTTGCAGGCCCAGTTCATAATGGTAATGCTGATACTGTTCTTATTAGGACAATTCTTTATGGTATTCAATTATGCATCCCTCTTAACTTAATTAATTTGTATACCACTTAAAAGTTTATTAGGGATGTTAAGCCCTATGAACCGGCCCAAGACTAATCGAGAGGGGGGGGGGGGGGTGCAATTGGTATTTTAAAAATTCTTATAATCAAAACACAAAACTCAAACCAAGATTCATCACAACGTAAATCAAAGTGTGGAAAATTAAATGCGGAATCAGTAGAAAAAGAACACAATGATTTATAGTGGTTCAATCAAATCGACCTACGTCCACTCCCCAGAGGCGCCCTCCGCGTATTGCACCACAAAAGTGACTCTCCTTTTGCTCCCACAGCAAGGCAGAGAATCCCTCACAAAAACTCTTTTTCGCCAACCTCGGCGAGGTAGAGAACCCAACTCCTTTTGTTTCCTCCTGAAGTAGGCAGAGAACCTTGATCGATTGTTGAAGCTCACCTCTCTCAACCCTTCCAAGGATGAGAGACTCTAGTGGAAGAAGAAGTGGAACAATGCTTGGAGAACCCCTTGTGAATCCCCTTCACAAGCTCCCCCTCACAAAATCCTCTCTCTCCCTCTCCTATAGGCTTTCTCAGGTCAAGACAGCAGTAAAAGATCTCCTCTAAGGTAGAGAAAGAGATCTTAAATAAAAGAGCTTCGAAATATCTCTTATTTTATACAAACTAACTTTATCATCCAGGCCGATAGTGGTATCGGCCTAGCTGATTAGCATAAATTTTGCTCAATCAGCCTGATCAGTTCAGGACGATTAGAGTAATTTTGGTCATATCGTCCAGGCTGATAGGATATCATCCTAGCCGATTAGTTCAAATCTGAGCCAAATCATTCTAGACATCGCCCTGAATTGAAGTAGGCCGATATAAATCGTCCATGCCATCGTCCCGGCCAATCCTGTGATCGGCCCGACCAATGTGATCATGCAATCAGCCTTAATTATTTTCCTTAATTACCAGATCAATTTAGACATAATTGTGCTGCATCATCCAGGCCGATAGTATATCATCCTGGCTGATGTCCTAAAATAAATAATACCTAAATAGATCCTGACGACTTATTCTTTCTGATTTGAGTCTGTCATCCTGGCTGATAAAATATCATCCAGGCTGATCGGCTTAATAATGGCTGCCTTAACCATGATGCTCTGATTAGGGTTTCTATTTTTGAATCGATCGTACAGGCCGATGTGAGCAAAATCAGTGAACTCTAAATTCAGATAGAAAAAATCACTCAAGTGTGTGTGTAGGGTTACTTAGCATTAGACATCTCAAAGATTACAATTGACTCAAGAAAGGGAAAAAGTACATTATAAACTGACTCAGACCTAGTCTACCCAATCTTGAGCTGGTTTCGATTGCCCTCTGATCTTGTGGTCCTAAAATGTTAGTAGGCAAGGTAGTCATAGAAAAAAAATAAGAGTGTTTTCTATCATCAAAATCATAATCCATGAAAATAGATTTGCAACATGATTTAGTGGCTGGCTGTGGTGGTCTTATTTGGGATAGTAATGGCCATCTTATTGTTACCTTTACAGGCCCTGTTCATAATGGTAATACTGATACTGTTCTTATTAGGGCAATTCTTGATGGTATTTAACTATGCATCCCTCTTAACTTAATTAATTTGTATATTGAAGTTAATTATGTAGTGAACATTATTCCTTTACAGGATGTGAAGGAGGTGTGTTGCAACCCTAATAATTTTTATCTTGTTAGGGAAATTAAAAGGCTTTCGTTGTTTGTGAATTTATCTTTTTGCCATGTTAGAAAGGCTGGTAATTCTTGTGCCTCTTGGCTTGCTAATTGGGATTGTAGTCTTGGTTGCTTTACTAATGTTATTCAGTCTACTATTCCTAGCCCTTTTAAAGGTTTGCTTTACCTGGATGCGTGTGGGACTCCTTATGTTAGTACTTGACTATTTTTCTTGATTTTTACTGTCCTAGTTAGTCTTTTCCTGGAATTTGTTTGTTAGCTAGATTTTTTTTGATTTTTTGGCACTATTGGACTTATCTGGTCTTATGGAGTCATTTGTCTTTCCCTAGTTCTCTTTGGTGCTTTTATTCTATTAGCTGGAGCTATTCTGGCTATCATATCCTTTGTTGGTATTGCTGGAGGCTCAATTTCTTTTTTGCTGTTGGGGTGCATTGATGGACTAAATCCCTATTGGCTATGCCTCTTTCCTATCTTTATGGTATTCTGTGCTGCTGCTGTAACACCTGGTATGCTCATGTGTGGGTTATTGGTGGCTGGCATATTGATGTGTATCCTTGTTTAGCTTATGTCTTTGTGGATTTTGTCTGGAGCATTAATTTTTTTGGTTTTGTTGACTGGATCTTTTCTGGCTATCCTATCTTTTGCTGTTCTTGCTGGTTGTTCTGTCTCTTCCTTATTATTGGGGTGCACTATTGGATGGATTTTATTCTCTGTTGGATGTGCCTCTTTCCAGTCTTTAGGGTATTGTGTGCTATTGTTGAACACCTGGCATTCTCAGTTTAGGTTATTGGTGACTAGTAGTATGTTGTGTTTCCTTATTTAGCTAATGTCTTTATGGATTTTGACTGGTGCAATGATTTTTATGGTTTTGTTGCTGAAGGGCTGTCTCATTGTTGCTCTCCTACTTGTTTGGGTGCTAAGGGTAATGGTGGGGTTATGGCTGGGATTTTATCTTATAGTGGTAGGTTTATTAAGTGCAGTTGCTGGTGGTATTTTGCTACTGTTTTGATATCTGGCAATTTGGTTAACCCAAGCTCTTTCCTGTTTCTCTACTAGGTTATTGGGGGGAGTTATGCTTCCCAGAATTTTATTGCTGGCTCTTTTGTTTGTTGGTTTTGTGTTTATAGCTGGTGTGGTGGTTTGCCGTACTTTTCCCTATTTGGTTTCTAGTTAACCCGTCCAATGCTTTTGGTATTCTAAGGGTATATCTTTTCTATGGTTATTTTAGAAGGCTCCACTGGTAGGATTGAGTGGCTTGTGGACTCTCCTAATGAGGCTAGTATTCATGAGAGTATTCTGATCTCGATTAGTTAGAATTCTCAGGCGGGCTTTACTTGGAATAGTTTTGTTTTTTTGTCTCTATTTCACTAGCACCTATTCCATTTTTGGCAATTACTTCACTAATATTTTGTTTTGGTGTAGTTTCTTCTTTTGCATCTTTTCTTATTTGCAGGTGGATCTGATTAGGAATGCGTTCAAGTTTTTTGGCAGAAAGATTGGGCCTTATTATAATCATACTATCTTTCTTTTTTGGATGCTTGTCTATAGCATCATTAACATGTTACAAGGGTTCATTGTAATTTTTTGTAGTGGAGACAATTGGCTTTTAGGTTTTCTTTTGCTTTGTTTTGTAGCTCGTAAGAGCAATAGTGAGCTGATGGTCTCCTATAAGGACTCTATAACCTATTTTTTATATTAACGCGTAGGCCCCTCTATGGGTTTTAATAAAAAAAAATATTAATAGTTTGACTCTATAACTAAGTTCCCATATGTAATGCTAATTCTATTAAAAATGGATTTTTATCGCTAAATTGATTAATAGAATTGAAACTTGGGGGATAATTGGACCTAAGATTTCTAAATTACCATTGAGGGTGGTTCCAAGATCCTATACAATTTGGTTGATTTGAATTCTAATTATTTGTCACATTATTAGCATTATTATTATTATTCCATTATAAATTTGGGTGATTCCTCCAACTTGGATTAAAGGTATTCACGTAGGAGTTATTTTGTTTATTAATAGCATTTAAATTCTCTACCCCTAAGCATTTGGATCACTAGATGTACTAAAGATAATATCTTCTAATGGTATTGATGGTCCTGAGGATGAACTAACACGAAGCTTGTCCAACTTTCTTGAAATAGCTGCTACTTGGGTGGTTAGAATGGACAAGGCATCAAACTCGAATACACTGACAACTTTCCTATGCTTTTCCCTATCTGATGGACATTGAAAGATATTGGTGGCCATGTCCTCAATTAAAGCATAAGCTTCAAAGAAGGGATTGGACATTAATGGCCATCTAGCGGTAGCATCAATGATAGAATTTAGGGATCATACAAATATAAAGTTCATATAGGTTGTTAAACCTATGCAAATGTCCCAAGACTAACTAAGAGGGGGGGGGGGGGGGGGGGGGGGGGAATTAGTATTTTAAAAATTTATTCTCTCAGAAATTAACGAAAACCATTTTTCTTATATTTTTTGTGAAAATAAATTTTCAACCACAAAACATAAAATGCTAAAAAATAAAAGTGCAAAAATAAAAATGAATATAAAGATTTATAGTGGTTCGATCCAACAAGACATACGTCCACTCCTTGAAGACTCCTCCTTCAATTATTGTACTATTATGAAAGTGATTCTCCTTTTTCCCCCACATCAAGGCGGAGAAGCCTTTACAAATTTCCTCTCTTCCATTAATCCTTTATGCGGCAGAGTACCATCATCCTTTCATACCCTCTAAGTGTCGGCAGAGTACTGTCGTCTCTTCACACCCTCTAAGTGTTGGTAGAGTACCATCAACCTTTCACACCCTCCAAGTGTTGGCAGAGTACCATCGTCTCTTCACATCCTCCAAGTATCAACAAAGTACAGTTATCTCTTTACAACCTCTAAGTGTTGGCAGAGTACCATCATCTCTTCACACTCTCCAAGTAATAGTATAGTGCTGTCGTCTCTACATACCCTCTAAGTGTCAGCAGAGTATTATCATCCTTCTTCAAGAATCTTCTCTTTAGTAATTAGAAACAAGAAAGGAAGATAAGTAACAAAAATACAAAAGAGATTCTTACCTTTGAGTAACCTTGTGAATCTTTTACACTCCACTTGCAAGAACTCTCTCTCAAACACTCTTCCAAAACACTCTTTCACTCGCTCTCAAAGAAATCACGAAGAACAACACTTCTCAAGTCAATTTTAATGGCTATTTATATAAAATACACGAAAAACTATCAAGAATTTTCATTTTGAGCATACACAATAATATATTACGATCGATATTCATCCCATATGAATAATTCAAAATTGACTGGTACAATCCTGTACGAAATGTTTTTATACAAGCCTATCGTAAAGTATGATATATATATATATATATATATATATATATATAGTCCCGTATAAATAGTTTAAAAAAATCCTATTCATCTGGATGAAAACCCAACAATTTTGTACTATGGATGTTGTTTGTATGAAGTCCAAATTGTCCCAGATGAATAGTTCAAAAAATTAATATGTTCATCTAGACAAAAATGTTCCCCACATTTTTGTACTCTAGACATCGTCTGTATGAAATCTAGAACATCTTGGATGAATAATTCAAAAATTAACATGTTCGTCTGGACGAAAATGTTCCCCACATTTTCCTACTCTAGACATTATCTATATGAAGCGAACTTCGTACAATAGGAACAATACTTAGAAAAATTTTTTTGCCCAAGTTTTGATTAACTGCTCACTGGAGGAAATAACTGAATAAATTATCCTGTATGAACAAAAATCATACAATATGATTAGTTTTTTTTTAAAATTTTAATACTCCCCTAGTGTATGTGTGTATGTTTACTCAATTACAATCACACTCTCTCAGACTCAATAACAAAATATAAAAATATAGACTCCAATTACAATGAACCCTATACAAATCTGACTTGAAGTCTTCAATAGTCTAGAGTATGATTTCTTTGAAATGTTAGTACACACAAACAACAAAAACAATATATATCCAATATATGTTAGAAGAAATAGTAATTAAAAAAATAATATTTGGAATCATAAAAAATATACATGTTGCAATAATCTTAACAATCGAAGAGCTAAGTTACAACAATCTTAACAATCTTTCCATTTTTTATGATGGCAAAATAATTATTGTTTGAGTTAATATTTATACCCTAAATTTCTCCTTAGCTCCCCCTAAATAAATGAACATATTTTGAATATAGGAATTTTCCATGAAGATCAGAACTATTTTTTTTTTGTTTTTGTTTAAATACACAAGAAACAACAAAACACCCAATATACAAGAAACACAAAAACAATCACAAAAACACAATAATAAATAATAGACACAAACAACAAATAATATTATTACTCCCCCTTTTGATGGTAACAAAAAGTGAAGAAGAAACTGAAATGTAAGATGTCAAACGATAAACCAAAAGATGTGACCTTGAAAATTATTTTAAAATAATTGTAATAATAATATCGATTTCATAATACTAAAAAGAAAGATTCAAAATTTTAAATCAAAGAATAACTAAGATGAAAGAAGTTAATCAAGATCATGATGCATCCTAGATAAATTAAATAAACATGATTATTACAAAAATTATGAAATGAAGATTAGTTAACTTATATTTTTAACATAGAGTATACTTGAAAATTAGATAGATTTGAATTAGAGATAAAATGATAGTAGAAAGAACATAAAAATAAATTTCCATCAATGATATTGCTCACTTTGTGCATCTTTTCAAATATTTATGGCACACTTTGTGCATCTTTTTCTATTTGAGCTAATTTTATGCCTCTTTTCAATTTGTGAACCATTGCGCAATCTTTTGATTTTTGCACACAATGTGCATTTCTTTTGATATACTTTGAGTCTTTCCAAAATTAATAATCTATAATCAAATTTCTCTAATAACAAAATAATCATATTGAAAAAGAAAATAAAAAAATATTAAGACATCAATATTGCAATAAAGATATTCAAATTATATTTTCCTAAATGAACATGAAATTGATCCTCTTAACTAAATCAAGTTATAATTTAATTTAAATTTTTGAAAAATTAAATTTTGCAATGAAATTAATTTTATAATGCAAGTTAATTTATCACATTTTTTAGATCAATTACAAATGATTTTTCGTATAGGCATACTAACATTACAAAATAAGAAACAAAAATAAGTTCGCAAAATATAACATTTTTCATTGATATCAAAAGGATTTAATACATTCAGTATAATGATATCAAATAAAAACACTACACATAACACACATAATCATCACATCTATAAATTTAACAACTAACAACAACCATAACTAACAATAATAAAAAGAAAATACAACATCACATTATAAGCAAAAGACTGGTACAAGCAACATCAGAGAAGTACAACTAAAACTCAGAGGGATCTTGGTTTGGAGGGGGTGGTTGGTTGAACACTAAAGAATAGCTATTCATCATAGCTACATTTGTGTTCACCGAGTCAAACTGACCTTAGATCCACCTCATATCTTTTTGGTATCTTGTATCCTGCTGATTTAAACGAGTCTCAATTTGATCAAAACGTTGATCAAAGTGAGTCTCCAACCAATTAAATCACTGGACCATCTCTTGAAAGTAATTTTGGACATGTCCTTATGTAGGTGCAGGAGCTCCCCCTTCTCCCTCAGTGTCATCACCCGAACTCTGATCTCTCCCAAACAGTGATCTAAAAGAAGCATTAGTAAAATATATTGGGAGTTTAGTGGGAGGATCAGAATGAATTAGGTTTTACTTCTTTTTAATGATATATGCAACAAGATGTCCTAAGGCCACATTCTTTTTCCTCTTTTGATGAAGATGACCAATCTTAGAAAGGTTTTGTAGATATTACATAATGAGTTTGGTTTCATCAATAGATTTTTCAGTCTTGATAAGATATGTGATAGTGGATAAGACTGGAGTCAAATTCACTCAATCATCAGCTTTAGGAATAACAAAAGTTCTTAAAACATGATGGAAGATCCGAGCATTTTAATTCAAGGTATAGATTTAGGCTAAATTATTGATTTGAGAAACACCTCTAGGAAATTTATTAATTTCAATCCTGTTAAAGTCGGATCTAAAGGTCATAGTGTGTGCTCTAATCCCTTGGGTTCTTAAATGAAGATAGTTGCCTAAATATTCCTTGGTAATCTCTACGTGTCATTTTTTTATGAAAGAACTTATCCTAGAATTATCTTCACTAACTCTCATAATGGCCAAGAAGTAATAAAAGGTATCTTTATGATATGCATAGATAAGAGTCAGAATAAAGGATAGTTGAGTGGAGGCAAATAAGGGCATTACAGAAAAATGAAGATCTTCTTGGATTAGTAGTCGAGGTGGAGTGATCTTCACAGCACTAAACCTAAAGAATGCATCTTCAAGCTTGTTAGATAAGAAGTTTGATTCAGTAACACTAGATGAGGAAGAACCTTTGGAACCTCAAGGATGCTTGCTAGAACTGGCCATTTCCTAGACACGGGCTCTAAAGAGTTTTGAAGAGAAGATGAAAGTGCATGAAAATGATTTTTAAAACCCTTATATATATAAAAAAAAAACTGAACATCACACTATATAAAATTTTATTAGTATGTACAATTTGTGAAATCATATGGGACAAAATTACTTTCGTACGTACGAATAAAAATTGCCAAAAATGAAATGGCTTTTCATAAAATGTTATTTATAAGGCATCCTTTCATACAGGCTTTCTGACCACACAATCGTACAGAAGAATAGGTGTTCGTCCGGGATGATAAAAAAATTTAAGATCATTTTAAAGACGGTTAGGTTCGCCCCCTACATAAATTAACACTTGAATCATACATACAAAGATGTTTTCGAATGGATGATCACCAATAAATAACTAAACCTAACCAGTAAAACTGCCCCATTTGTACAGATGAACCCATACTAATCATACTATATGATGATGACATCGTACAGTATGAATCCTTTTAAAAAATCAAGGTTTCACATTAATTCCCATAAAATCATGTAAATGCTATAGAATTTGTACATGAAGAGTATATATTTGTATAGTACGAATAGAGCACAAAAATAATACATGAAAAAAAAAACAAACTTCTTAGAATCAAGTGACATGTATTCAATTTTAACACACATAACAGACAAAAACAAGTTAAAAACTCAAAAACAAGAAAAAACAAAAACTCACATAAACATCAAAATAAATAACCAAAAAGCATACTAAAACAGTCATAATCATAAAACATATAAAGTTTGCAGAATATTTCAATTTTAAGCATTAAGATCAATCACACCTAACCTTGTCCTTAAGGTGCTAAATGTATCAAAGGCTAGAGGTTTTGTAAAAATATTTGCAAGTTGATTTTCAGTAGAAACATGATTCAATTAAATTTTTCCTTTGATTACATGATATCTAATGAAATGATTCCTTATATCTATATATTTTGTTCTAGAATGTTAGATAAGATTCTTTGAAATACAAATTACACTAGTGTTATCAAAATAAATTTGAATTATGCTAATTATAAATCCTAAATCAATCAAGTGTTATTCCAACCAAAGTACTTGACCCAGACAACTTTTTAAGGCAATATATTCAGCTTCAACAGTAGATAGGGCTATAAATTATATTTCCTACTTGACTAAGAAACTAAGGAATTTCCTATGAATTGGCAAATTCTAGATGTACTCTTTCAATCAACCCTACAATCTATAAAGTATGAATTAGAATATTCGACAATTTCAAATGAAGTGATGTACTTAGGATACTATATTCCTAAGTTTTGAGTTCTTAAAAAGTATCTTAAAACTCTTTTTACCACTGTCAAATGTGATTCTTTTGGATCAGAATGAAATATAACACACAAATAAACACTAAATATTATATCTGGTCTTCTAGCAGTCAAATAAAGTAATGATCCAATTATACCTCTAAATTTCTTTTGATCAATAGAATTTTGCTTTGGGTCCTTATCCAACTGAACTGAGGAACTCATTGGTGTAGTTACTAGTTTAGCATTGTCCATTTCATACTTCTTGAGGATGTCCTTAATATACTTTGACTGACTAAGAAATGTTCCCTCCTCATTTTTCTTAATGCTAAAACTAAGAAAATAACTTAGATCTCTCATTAAACTCATCTCAAATTCACTACTTTTATTATTTTAGAAAAATCATTACAAAAAGTTTTATTTGTAGATCCAAAAATTATATCATCAACATATATTTGAACAATGAGTATATCAACATATATCTGAACATTAGTCTTTTGGCTGGTTTAGGTTTTGCTTATTTCTGTGTTTCTTTATTGTAATTAGACTGAGACTTGTGGCTCTTTAGGTTTTTTCTTTTCTTTTAATTTATTTTCTTTTCTTTGGTTTGTATTTTATTTTTTCTAGTTGAGCTTATAGTTCCCTTAAGGACTTGTTGTAAACACAGATTTTCTATAAACGCATAAGCCCCTTCAGTGGGTTTCAATTATATGTATAAAAAAAATAATGAGTATATCATCTCCTAATTTCTTCAAAAAGAGAATGATTTCCACACTTCATTTTACAAAGTATCTCTCAAATATGAAAGTGCTTAACCTCTCATACGAAGCCCTAGGTGCTTGTTTCAATCCATATAATGCCTTTTTCAATTTATATACATGATTAGAGAATTTAAAATTTTCAAAATTTAGAGGTTGCTCAATACAAACATTTTCTTGTATCACCCCATTTAAAAAGGCCCTCTTAAAATCCATTTGAAATAATTTAAATTCTCTAAAATAGACAAAGGCTAACAAAACCCTAATTACTTCAAGTCTTTCTATAGGGGTAAAAGTCTCTTCGAAATCAATAACTTCAATTTGATTATACCCCTTAGCCACCAATCTAATCTTATTTCTAATCACAACTTCTGAATCATTCATTTTGTTTTTGAACACCTACTTAGTTCCAACTACACTTTGATCCTTTGGACTCTCAATTAATTCCCAAACATCATTCTTTACAAATTGATTCAACTCCTCTTGCATGGCTAAAATCCAAAATTTTTCTAAAAGTGCATAATTAATATTTGTGGGTTCAATCATTGAAATAAAGGCAAGATGGTTAACATCTTTGCTAAGTCCATGCTTAGTCCTAAAACCCTCACTAGGTTCACCTAAAATCAATTCCTTAGGGTGATTTTTAGAAAATTTTAATTCTCTAGGCAAAGGGTTTTCTTTTTCCACATTTTCTTCCAAATTTATCTTATCAATCCCTTGAGATTTATTTTCTATATGATCCACTTCCAAATTTGGCTCTTCCAAAAGGTTATATTCATCAAATACAACATGTTTGGTCTCCTTAACTATCAAAATTCTTTTGTTAATCACTCTATATGATTTAGTAATACTAGAGTATTTAAAAAAATTCCTTCATCTAATTTTGGATCAAATTTTCCTAAAGGATATTTTATATTATTATATATGAACACCTTACATCCAAAAACATACAAATGTGACAAATTAGGTGTTCTCCCCTTAAGAAGCTCATAGGGTATTTTATTTAATTTTGATCTAATATTCATCCTATTCAAAACAAAATAAGCTGTACTAACCACTTCAACCCTAAAATATTTTAGAAGTAAATATTATATCAACATGGCTCTAGTGGCTTCAATTAATGTTTTATTATTTCTTTCGACTATCCCATTCTACTGAGGGGTCCTAGTTGTAAAAAAATTATGAACAATTTCTTTTTCTTTATAAAATTCATCAAATTTTTCATTTTCAAATTCAACTCCTTGATCACTTTGAATTGTTAAAATTTTACATCCTAGTTTTCTTTGAATCTAAGTTGAAAAGTTTCTAAATTCATAAAATGATTTACTCTTATGAAATAAAAATTTAACCCATGTGAATCTTAAAAAATCATCAATAATCACAAATCTATATACCTTCCCTCCTAGACTTACAGTGCTAACCAGTCCAAAAAGATCCATATGATTAATCTCTAATAATTTTATAGTTCTGAGATCCTTAGTGGAATAAAATGAGGACTTCACCTATTTTTTTAGTTGGCATGCATCATAAAGTTGATCCTTAGTAAAGTCTAGTTTTTGTATACCTCTAATAAGTTCTTTTTGGGTAATTTTTTTAAAGGTTTTTCATTTTAGTGTGACAAAGCCTCCTATGCCATGACCATGATTCATTAGAAATTATTTTTAAACAAAAACATTAAGAGATTTAATATAATTTAAATCTTGCATATACACATTATTTACCTTATTTCCATGTGGTACATCAATTCTATTTTGTCTTAATATGTATCTAGTGGAAAAAAAGTTTAACACTATATCCTTTATCACATAGCTGACTAATACTAAAGAAATTATGCTTTAAACCTTATACAAGTAACACATTTTCAATGAAAAAATTATACAAAGCGAATCTCAAAGCTTTGCTTAAGTATTGGACTTCAAGAAACCCTAAAAATTCAAGTTAGCTATCAATGCTCATACAATACAATTTAAGTTCATACAATACAATCAGTTAAAAAACTAGAACCTTCTAGTTCAAGGCATATAATTATTCAGACAAATCGTTCAATCTTTCAAACATTCCATATAATAAATTCATAGATCATCTAGTACAATCTATTAGCTTTTCTCTCTTATTCATATAGGATGATTTATAGGATATTTAGATATCATCTCTATATGTCATCCCATATTGTTATCTTCATATAATATGATTAGTTGATTTCAAGTAGGTCATCAAATATGATATCAATATCATACAGTACTATTAGTTCAAAAGAGTGGGGTGATTTCAAGTAGGTCATCCAATGTGAGGGGAAATTAAAGAGTGGTGGAGGCAAAGAGGTTAATCACCTCAAAGTTAAGGGCTGGTTGATTTAACATTCTAGATGGGGTGATTTTAGCATCCTAGAACTTGTAGGAGGCAACTTCACCCATTGCAAATATAAAATGATAGTCAAAGCAACGAGAGGAGAAGGAGCTCCTTAGATCATTTTATCACATTTTCTTCCACCGGCCATTGGACATTTAAGGTTTAGAGGGTATGAGATTGAGGGAGTAGGGAGTTGAGTGAATTGAAATGTTAAAATCCATCTAATTTATAAATTTTAAGATAATTTGCAATATAATTGAGGTTTGTACAATAGAATCAGAGAAGTTACTTCATCAGGATGGCTTCTTAAAAAGTGTTCAAATCATATAGTACGATCGGGTATCATTCTGTACGATATTAAGAAATTGCATTCATCCCAAGGAGTCATCAGTACGGTGCTTAACAAAAGGGATTGTATAGTATGAACATGTGTTCGTATAATATAAAACACAATTATTGTTATACTGGCTGAATTGAATTCATCTCAATCTAATTTGATACGTGTATTGTATAGTACAAAGAGAGGTATCATACTATATGATTGGCAATAATTTCATTCCAAATGAATTGAATTCCTTAATAATTAGTTATTCGTAGATTGTATAGTATGAATAGAGGTTTGTCCAGTGTGATGTACATATCATGGATCTAATCTGAATCATTGACTAAACTAAGGGTCATGATCTATGCATATCGTATGGTACATATATGGATTGTACAGTATGATATAAATAAAAATTTCAAAGATTTTTGTGAGTTAGTGAGGTGTGTGTGTGATGATTAGAAAATATAAGAAATTTTTTTGAAGACATAGATAACAAACAACAACACATAAATATATACAATTTATCACATATATATGAATGAATGGTCTTATAATTTTTATTTTATAATTTTTTTTATTTTTTGATTTATCTCGAGTTAAGAATGCATGTCTACAATAGCTAGTTTATTCCTCAAGGTGCTAAAGGTGTCATAGGCTAGGGGTTTAGAGAAGATGTCTGGCAATTAATATCTTGTAGTTATATGATGCGGTTCTATATCTCCTTTGGCTATATCAGCTCTTATAAAGTGGTGCATAATATCTTTATGCTTTATACGGGAGTGTTGAATTGGATTTTTGAATATGAAAATGGTATTAGTTTTTTCACACATAATTGGATTGGTTTCTACATGTAATCCTAGATCTAATAGTTATTTATTTAGTCATAAGACTTGAGCAACACAACTCCCTACTAATATATATTATGCATTAGTTGTGGAAAGGGCTATTAAGTTTTGTTTTTTACTAGACCAAGAGACTAAAGATTGTCAAATGAATTGGTGGGTTCTAGAAATTCCTTTTTTATCTACCATATATCCTATAAAATCAGAATCTAAATATCGTATAATTATAAAAGAAGTGCTATGTATAGGATACTAAATTCCTAGGTTTGGAGTGCATAATAGGTATCTAAGTATTCTCTTGACAATAGTCACATGAGATTCTTTTAGACTATCCTAAAATCTCACACAAAGACACACACTAAACATTATATCTGGTCTACTAGCAGTCAAATAAATAAATGATCTAGTTATCCTCCTATCTTTTTTTGATATACTAATTTTTCATTTTGGTCCTTGTCTAACTGAACAATAGAGCTCATGGGAGTGTTCATGACCTTAGCATTATCCATTTCATACTTTTTAAGGATGTCCTAGATGTATTTATGCTGGCTAACAAAAGTTCTATCAACGATCTGCTTTATATTGAATCCAAGGAAGTAGCTTAGCTCTCCTCTCATACTCATATGAAATTCTCTACTCATTATTTTTGAAACTTCATCACATAGCTTCTTATCTGAGGTTCTAAGCAAGATGCCATCAACATAAATTTGGACAATGAGTAAGTCTTCTCCTTTTTTCTTTAGGAAGAGGGTGGTGTCTATACTACCATTAACAAAGTCTCTATCTAAAAGGAATGTGCTAAGCCTTTCATACCAGGCTTTAGGTGCTTGCTTCAACCCATACAAGGCCTTCTTTAAGTTTAATATATGATTTGGGAATTATGGATTTTAAAACTTGAAGGTTGCTCAACATAAACATCCTCTTAAATCACCCCATTTAGGAAGACACTCTTAACATCCATTTGATACAGTTTAAAGCCCTTAAAGCATAAAAAGGCTACTAGCACCCTAATAGCTTCTAATCTAGCTACAGGGTTAAAGGTTTTCTCAAAATATATTCCTTCTAACTAGTTATACCATATTAGCTACTAATCTAGCCTTATTCTTCACAACTATTCTAAATTCATTGATCTTATTTTTGAAAACCCACTTTGTTTCAACCACACTCTAATCCTTAGGTCTCTTGACTAGCTCCCATACATCATTTCAGGCAAATTTATTTAGCTCTTCTTGCATTGCTAGGATCAAGAATTTATAAGTTAGGGCTCATCTATATTGGTGGGTTCTATCATAGAGATAAAAGCTGAATGACTAAATTCTTTCCTAAGTTCATGCCTAATTCTAACACCTTTAGATGAGTATCCTAAAATAAGTTCTTTAGATTGACTAGAAGAATATCTCCTTTATCAAGGTGATCATTCATGAGGCTCAACTCTATCTCCTATAGCAATGGCTTCTATACTTTGAATGACCTCCACTTTTTCTTCTTCATGTTTAGATTCAGAGATCCTATTTAATTCATCAAATACCATATGCGTAGACTCTTATAATACCAAGGTCCTCTTATTGAAGATTATATAGGCCTTACCTATAGATGAATAACCTAAGAAGACACCTTCATCAGACTTGGGATAAAAATTTTCTAAGGGTGATTTTCTATTAATTAAGATGAAAGATCTACAACCAAAGACATAAAAGTGAGAAATTTTGGGTGTTTTACCCTTAAGGAGTTCATAGGGTGTTTTATTAAGCTTGGATTAAATATTCACCATATTTAAAACATAACTAGCAGTATTTACTATTGTTGTCCAAAATTATTAGGGAGTTGTTGATTTTTAAATGTTTTTTTTTTGAAAAGATTAGTCTTCTTTAGGAGGGAATTTAGAATTTAATATTTAATTTCAATTTTTAAATTGAGCAATCCATCAGAAAATGTATACCACCTTGAGAGGTGAAAATAAGGTTTCAAAATGGGATCCATATTTTGAATTACAAATCCCATCTCGAATATTACAACCATATTTAAGAAAGAACTACAAATTCCCTCATAGGAACAAAGTGTGGTTTGATTGAATATCTAGCTATGATAATCTAGATGAATTATCATTAATATTATATTCAAAGTTTTGTCAACAAATGATATATCCCCCAAAGGAAGAAAATATCGTTCATTATCAATTGTTTGAACACAACGATAACGATCATCATTGATTTCAATTTTATCAAAGGAGACTAATTAAGTTTTGAAAACCGGTTTTTAAAAAGTTGATGTGGGTATTAAATCTCCTATAAGCGTAAGCTTACATAGTTAATTACATCATAGGTAGATTAAATTCCCTATGAATACTCTTGATTAAAATCATGACAAAAATTTTATTTAAAGTATTTCTAAGACTGATATCAAAGGAGGTGAATTGGGAATTTGAACTAGGAAAGGATTAAGTTTTAAACACTTATTTTTGGAGTCAACGGCGAAGGGGTAGGAGACACTTTGAAGCTCTAAAATAATTTAGAAGTGTCCCAACCTAATCTAAGTGTTGGGCTTTAAATTTTGGATTGAGAGAAATTTTAATTTGAGTTGAATAACTTATTAAAAATTTGAGATTATATTCTTGAAGGTTAGGGTATTATAATTCAAAATCTGCGCTAAATCCTAAATCTATTCTAGGTACTGAACGATGATGGTGAGAACCTAACTAATGTAGTATAAAATCTGAACTTATCCCAACCTGGATTGGGGAGGCAGCTAACCACCTAGTTGATTTAAAATCCATTAGTTCGAACTTTATGAAAGAGGGGTAGGGATGTTATTAAAGTTTTTGAGAATTGAGACTAATACCTAGATAATATCCTAATTAGTCCCTTAACTTATGTGGGGTAAAAAGTTCTTAACTCAAATGTAATTAAAATTTTAGACACTTTTAATTAATTTCTAATACAATGCATGTTGATCGACTCGATTAAATGCATAGAATATATGTGAAACAATATTTAAAAAAAAAGACTTAAAAATTACTTTTCCCTAAATTTTGTATAACATCCTCTTGATAGATTTGTACCCTCAAAGGTCAGGTGGTATACAAGAACTCATAGGCGGGGAGGTGCCTAATAATGAGGAGAAAGTAAAAATTTGCTTATGATAACTCCCAACAGTCCCATGCTTACTTATTAAATCATTAGAGTTTCAATTTAGGCCTAAAATTTTTAAATTTTAATTTTGAGTAGAAATTTTTATACTTGCCTTTAAAAGCATCCGACTTAATCCAGGCTAAAAAAAAATTTGACAAGCAAATTGCAAAAACTAGAAAAAGAAAGCAAAACCTAATATCAATTAAATTAAATCAAATACATTATGTAATCAACTTAATTAAATAAATGTTGATAAAAAAATTTCCTATTTATTACAACCTAGAAATTATAAAAATTAAAAGTGGCCGGGCATCACTGATAATAAAACCAAATTTTAATCCTAGGGCAGACACAAGTGTCTTTGAGTGGAACACTCTTTTTCTTCAACTCTTCTTCCTTCTCCTCATTGAGCTCCTTGTATTCATTATATCTGGATACCCAAATAAAAAAGAAATCTCTTTATCTGAGGGGAGGTTATTATTTTTATTTTGGGTATTGAAATGATTTAAAATTGGGCTTCTAAATGGAAAATGACTATCCCCCTGAGGGGTATCCTTTCCTCTTTGGAATCTAATTTTAGATACATGTATCCCAACTAAAAGACTAGCTTTCACAACTCTTTACTTTAAATAAATTATATTAATCTAAAAAGTAAAGATCTAGACTCACATGTAGGATTATCCTAAGCTTTTAATAATCAAATAAATCTCAAGCAAATTATTTATATGTAGTAAACTAAAGCACACTTGGCCATGCTCTTATTTATTGCGTGGGGGGGGGGGAGTGGGGCTAAGTAGTTGAAGCACCTATAGTAATTATAATGATTATTAATTTAGCCCTCTTTTTATTATCCTATACGAGCGTGTCCACCTAAAAAAAAATCAATAAGCAACCAGTTCGATCCTAACCTAAGGGTAAACTATCACCCATTATATCAATTCATAAAGTATAATAAAAGTAAGTAAACAATCACATCAATCAATTTCAATCATGGCGTATAATAAAAACTCAAAAAACCTGGCACATAATAGTAAAAGTAAACACTAGTCTAGCCTAGACTAGAGTTGGTTATCCTAACAAACCATCTAAAGTGTGCTAAATGCTATATGGCTGGGATAGATCTTAAGCTGGGTAGTTTATTAAAGTTGCCTAATGTTTGGATTTTTTAAAGGTCAAAAGAATAAATCTATATTTGAGTTTAAATATTTATTTATTATAAATTATTTTAAATAAAATTTAATGGTTAAATGGTTTAATTGGTTGAAAATATTGGTTTCATAGATTTTAATTAAATTGGATGATTATTTTTTTAAAATATTAATTTAATCTGCCATCAACTTATGACTCTTAATCCCACAGCCCGATGTAGTTTGACCTAAAAACTTGGTTTGTGAAGTTGAATTAAGAATTTTAATTTTATTAAATCATTATTTATCAATTAATTTTAAAGTTTTACACTCCGTTAAATTCATTCGTGGCATTATAACATCAGGCTTGAGGCTGAGGCCTCCTTAGGATACTTAGTCCTGTAGTATGAAGTATTCCATCCTAAAAATCTCATCTTAGCATTCCCTCGGTCTAGAGTGCTTGTTATGTATTAAGGGGTTGGTTGCTTAATTTTAATGATTTTCTAGAATTTTAAGTGAATAACTAAATTTTGAATTTTTTTGGAATTATTTAAATATTTTAACTAAAGGGGTTCAAAGTTGACTTCTTTAATTAAAGTTAATTTTGTAAGTTTTAGATTTTAAAAAAATATTTGGCCTTAAGATGAGCAATTCGATGGTTAGTTTGCTAGATTTGAGATTTTCTAAATTAAGTTATGATTCTTCAACATTTGAACCCAATTTTAAACTAGGGTTGCTGAAAATTTGACTTTTTTTTTCTTACATTGATTTAATTTTGGAGGTTTGACAAGTTTAGAAAATACTAGATTTAAATCAGATTTGAATGGATTTGAGTTTGATTAAATTGGATTTTTCTAGAATTATTGGTAATTTTTCAAAGTTTTGGGTATTTTTGGATTTTTTTAAAATTGTTTAATTAAGGGAATTTTTTAGATTTTGATCCGAATTAGCTCTAAACCTTTTGAATTATTCTCAAAGACCAAAAAATGACCCAAGGGGATGTTTCAAAGTGTTCAGGATTTTTTTTGGAATTTTGACATATTTTTAAGTAATTTATTTATTTAATTGTCAATTTTCTTGAAAAATTAAATTATACATAAATTAGGGGTCAAATTAAAAGGCTTTTAATTTTCGTGGGTTGAGGGTTGCATTCTTGTCAGTTAGACATATTATTTGTAATTTTTGGATTTAAATATAATTTAATGGTTTTTAGAAATTTTAAGGCTTAATTAAAGGTTAAATCATAAGTTAATGAATTAAGTGGCTTAATGGTTTCCAAAACCAGTGGGAACTTTTCTTAAGGTTAGAAATGTCACAAGGTTCAAGTGTGCAAATTTCATGCCTATTGGATTTATGTTTTATTTACTAACATTAACCTAAATTTCCTTAAGACAAGTCCTTAATTTTTGTCCTTAAGGTGTCACTAAGTTAAATATGTTTGAAGTAAATGTTTCTAACCCTTGGGCAAACATATATAAATGCACAAACAACACATTCAAGTCCTTAGAGCTAGGAAAGCCTAAAACTATGTGAGTGGCACCATATACATATAAGAATTAAAAATAATTTAACATGGATAACACTTTGATTAGGGATTCATTGGATTTCAACTATCCACTAATCATTCTCCATATACTCTATTCGCATAGACTCAAACTATGTTTAAAACTCCAAGATCACTCGAAGCTCTCCAAATTTAAAATACATATAGTTTTAAAATTTATTTTAAATATGAAAAAGTTTAATTTTGATTTAAAATTAAAAAAATTAAGATAATTTTAAAATAATTTTAAAAAAATTTTGAAAATGCCTTAGTTGTGTGAAAATATTTTAAAATAAAAGCTTTCGATTTTCTAAAAATAATTTAAGTAAAAATTAATTAAATATCAATTAAATATTCACGTGTTTAAATAATTTTTTTAAAATTAAAATAACTTTACATAATTATATGATAATTTAAAATATTTTAAAACAAAAATTTTAGTTTCAAAGATATTTAATTAAAAAAAATCAATTAGATATTAACGAAATACTAAAGTAATTAAATAATAAGTATTATTTAAAATAAATTATGCTTTAAATTTTGATATAAATTTTAAATTAAAGTAATTAAAATTTTGAATATTTTAAGATATTATGCATATTTTTTTGATTTAATTGAATTTTCTTTGAATTTTTAAAGTTTTCTAGTATTAAAGTATTTAAAATTATTTAAAATATTTAATATTTAAAATAATTCTTAAATTAAAATTAATTAAATATTAAATGTTTTCTAAAATTTTAAATTATTTAAAATAATTTTCTTAAAATTTTTAAAGTAATTTGAATTTACTTTTATTAAATATTAGTTAAAAAATTTAAATGAATAAAAGTATTTAAAATATATAATATTTTAAAAATAAATTTAAATTATAAGTTAAATCATTTTGAATTTTGAAGATTTTATTATATAATATTAATAATTTCTAATTGATTTGAATTTTAATTATTTCTTGAATATCTTAGTAATTAAGTAAATTTAATATATTTTAATACAATTAATATTAAATATAATTTTAAAATAACATTATTATAAGGATTAAAACACTACAGGAAAATCTTATATTACAAGTATAATTTTTTGGCAATTTTTGAATTTACTGGCTATTTTTCAGGAAAAAAAATTTTGCCGGTAAAACCTACGTAGGAAAATAAATTATTACAGCTTTCTGGTGGAATTAAACTATCAGTAAATTAAAAATAATAATAATTTTAAAAATTCTCAATTTGCCCGATAGCCACTCCTATGCCAACCCCCTCCCACGCCTGTTGGAGCCTACCAGCGCCACCCCGCTCCCATGCCAACCAAGTTGGAAACCCGCTCTCCCACACCAGCAAGCCTACATACAGGAGCCCGCCAGCCCGCCTGGATGCTATTTTCCTGCATTTTCCAGCCTACGCGTGGGAGCCTACCCCTTGCCACCCCACTCGAAAGCCTGTTCTCCCGCCCCCGCTAGCTCGCTCTCCCACACCTGCGCCTGCTAGCTCATGCTCTCACGCCTATGTGTGCCCGCTCTCACGCCTACCAGGTGTGATTTAAACCCGGATGGGTCGGGGAAAATCTCAAACAACCAACTGAATTGCTGGACATGAAAATACATTTTCAATGTAAAATTTTTATATTTAAACTATATATTAACCCAAAATCAAGTAGTATTTAATTATACTAATAAAAAATGATACTAATTAATTTAATTATAAAAATAAAAAATGATAATTAATATAATTTTTTTTTGGAAGAATTGTGGGCTTAGCCCTTTTCATATAATGAAAGATGCTTACATGTATAACCTGTAAAGGAAGCAACTAAAAGGAAGCAAAACCAGCAGCAAAAAACTAGAAAAGACTACTAGGAGCTAGTTGAACAACAAAAATAGCAGAAACTACTACAAAATATAACTACAAAAACAATAGAGAAGCCTCCAAAAAGCTGACTACACAACAAGCAAGGAATATCCCCACTAATGGGCTCAAGAATTGCCAATGCTCTGACAACCTGGTTGTAGAAGTCGCCAATACTGTCATCCAAAGGGAGAACTTAGGCAATCCAATCATCATGCCCAAAAACAGCAACATCACAAGCACAGAAATCCATTGCAGCAGCAGAAAAATGGCTCCTAAAGGCACACCGGCCAAAACTAAAGCAAATCCAGAAGAGAATGACCATTTTTCCATTTCAGAATTTTAGCAAATACTGCACTCTTAATTTTGAGGCCCATAGTAGTAGATAAAGCATAAGAGCCACCAAACTTTCATTTATTTCTTTCTCTCCATATATGATAAATAGCACAGCAAATAATAAGATGATAAAGAGGCGTGGTCTTGCGATTAGGATCAACAGTGCATTCAAAAGCTTGTAGAATATTGGGCCTAAGGAATTGATTCTTCATACCCGGTATGAGAATAGTCAGCACATAAAATGAATAATGACATTCAAAAAACAAGTGGGAGATGCTTTCATTTTCATTATAACAAAGGAAACAGGTATTCTCCACCAAAATACCCCTTTGATTCAAAATATCAGACGTTTTAAGCCCACCCCGTAAAGACATCCAATAAAATATAGAGTATCTCAGTGAAAAACATTTATGCCACACAAAATGATGCAAGGGAACCATAGGATCATTATTGTATAGGGAACTAATGAAATTGCTATGCTTAACATTACCATCTCCCCAAGTCAAACAGTCAATGCCGGCAGTAGAAATAGGGGAGGGGAGCAGGCCCAGCAGGACATCCGAAAATCCAGAAGGAAGAACCCAACCGTTCTCATTTAGAATGATAGAAATTTTAGCATTCCTGAGATATTATTTGAGCAAGTCATACAAATTAGGTACCTCATAAGGGTCTGTCCTTTAATACAATGATCCCAAAAGAGTGAAATAGGGGCCATATATGAAGCAGAGAATCTGTAATTATCTTTGACCATAACAGCAATTTTACAAATATATTTCCAGAAGGATGTCTCCTTGGCAACATGAGGCTTCCAAGGTGATATGTAATGGTGTAAAATCCAAAAAGAAAGATGGATATTAACATTGTATAACCTCCCAATAAGTACACAAGCATAACTAAATTGCACAGAGAAGAGAGGGGGAATCCCCAGCCCTCCGTATATTTTAGACTTGCAAGTATTTTTCCAAGATATGAGGTGCAATTTACGTGCCGTCGTATCGCCAAAATAAAGAAACTTAGAACAAAGCTTCTCAATTGGCTTAATTAAAGTTTTTGGTATTATGTAACCACGAATCCAACAAGCTATAGAGTTCTATATTATGAATTTCAAAAACTGTAATCTACCAGCAAAAGAAAGTGCATTGGCTTTCCATCCCGCAAGCTTGTGATTAATTATCTCCATGAGATTGGAGAAATTAGAGATTTTAGGATTGTAAGGGGAACGGGGGATCCCAAGATAAATTATCCTAGAAGCAAAAGGAATATTAAGTATATTACTGATGTTATTAGAATTGGTTTAGTTGGCCGGTAGAATCAAAGAACTTTTCCTATAGTTAACTTCCAGACCAGAAGCTTCAAAAATTTTTTGAAGAAGCATGCGAATGATAACAGAGGTTGGAGCATCAGCTCTAGCAAAGAGAAGGAGATCGTCGGCATACATGAGGTGGAAAATCCTATTTCCCTAAACTTGTGGAGCTTCAAACATCACCACATTAACAAGATTATCAAAGAGACAAGATAGCACATCCATGACAATATCGAAAAGATAAGGACTTAAAGGGCAGCCTTTCCTAAGCCTAGAGGTGGACGGAAAAAAACCCTTAAGAGCGCCATCAATGCATAAGGAGAACCATACACCCTTAATACAAGCAGATATCCATTTAATAAACAAATCGGGAAAACCTTTTTGAGCAAGTTTGGCAATGAGAAAATCTCTAGAAACACAATCAAATGCTTTTTTTATATCTAGCTTGGAGCACATGAGTTTAAGCTTAGCAGAATTTTTGGAATGATAAAGAATTTCATGGGCTAGGATAACATTGTCAGTGGAAATCCTTTTGTGAATGAACCCAGATTGATTGCCTTGAATGATAGAAGGCATGAAGGGTTTCATCCTAGCAGCTAGAATTTAGCAATGGTTTTGTAAATAGTATTGCAAAGGGCAAAGGATGAAAATCAGTGATAGCCACGGAATAACTTGTCTTTGAAATGAGAGTTATGGCAGTAGCAATGGTGGCATGAGGAATGTATGCATTGTAAAAAAAAGACTTGACAGCTTTGCAATCAATTTGTCCCGAAACCAACCAAGTAGCTTTGTAAAATTCAAAGTTGAATCCATCTGGTCCCGGAGTGGAATTGGAGGCTCCAGAAAATACTGCTTTTTTAATTTCTGCCTCAGAAAAAAGAAGAGTTGGAGAAGAAAGGAATTCAGGAGGAATAGTTTTACCCACTGAAAATTAATTGATGACAAAAGCCTCCCGGATTGCAGGATTGAATAGCCCATGATAATAACTGATAGCATCATTAACAACATCCTTGTAAGAATTGGAGGCATTGGCCATAGAGAGAGGGATGGCAGTACTTCTATAGTTCTTCCTCAAGCGTATCTTAGAGTATAAAAATTTAAGATCATCTTCGCCATTTAAAATCCATTTAATTTTTGCTCTTTGAGATATCCAGGAAAGCCAGCTTGAAGAAACATCAGCAATTTGCTGATTCGTGTTTTTGAGAGACAAAGAAATCTCATCGATATTGCAGCCAGAGCTCAAAAGATTAATACAGGAATCTTGCTTTGTATACAAAGTATTAAGTTGATCAGCCATAAGATTGGAATTTGCCCAATACTTCCATTTAATTCCAAGCTTTACTTTCTTAAGAAGAGTGCAAAGAGCAACAAAAGGCTGATCTTTACTATGGCTAGAGAAAATAGAGAGAAAAAGATACCAAAACTCTTTGGATTTAATCCAATAATTTTTTAATATAAACCTATGGTGAGTGACTTCCTTTTGCCCAGGCATGAGGACAATGGTGCAGTGATCATAGCAGGTAGGAGGTTTAACCACATAATGCGAGTTAGGAAAGGCTTCCATCCAGTCATCATTAACAAGCATCCTGTCTAACTTGATTGAACCAAGTGTAGGAGGGACCAACAGAGGCTAAATTATTAAGATTAGTATCAAAAATGAACCCATTGAAATCACTGAGTTGATTTTGATGGAGAGGAATACCTCCCAATTTATTATAGGGGAATAGACAGCAGTTGAAGTCACCCATGATGATCTAAGGAGTACTATCCGAAGGTGCAATCATTTTAAGATCCTCCTAGAGGGATTTTCTCTCTTCCTGATTATTGGAAGCATAAATGACTGATAGCAAAAAAGGCTTAGTTGATCCATAAATAATGCTCCCAGTAATCATTTGAGAAGAAATGAAAACTGGAAGGAAAGAAATCTTCTCAGGCGCCCATTTAACCCAGTTCCTGCCTAGCACTGAATAATGAAAGTTATTGCAGCTATCTTCCACGTAAAAAATCCTATGGTGGTTTTGAAAAAAATGTTGAGCTACAGAAGAATTTTGAATTCTGGATTCTAAAATGCAGATCATATCCAGTTTGAGTGTTTGAATGAGGTTTTTGCAGAAAAACACTTTCTCAGAGGAGTTAAATCCTCTGATATTCTACGCAGCTATGGTGGGAGTAGTCATTTGGATTTAGAAGTGGATGAGGGAGGCTTTCTTGTTCCTTTACCTCTGGAGGTTTTAGGTAAGGAAGAGTTTTTGTTTTTGGAATTTGACGAGTGAGATGGCTCATTGTAAGAGCAATCTGAAGCATTTTCTGCAGAAAGGATTTGCTCTTCACAATTTTGAAGAGAAGATAATTTATTTTTAGATGTGATTTTAGAGGTAACTTCGGTGTTAATCTGAACCAGTTCCATATGATCAGAGCATTCCTTAGTAGGGGAGTTGAGATTAGGTATAGAGGAGGAGAGGGGGTGAGCAGGAATAATAACAGACTGACTTATATTGGAGATAATACAGTCGATGGAATTAGTTTCAAAAGCTGGAACTTCCTTTTCATGATTTATCTGTTTATCCTGGGTGTTGACTTGAGGAGGGACAAGAATCAGAGAGGAGCTGGTGGGTTTTTTTGGTAATGGGAATTGAGGTAGGAATAGTAGGATCTTCCTGAGACGAAGTAGATGCATCAGTGAAAATTCTTCCAAGGGAAGGAGGAGGACAGGAATGCTGTTTCTTGCGTGTTTGATGGGAAGTGCTGCGACCTCTATAGGAATTTTGCAGGATCTGTGGATTTGAAGGACAGAGAGAAGATGTATGAGCCAAAGAGTTACATAAAGCGCATGGTGAAGGTTTCAATTCGTAGTGCACCTTAAGCTTGAAGATATCATCTTCTATAGCAATCAGAACAATGTCCGGAAAACTCGAAGTGGTTGAAACTTGAATAAAAATTCTCGCATAAGTTAGCTGGGATTTAGCAGCTGTTAAAGCATCAACGGCAATAGGTATCCCAATTTTAGATGCTATTTTGGAGTTTCCTTCAGAATTCCAGCGCACTAAGGGTAAGCCATGGATTCTAACCCAAATAGGCACAGATGTGAAATTTTCCCTGGTGGTGTGAAAATTTTTGGTCTATTTTTGGAAGATAAAGGGTTTACCATAAAAAAACCAAGCACCTTTTGACCAAACCATATCAAAATCTTCACCATTGGAAAATTTGAAAAGGAAAAACCTATCGCTAAGAGCAATAAGCTGAAAGGTCCCTTTGAGCTTCCAAACTCTCTTAGCAGTGGAAAGTAACAATTCGTAATACAGGCGCTTACCAACGGAGTATTTGACCAACGATATATTCCATTCTGTAGCGGCAGCATAAGTGAAAATTTTGTTGAAGGGCACAATATCTTCAGGTGTTTCTATGAGCAAAACAGGAATAGTGGCTGCCGAGGTTTTCGGAGCAGAAATGATGTTGGATCAGAGACGATCCAAGGAAGGCGGAGCTGCAGACAGTGGCGCAAAGTTGGGACCGAGTGGAGGGAAGTGAAGGGAGGAGGATGTGTCCAAGCAGGGCGGAGCGAGCAGTGCCACCGGCGAAGGCCGGTGGCTACCAAAAAAAGGCGGCTAGGGCAATACAGAAGGGGTTGACGGCTAGGGCAAACTCGGGCATCTATGCAGGCAGTTCTCTATATATATCATAATTAATGTAAATTAAAAATTGATATGTACTAATTAAAATTAAAATGAAATTTAGATAAATAGTTAATATAATTATTAATCATTTTTCTTAAATCATTTAAATAGTAAAATTTTTAATCATTTTAATTAAATTTTTAAAATTTTTTTTAAAAATTGAAAAAAGATGTTAGAAAATTCTATGGGAAAGAAACCAACAAAAATTTTTATCGAAAAAGTTGTCTCATTATTTTTTGTTAGAAAATTGCTAGAAAGCCGCTAGAAATTTAACCACCAAACAATTTCACCATAAATTGGTGATTTTCCTATAGTGAAATATTTTATGGAAATCAGAGGATATTTTCTTAATATATTATATAAATTTAAAAATATTTGAATTATTTTTAATATAAAATATTTCATATTTAAATTAATTCAAATATATAAAATATTTTAAATTAATATTAATTTTAAATTGAAGTATTTAATTTTATGAAAATTTTGATATATTGCAGTGATTTTAGGATTAATATTCAATTTTTAATGATTTAATTAATTTGTGTTAATTAAAAAAAATAATTAAAATTAATTAAACATAAAATAGGGGCGGAAGTGCTATGTAGCGCAATCTGGCCCATTAAATCAAAACCATGGATCCGAGGAGGCGACATGGCAACATCCTGATCATTAGATTGAATCTATAGGCATTAATTGCCAATGATTGCAAGGCGGCTATCATTGGCATTGAATGCCACATGCAACACCTTAGCCACTTATCTTAGGCAGTATTAACTGAGAGTTGTCAAATTGTATGCTGTTTAATTTAATAGCTCAGATCAATCTAGACCGAGGGAATGATCACAGGATTGAGTCAAAGTTAAATAGAACCATTGAATGATGAGATCTTAGCCGTCAATTAGAAGATCCATAGCGGAGATATCATACACTATAAATACACCATGTGAAATGCTCTAAACTAAAAAAAATGTTTGTTCTTGCAAGATACTCAATGGAATTTGATAAAATTTTAAACCTAGATCAAGGATATGAACACAAATCTGGGGAAGTTATTTGGAGGTTTTAGAAGCACTTAATAGAAAGCTATTTTAATCTAAGTGTTTAACCTAGGGCTCGAGTTTTAGAAGAATCTAACCTTTTGATTTGAGGGATTTTAGATGCTCTGAATTTGTAGTTTGTCCACACTTAAATTTGTAGATGACTCCTTGAGCTAATAATGTCTGGATTGAATGATATAGCTCTTTAGATAGAAAATGCTTGGACTCACCAGAAGCCGACGATTTTGACCGATGGGATTTCACTTAGAAAGTAAGGAGGATGCTGAGGGGAGTTTAAATGAGTTGAAATGGGGCTATGGGAGGGTAGAGGGAGTAAGAGATTGATAGGGTTGTGTAGAGCTATTTTTGAGTGTTTTGCCCTATTCAAATGTACTAGAGGAAAATGGATGGTCTTGATTGATCAGGGACCTTCTTTAGATCTTTAACACATATCCTAGGTCATTGGGTGGCAGGGGGAAAGGCTGGTTCGAGCTCCATTTCCATTAGTGGCTTTGAGATTGAGGGAGGGACCACTTTGTATTTTGAGCTAAAATAAGGGTTAAGCTTGGTTTAAAGAGCTTTCGGAGAGCTTTTAGGATTAAAATAGACCCTCAAAATAGCCTAGTTTAGGAAAGAAAGGTTATATGATATAGGGTTTGAGTATTCAAAGCTTAATAAATGGCTTGTTGACCATTTGACCAGTCAACTAGCTGGTTTAACTAGTAAGGTGGCAAGTGCATGATATAGATGTTATTTGAGCTAAATTAAAGAGGGTCAAAGGTGTTAGAGTTAACACATGAGTGAGAGCACAAGGGATTTGAGCAAAAACAAGGTTTGACTTGGTTATATTCTATGTGATTTGAGTCATAGTGGGTCAAGGGGTGTACTAGCCATGTATTGAGGTGACTTTGGAGGGTTGATGGGACTAATTAATTGGTTATAGGTAGTGAATTAACCAAAAGAGGGGAGATTCAACAAAGGAATTAAGATTGACTTGGTCAAACCTACTAGAGCTTTGCCCATCCATGGATGAGATAAATTCCAAGCATGGGATAAAATAGGATTGGAGACTTGAAGATGTTGATTTTATTGAATGTAATGATTTGTCCTAAAAAGATGAGATTTGACCAAACTCAGACTAAGTTGACCAAGTCAACTGTTGACTAGATCAAAGGGTCTAGTCGAGTCCTAATTAGTAAAATAGGTGCTCAAAAGAGTTTACTGGTCAACAAGTCATAATAAAGGTGATGGAAGTAGTTAGAGGCTTTGTAGAGAGTTCCATAGTCAAATTCCATAACTTGACCAGTCTAGTGGCATATGCTATAAATATTTGAAGGTTTTGTAGCCTTAGGAAATCAATTTAGTTTTTGGCGCTAGAGAACTCATAATGTGCTCAAATTTGGGAGGATGGCTCTAAAGACATGTATTATCAATATGCAACTAACAAACCATGAATCAGAGGTCATTTGATTGGATTTCTAGGTGATAAAAAATTCACCTAGAAATGGTTTCAAGACTTAGGCTCTTCTCCTTAGGTTTTGCATTAAAAGATTGAGTTTGAGCTAGATGTTAGGTTTGATTGGGTAAGCTTTGGAATATCCAAATCAATCATAGTTAGATAAATGACTCTGGTTTTTTGGATAAGACCAATATTTAATTGAAAATAAGATTGAATTATAATTGTAGGCAAGGTAAGAGTCTAGGATGGGAATTGGATTGAAGGCTAGATTGACTGATTGAGATCTCTATGATTGACAAATGGACAACTGTCAACCCTAGGATCACCAAGCAAGAGTTTAGATAGGCCTTGATGACCTCATATAAAAATGAGGTCAACAGGAGTGAATACTTAGCTAACATTGCCCTAGCAACTTCTACCAAGGTTATATTTTTCCTTTAAGCTATTCCATTCTGCAAGGGGGTCCTAGGGGTAGAGAAGTTATATTCTATTCCTATCTCTTGATAGAAGGATTCAAACTTATCATTTTCAAACTCTCTACTATGATTACTATGAATTATTGAGATTTCACATTCTAGTTACCTATGAATCCATGTAGAGAAATTTATAAATTCCTTAAATTCCTTACTCTTATGTATTAGGAATCTAACCCAAGTAAATCTAGAGAAGTCATCTGCTATTACAAACCCAAATGTCTTTCCTCTTAGGCTGGCTGTGCTAACTAGACCAATTAGCTCCATATGAAGGATTTCTTGTAGCCTAGAGGTGTTAATGTCTTTGATTGAGTGAAATGAAGACCTTACTTGTTTTCCTCATTGGCAGTCATTACATAGGTGCTCCTTAATGAAGTCTAACTTAGGTATGCCTTTAACTATATTTTTATGGATGCTATTCCTAAGAGTCTTCATGCACACATGATATAGTCTCCTATGCCATAGCTAAGATTAATCAATTATAGTTTTTAAGCACAAGGAATTTGATTATTTAATGTAATTCAAGTCTAATATGTAAACATTGTTGATTCATTTTCCTTCTAACATAAGTTTTTTATTTAAACTAATCATGCAATTAGAAGAAAGAAATTTTTTATCAAAGCCTTTATTTCACATTTAACTAATACTTAATAAATTATGCCTTAAATCATCAACTAATAAAACATTTTCATTCATAAAGTTTTTTAAGTTTCCAATTATACCTGTGCCCACCACTTTTCTAGTGGTGTTGTCCCTTAATATAACATTGCCTCATGACCTGGCCTCCATTGTGATGAATTGCTACATATCACTAGTCATGTACCTCAAGCATCCACTATATAGGTACCACATTCTCTCACTAGGCCTTTTGTGAGAGTAGCCCCATATAGTCTTTCAAAGGTTAGATTTGGGAACCCAAGTGAGTTGGGATTCCACCTTATGCTTGATTGAATGAGATGAATGCATGCTATGCTGTGATGAATGTAATTAGAACTCCACACTAGATATGTTTTATGGTGTATTGTGCAAGTACAGGATATGTGGCCTAACATGCCTCAAGAATAACACCTAACCCTAGAAAATGGATTTACTAACCTACGTGGGTCATGGTGCATTCTCCTAGGTTTATGCAATGCATGCTGTGTTAAGGGCTTATGAAATTGTTTTTAGGTAAGTGGTAGTTTTTTATTCTCAAGTGTAGTTAGTTTTGCTTCTAAAAATTTGTTTATACATTCAATAATGGATAATTTAATTTTTAATGCATATTCCCTACCATCTATTTCTAATTCAGATGCTTCTAATACTTTGTATGCTTTCTCTAATTCAAGATGTGATGTTTTTTAAGGATTCATGTGCATTAATTAAGTCGACGTGCTTCTTGTTTAATGCATCATATTCATCAAGCAAGGTCATGTGATCATTATCTAACTTAGCATGCTCGATAATTAAATTAGCATGCTCTTTTTGTAAAGTAGATAGTTCAATATTAAGATTAGCATACATCTTTTTAGCTTCATATATAAATTATGAATATTTTAAAAAATAATAAGTAATTAATCATAGGAAAGTTGACATACCTTATCTTGATATAATTGATAGAGATTATCATTACCCATAAGACACATATTTGTTACCTCCTCCTCTGCTTCTGCTTTTTATGATTCTGAAGTGGAGTCAGCCTAAAAAGCTTTCTATGTCTTTTGCTTGCCCCACTTGAATTTTGGCTTCTCTTCATTATTCTCCTTGATGGGGTGAGTTTTTAGGTTAAGGCAGTCAGCTGTAAAGTGGCTAGGTTTCTTGTATTCGAAGCAAATTGTGTTAGAATAAGCTTTAATATTTTTATTGCTTTTACCTTTGCTCCAATTGTGTTGATGACATCTCTATTTTCTTTTCAGAAAACTCTTGAGCTATCATGTCATAAAGGAAATATCGTCATCCTCTTCCACTGTAGAACTATCACTATCTAAATTATTTGCTTTTAGTGCTACATTTATCACCTTCTTCTTCTCTTCTACATCACCTTGCCTTTGAATCACTCATTGCTTGTAAGCAATAAGTGACCCAAGTAAATTATTAATGGAATAAATATTCAAGTCTTTAGATTTAGTAATTGCAATTATCTTGGCATCATAAGAACTAGGTAAATAGTGTAGAATCTTATTAACTTTTTCAAAGTTTGATAGTTCTCTACCTAGTGCATATAAGTTTGTCACTATATGGGCAAGCCTAGTGTACATTTCAGACACAGTCTTGCTAGGTTTCATGCAAAAGAGTTCTTATTCACACAATAAAATATTTAGCCTAGACTATTTAACTTCACTAGTTCCCTCATAAGTGATACATAACCTACCCCAAATCTCCTTCCCCATACTGTATGTAGAAACTCACATATAGTCTTCAAATTTTAATGCACAAAAGAAACAATTCAAACATTTAGCATTTAATTGTGTGATTTCCCTATCCTCATAACTCCATTTAGTAAAAGGAATATCAATTTTGACACCATTAACTACATGCGATGGAAGTGAATAGCCAGTTTGAATCATATGGCAAATTTTATAGTCAATAGATTATAAAAAAGTCAACATGCATCTTTTCTAGAAATCAAAAAGAATATTTTATAATAGTAATGGACTGGTTATCAAATAACCCTATATAGTGTTATGATTACCAAAATGAATAACTAATTTTTCTTTAAAAGTTTTCTAAAAACTTATTTTTGAAACCCGCTTTGATACCACTTGAAAGTTCATGAAGGTTGTTAAACTATAAGAAACTAGCTCAAGGCTCACCAAGAGAGGGGAGGATTGGTAATTATAAGATTTTTTCAACTTCAAAATAATGATGATAATATTTTTGAAAAAGTTTTAAAATTTTGAAAATACCAAATTCTAATTGATTTCGGAAGCAAACAAGTTTATCAAAAATATTGATTTAACTACGATGATATTTTGATTTATGAAATGAAGTGAAAATCACCTATTTTTCCAAGTAGTTATAATAAAAATAAACAACAAGAAAAATAAGTGCAAAAAGAAAAAAAATACATTAAAGATTTTTATAGTGGTTCAATCATCCTTGACCTATGTCCACTCCTTGAAGCCCTCCACTCCGAGTATTGCACTAACACTAACTGACTCTTCTTTTGCTCTGACAATAAGATGAAGAAACCCTTAAAGACTCACTTTCACCAAACCTGATACAGCAGAGTGTCAGACATTATGTCACCCTTTCGGTGACAATAGTTGACCTTGACTCATTTTTCTCCCTCTTGGATAAGTTAGAGAACCTCAGCTTCTTTTTCTCTCTCTCGTAGAGAAGGCAAAGAACCTCATCTCTATTTTCTCCCTCGTGGAGAAGGTAGAGAACCTCGAGGACTTGACATGAAGCCTCTCTCCCAAGAGAGCTTTGAAATACCCATTAAGGCTACAGGAGGAGCAAGGGCGTGGCTAGCCCGTAGCAACCATGTGATCCCCTCACGCTTATTTCCCTCATGCTCAACCTCACCTTCTCCTTCTTTTCAAATTCAGGATTTCTTAATAACTCCTCTATCATAGTTCCTTCAGTAGTCACACATTTCTCTCACCATTACCAAGAGAAAAATAAGTATTTGGCTTCAAGAAACCCTAAATATTTAAGTTAGCCGTCAATGTTTGTATAATATGATCTGTTTAAAAACTAAGCCCATCAAATATGATGTAATTAGTTGTTCATATGAACTATTTAGCTTTTCAAACATATCGTACAGTACTATCCAAAGATCGTCCAATAAGATCTATTAGCTTTTCTCTCTTATTTGTATAGGATGATTAAAAATCATCTCTATAAGTCATCACGTATTGTTATCTTTATACAATATAATTAGTTGATTTCAAGTAGGTTGTCTAGAATGATATGAATATTCTATAATATGATTAGTTCAAAAATCATGGTTTCGTTTGGTACAATCTTTGGAATGACAAATTTCATCTTTGGAGATCATTCAGTACGATTAATATTATACAGTATGATCTATTATCATTAATTAAACCATGATTTGATTAACTAATTATGGTGGTTACTTTAAGTAAGATTTTGAATATTCATATAATACAAATCAGATCGTATAATATGATTAGTTTAAAATTAAATTTTGAATATCTTACTTAATCTATCCAGTGGTTAGGGTTTTCAAATCACAACAAATTATACAGTACGGTCCAAATCATATAATATGATTTATTCACAGAAACTAATTTTTTAATTTTCTTTTAAGCCCTTTCTTCTATACTAATCATACAGTATAATATTAAGTCATATAGTATGATTAGTATAAAAAATTTGAACTTTTAAAATTTATCTTACTCCCCCTTTGTGTGTGTGTGTGTACGGTCATCTAATTTTGAATACTCTTATGTGGCCAAACTCAAGAAATAGAAAATAAAGTAAAATAAAATTATAGACTTTATTTACTTAACATTCCTATCCTATCCATTCTTGAGCTTTTTAGTAAAACTTGAGCAGTGTATGTTAAAATTTCGTGTAGGTTATTAGACCTTATTGAACTGTCCTAAGGCTAACCAAGAGGGGGTGAATTGGCAAAAAAAATTATTGGATTTTTTAAAATAGTTTTTAAATTTTTTTAGTAATAATCATTGAGTATGCAGTTGTTTAGATATGATTATATCAAAAGATTTTTTAACTAAAACTTTAGAGTCTGAAAAAAATAAATACAGAAAAATAAAAGTGAATAGAAGAACACCAAATTTAAAGTGGTTCACTCCAAACTAGACCTATGTCCATTCCCTAGAGACTCCTTCTCCTTGTATTGCACTAAATCAAAGCGAGACTCATTTTTCCCCCATAGTAGGGTGAAGAAGCCCTTAGAAACTCTCTTCCACCAACTCAGTGCTACAGAGTATCGACACCTTTTACACCCTCCAAGTGATGGCTTCATACCTTCATCCTTTTCACCCTCCTCATAACAGTAGAGAACCATCATCCTTTTTCACCCTCATGGTGATGCAAAGAACCTTCATCCTTTTTCACCCTCTTGGTGACGACATAGAACCTTCATCCTTTTTTCACCCTCTTGGTGATGGTATAGAACCTTCATCCTTTTTCACCCTCTTAGTGATGGCAGAGAACCTTAACATAATGTTAAAGATCTTCTCTCAAAAGCCTCTAGACAAGATGAGTAGAAATTTGAAGAAGAAAATGAGATCCTCACTTTAAGCAACCTTATGAATCCCTCACAACTACCCCTTACTTGATCTCTCGCACTTCACTCTCACAATATCTCCCAAACACTCACACTCAATGGCCATTCTCAAGAGAAAATCGTAGCAAATGTCTTTAGTGTCAGTTTTCAGGACTTTGTATATAAAAAACACAAGAAAAATCATCCAAAAAACTAAAAATTATAAGTGAACTAACTTCAGATTGCACAGTATGATCGTGGATCATATGTATGAACGCTTCAAAAATCTTGGTACGATCATGTATGAACCTAATTTTGTACACTATCAATCGTCTATATGAACTAACATCATACTGTACAAATAGTTCAAAATTGAATGTGTTCGTCTAATATGAGATGGTATGAACTTTATTTCGTATAATGTGAGTCATCTGTATGAACTAACATCACACAGTACAAATAGTTAATACAAATCATCCTTCATCAAGTAATAATGGATGAATCTAATTTCGTATATTATTAGTCGTCTGTATGAACTAACTTTATAAAGTATGAACAGTTCAAAAATACAAGGCATGATTTGATTAACTGTATTTTGGAGGAAAAATATGAAACATAGTACAGCACAATTGGAAGTCATACTGTACAATTAGTTTTAAGATTTTAAGTTTTAACTCTCTCCTCCTATGTGTGTGTGAAAGGTTACCAAATTACAATCACACTTTCTCAGTCACTAGAAAATAAAAAAAAGACTTACAGACTTTATTACATGACATCCGAATTTACTCTATCTTGAAGTTTTCAGCAGTCTGGAATATAATTTTCCTGAAATGTTTGTACACACAAAGAACAAATAGAAAATATCTAGTACATGCTTGGAGAAATAATAGAATAATAATATTTTGCTATCATAAAAAATCATATTCTCAATCTAGATTCATGAGTTGCATTAATTTCCCACTTTTTATGACAAAAATAATTATTATTTGAATTACAAATAAAGTTTTTTTCTCCTAAACTCCCCATCATTGAAGTTAAAAATACAAATCATGGGGATTATTAAAATTTTGTCCCTCTATTTAATTTTAACTTTTTTATAAACAAACACTATCATACAAATCACAAGAAAACACAAGAAAACCAAAATCATAAACAACTTCTCCCTGAGAACATAAATTCTAAACAAACTTGAAATAATAATAAAAAATACAAAACTAAAAACACAAATAAAAAAATTCAAAATAAAAAAACACAAACCAAAACACAAAATACAAAACAAAAAACACAAGATTTCAAACAAACACAAACAATAACCTCCTCCTTTTTTGTCATAAAAAAATCTCCTGAAATAGTAAGTTGATATTGACAAATCTAATAGATGATAATGAAAAATTTTTAACCTATTTTGCAAATACAATATTAAAGTCCTGATTGCAATAAGAAAGACTCAAATTTTAAATCAGAGAATAATTTAGATAAAAAAAAAGTTGAACAAGTTCAATGTTTGCTCTAAAAATATCAAATAGAATAATCATCACAAAATTAATGAAAAAGAAATCTTATAATTTTAAATTCATTAATTGAAATTATTATTTTAATGCAAGGATTTTTCTCAGAATTAAGTAGAGGAAAGAATTAAATATAGTGTGGTTTCATTTTATGCATCTTTATCAATAAGATTTATTTGAGTGATGAACATTGCACATCTTTTCAAGTTGGGCTCATTTTGTGCCTCTTTTCAAATTTGGCGAACATTGCACATCTTTTTATGTTGTGCTTATTTTGTGCCTCTTTTTGAATTTAGCACACCTTGTGCATCTTTTGACATTTCTTTCTTTCCACAACCTAACTCAGTAAATTTTAGCTTGTGTAATTATCTTTCAAACAAAAGAAAAACCTTTCTTGTATTAAAAAATAAATCGAAAAAACAAAATCTTATTATTAATTATAAAATCAACACATTTAATAAGAAAATAAAAGAAAAATAAGTCACTAATTTTGCAATGATTATAATTATAAGACACAGATCTATTTGAACATTGAAATGATCTTATTATCTAAATCTAATTTGTAAATTGATTTAAAGTTTTGGAAGAGAAAAACAATTTTGCTAGGAAATTAAGTTGTAGTAAAAAATATTTTAAAATTTTCTCTTAGTTTAATATTAGTAATTTGAATAATAGAAACTTAAGAACAATTTAAGAGGATTAAAAAATGTAAGATAAATATTTCATTAAACATATAAATCAAATACTACCAATATAGAAAAAATAAACATCTTAATGCCATCTCATGAATACTAGAAAGAAACAAAACATACATAAACTATAACATAAAATAAAAACTAAAATGATGGAGGATCCTAATATGGAGGTGGTTGAGGAGGAGAGAATATGGTAAAGTTTCTATTAATGGTAGCTACTTGAGTTTTGATAGAATTGAACTTTCCTTTGACATAGTCCATATCTTCATTGTACCTGGCATCCTGTTAGTCTAAGTGAGCCTAAATATGATCAAATCATTGATCAAAATGAGAATCTAGTCGATCAAAATGCTGGACAATTTCCTGATAAAATTGACGCTCAGGTTTAAGAGCAGGTGCAAGTACAGGAGCAGGAGTAGGTGCTTCTCCTTCTCCAATTTCAACTCCTTCATCCCCTTGATCCTGGTGAAAGAGAGAATGAAAAGAAGCATCAGTGAAATAGATTGGAGGATTAGTTAGTGGATTAAGATAAATCAAATTGCATTTTTTTTCAAGGATATAGGCAATCAAGTGTCCTAAAGCCATATTCTTCTTCCTTTTAGTGGTAGGAAGCTTAATGTTAGTAAGATTATTTATGTAGTCTATAATTAACTGGGCTTCATCAATTGGAGTGTTTGACATTATAAGATATATGCCAATAGAAAACAGTGAGGTTGATATGATCGCCAACTTTAGGAATAATGGATATTCTCAAAACATGCTGGATGATCCTGCCATTTTGGTTCAAAGAATGCACACATGATAATTGATAAATCGAAGGTACACCTCTAACAGTTTGATTTATGGTAGACCAGTCAAAATCATCCCTTGAAGTCATAATGTGTGCCCTTACCCCTTCAGTTATAAGATGTAGGAAAGTACCTAAATCATCCTTAGTGATTTCTACCCTCTCTTTAAACACATATGAAGACATTTTGGTATGGTTTTCTCTCATTCTTATATTAGCAAGGAAATAGTAAAAGGTTTTAGAATGGAATGCATATATTAAGGTGAGAATGAAGGAAAATTGGGTAAAATAGAAAAGAGGCATTACAAAAAGTTGAAATCTTCTTGGATAAGAAGACGTGATGGAGTGATTTTTGCCTCAACGAAGCGTTGTTAGGCTTCTTCATTTTCTTTAGAAAGGAAGTTATCATCTAATTGACTAGAATGAGAGGAAGATCCTCTAGAATGTCAAGCCCACTTGCTACTTCTACTTTCCATTTGGAGAGTTTTGAACACAAGATGATTTGTGATTGAAAGAATTGTGAAGAAAACTCAATGGATAGCTTCCAATTTAATGAAATTTAACTTGATCGTATAGTACAATATTACATTCATACATATGAATATGACTTCATATGGGATGAAATTTTTTTTTTACATACGAATGGAAATGGTGAAGAATGAAATGACTTTTCATAAACTGTAATTCTCGAGGAGTCATTTTGAATGACTTTTTGACCAAAACAATCGTACGGACAAACAGTTATTCATCTGGGATGATCAGGCAATAATGATCGTACATGGTAGTTAGATTTGTCCTCAAACAAAATGACAACATGGTCGTGTAGACAAACATGTGTTTGTATAGATGATCTTTGAAAAATAACTCCACTTGGAATTCCCTCCCGATTCGTACAGACTAAAAAGTGAATAGTTTGTACAGTACGATGATGTGTTCGTATAGTAAGATACATTTACAAAAAACACATTTTCATCTTACAAACTTAGAAAATTATCATGTAAAATTAAATGATTTAGTACAGTACGAAAGTGGTTCGTATAGCATGACTGGAAAAATAATTTTTATATTTGCACATAATAATCATGATTCTTCTCCAAAATAAGTCAAACAAGATCCATGAGACAAAAAGCAAAAACAAAAATGATACAAAAGAGAAATCAAACCCAAGATAGAGAGAAAAACAAAAATCAAATAAAGATAAATCACAAACAACGAACAAAAAATACAAACATTAAAAAAAAGAAATACATCACAAATGCAATTTACAAAATTATAATTATCAAGCATGAATATCAATAACACCCAATCTGGTTCTTAAGGTGCTAAATATTTTAAAAGCAAGTGGTTTTATGAAAATGTCTACAAGTTAATTTTCAGTAGCTACATGATGTAGCTCAAGTTCTCCTTTAGTAACATGATCCCTAATGAAGTGATGCCTTATATCTATATGTTTTGTTCTAGAATATTGAATATGATTCTTTAAAATGCATATGACACTTGTGTTATTACAAAAAATTGAATAGTGTCAATTGAAAATTCTAAATCTGTAAGTTATTATTTTAACCAAAGAACCTGTACCACACAACTACCTAAGGCAATATATTATGCTTTAGCAGTAGAAAGGATTATTGAATTCTATTTTTTACTAGACCAAGAAACTAAAGAGTTTCTGTTTGATAACAATCAAGTAATATGTTCTTGCCTCCAATTTTTAATTTGTATTCTTTAGTAAACTCTATGCAATTTGGGAAAGCTGACTTATATATAATACTCCAACTTGATAGCATATCATATCTTGGAAGGTCATCAATCATCCATAATAAGCATGCTTTAATTTGAAAGTTTTATTTAGGTGAAAAATCATATGTTATCATACCTTCTTCTCCCAAAACCTTTAGGTCTTCCATCAATGATATTAAGAACACATCAATTTTTTACTTTTGTATTATATGGTCCCTATATGATGGGTGTGAGAAAAAATGTAAGGGGTGGTTATGAAAATATTTGGTGGAAAATTACAACATGTTTCTAATATTGGCCAGCTTGGGTAAGGTGAAGTTTTATGATTGTAAGGAATAAAACCAATTGTATATAGTCACAAGCTTATGTTATATGGTTTAGCAAAAAAATATATATGTTATTGATTGAAAAGCTTCGAGGCCTCAATGTTTTAGGGATGAGTAAGAATGCGTGAATGAGAAATTAGGTTATGATATTATTCATGTGACCGGTGGAGCTTATCGATGCATATAGTCCATAAATCCTCAGAATGATGGACAAATAAAAAAAATTAGCTAAATGGAAAAGCATTATATTTTTATTGCTTCCTAGATTTGGGTTTCAATAAAGGTTCATGCTAAGGCGACATATTGTTTGTATCAAGTCATCCCTATAGTACACCATACAACCATTTTTTTAGAACTCAAATCCAATTTTGATACTAACTTATTTGTCTTGTATAAATTTATTGGGATTAAATCATCCATAAGATTACTTTTTTTAGTAGTTTGATAGAGTGATTGAAACTCTCACAAGAAACATTATATTTTACTTTTAATAAAAAGCATCCTAATGATGACTAATAGCAAGAATGACTAGTTTACCCATCCTAAATTGGTTGTTGAGCTACACATAATAATTCATAAAAAGTTTTTTACATTGACGTTAGATGGATCTTCTATATACTCTCTAAATTATTGATCATATGCATCAAATAATATATCTTCTTACTTCGTTATATTTTAATCCTCTATTACTATGCAACATGTTTAATGACACGTTAAGATTCAAAATGTAGTTCTTACTCTCTATATGAAGTCTAGAACAAATAACCTAATATAAATCATCCACAATATAAAAGCTATTTTAGCTAATATTTAATTCATAATGATTTTTAAATGATATTTAATTTTATAAATACTATTTATCTTTCATTATTTAATTTTCAATGTACATCTAATCTAAGATTATCTAATAGCTAAGAGAAATGCTTACATGTAGTTGTAGGATCATCTAGTGGTCAAGAAAAAAATATTAGAGATAATAATCATCACGTATCTTCCTAATAATATTATATTATGAATTTTAGAGATGCCCTTATTATTTAAGTTAATAACATCATTTGTATACCTTTTACCTATCAAGCCCTAACCTTTTTTCAATTTATTTTGCAATGTTGTTATTATTTTTAATTTAGTAGATGCTAATAAAAGAATGTTCAAATAAAAATATACATATAAGTGAAATAAAATATGTCCTCATAGCAAGAGAAAAAAATTATTGGTGGTAAAGGGTGATTTCAAGCAAATCTAAATTAGCCCATAGTTTAGGAATTAATAGTATAATCTTATAAAAAGTATTACATTAAAAAAAACTCAAATCTACAAAAATTTCAACAAAAAATAACATAAACCTAAGAAATTCAAATCCTTTTGAAAGAAATGAAATCTTGATTTGATTGAAAATATAAAAATAGATGAGGATTTACCTTTAGATCCCCAAAGAAGTGAAGAAAAATCTTGGAATAATAGCTTCAAATGAGCAAGGACATCGAGAAGGGGTGAGAAGGGAAACAAATGGTGTTATAGTAGTTTTGATGTGAAATGGGAGGGGGCATAAGTTGAGGGAAAAGGGCTTTTTTGATGGAATTTTCACTAGTTTTGCTGTCAAACTTTTGTCCATTGCGATTATGCTAGAAGAATAATAAATATTTTGAGTTTTTCCTATAGTGAGGGATTAGATTCATTAGCTAAAAAACTAAATAGAAATTTTGGTGGCAGTGCTACATAGAACCTTGCCCCTAGAAATCCCAAATAAACTCTTGCACTTGCATAATCCACCCACTTTTTTATTTAGACCAAATCCTATGGAAGATTATCCCAATAGGAGGCAACCTTTTCAAAATAATGGGAGTAGATAGAAGCAACAAATAAGTGTGCTAAAATATTTAATAATCATTCTAAGAAAATTAAAATAATGCACCATCTTATAATAGTGTGTATCGTCAAAATAATTATTTTGAATGGTTAGTGAAAATATATGAGTTCTTTGAATGGTTTAGTAGTATAATTACCAAATGGTTATTTTTTCTAAGAAGAATCTCATTGGTCATGCAAAGATTTATTGAACCAAAACCTTGGCAAAATTGTAAGGACTAGAAAGGAAAACCCTCATATAGGAGATAAAGAAATTCTTATAATAAAATATTAGCTAAGACAGCATATTAAATAAAACTATATGTTTAACTATTAACATTTAGACAATAAACCCTTTACATCATTGTGTACCTCAATATCTTTAAGGATTTAGTTCTTTTAAATTGTTATGTAGATAATGATTGATGACTGACTAATAAAATTTTCATTAATCTTACATTGGATATAAGTGACAAGGTGGAGAAATTTTACCTCTAGATAATATAGGATGATTTTCATTAAACTCTTATGGTGAAAAAAATAAGAAGGCTACTTCCTTTCCTAAATTTAGGAGCACACTTCTCATGCTCTACCAAGAGGCTTACATCAAGGCCTAACCCCACCACTAGTTGTACATAGATTATTAGGACTTCTATTTAGGGTAATTTTTAATACTAGAAAATGAATGTCATAGCTCAAATGCCATTGGAAGGTTTATATGCCTTAATAGTGTTTGTTCTAAATCATATTCCTAAGTGAGTTTAACTTCAATGAAGATGATGATTATGAGGAGGATTTGAATAAGATATCGTTATTAAAGGGAAGATTTTCCTTAAAGATGATTATCATATTGGTGTCATGAGATGTTTGGTAGTTTCTTGGAGTAAAATGGAGGATTGAGGAGGAGAAATATTTTCTTCATTCATGTGCTTTATAATGAGAAAAAGGTGCAAGCTTTCAATTAATGGTGAGAGCGCATGAGATATACATCTATGCACTAATAAGGCTATTCTTAATGTAAAACCACACCTTGAGTCCTTTCATATGAACTAGGTGAACCATGCCACCCTCCCCATCACTAGTATGTCTAGTTCCACTTAAGATGGATAACTACGAGATACCATATGGTGTGTGTTTAATTGAAAAAGTTTAATTATCTTTGGGAAAGTTAAATTTTTAGAATTTTAGTTTTGAAATCAAACACGTCATTATAAATAGTATATCACCTCAGGAGGCAAATATAACATTCCCTAATTAGTTCAAATTTCAAAACTTTAAATTTTATCCTGATTATCGTAGGCAAACTCAAGAGTGACAACATATGATCTCGAAAGATCAAAATGATGTTCAATAAATTATTTGACTGTAATAATTTGGATAAGAGATCATTAATTTCATAATCAAAATCACAATAGTAATTGATATATCTCCCCGGGGAAAGAAGTTATCAATCACTATTGATCGTTTGAAAATGGAGATAACGATCGTTGAATTTTGAATTTTTCCAAAGATATTTAATTAAAAGTTTTGAAAATTTTTTATTTTGAAAATCTGGTATGGGTTTCTAAATCTCCTATGAGCGCAATCCCTCATAGTTAATTACATCATAGGTAACTAGAGTTTCCTACGAATACTCTCGATTAAAATAGTGGTAAAAATTCTATTTAAGATTTTCAAAATTTGATGGCAAAGGAGATAAGGGTTGGAATTTTTAATCGAGAATGGATCAAATTTGAACACTTATTTTTAGAGTAAAAGGAAGAGGAGTAGGGAGTGTTTTAAGATTCTGAAACAATTCAGAAAACATTCCAGCCTATCCTAACTATTGGGCATGAATTTAATTGAAAGTGATTTAAGTTCAAATGGTCATTTTTATTAGAATGTTGGGATTCAATTCTCGAATGTTGAGGGCTTATAGCCTAAGCCTGCCTCGAAACCTAAGTCTAAAGTGGGTACTAAAAATCAGTAGCTTGAACCTAACTAATGTAGTGCAAATCTGGACTTACCCCAGCCTGGATTGGGGAGCCAGCTAAATCACCTAAGCGCTTCAAAACTATGAGTTTGAACTTTTAATGTTGAGTGGTAGGGATGTTATTTAAGATAAGTTTTTAAGAGTAGGGCTGACATCTAGAGCAGATCCTAAATTGCCCTCTGACTTATGTTGGGTGTTTGATGCTTAAGCTAAAAATGCAATTAAAGTTTTAGACTCATTTAGATTTATCTCTAATTCAATGCATGCATATCGACTCGATTAAATGCTTAAATTAGAAATGGAGAAGTTTTAAAATCAAGCTTAAAAATAAATTTTTCCTAAAAGAATACATATATTCCTCTTGACAGATCTGTACCCTCATAGGCCAGGTGGTCTGCTAAAACTTGTAGGTGGGGAGATGCCTAACAAGTGAAAAGAAAATGCAACAAATATGCATGTGAGAACTCCCAGTGGTCCCGAGCTTACTTCTTAAAACATTAGAGTTTCTATGTTGACTTAAAAATTTTAATTTTATTTAAAGTTAAAAATTTTTGAACTAGCTCTTATGAGCCTATGATCAGATTCCATGCTAAAATAAACATGACATGCAAGTAAAAAGACTAGAAAAGCAAGCGATTCTACTGCGCAATCAATAAAATAAATCAATCAAATTAAATACTAAAATTGAATGTCCATATGATAAGTGTCACTTAATATTACATCCTAGGGTCTACAAAAAAGTAAAGTGGCCGGGCACCACTAATAACAACCCAAATTCTACTCCTAAGACTCAAGTGACTTTGAGAATGGGTCTTCTCATTATCCACTTTTTTGTCCTTCTACAACTCCTTGGATCGTCGGGTCTGGATATCCAAAAGAAAAGAAGCACCCCCTTGGATGGGGTATTATATTTTCTCTTTAGATATTTTCGAAGTCATCCAAATTTTGAACTCCAAATGGAGAGGGATTCTCCCCTAAGGGATGTCCCTTCCTCTTTGGATTCTAAATTGGTTATTTTAACATCCCATTCTCAAAGCACTCTAAAGTACAACTCAATGCTCAAATAAATTTACATTTCAAAATATAAAATTCTATACTCAATAACCTTCAGGGTTATCCTAATAATTACATTTAAATAAATAATCTCAAGCAGTTATAATCGAATCATCTCAAGTAGTTAATATTTGAAAATTGAAAGGGCATAATTAATTATAACACAAAGTGCAGTAAATAAATAAACAATCAATCAATTCTAAACTAGCAACCAGCATGTAGTGAAAACCATGAAAAATATAATACACAATTGTAGAAAAGTAAACACCGGCCTAGCCTAAAACTAGAGTTGGTTGTCCTAGTAAATCATCTAAAGTGTGTGTAAAAGGATGTATGGTTTGGATATATCCTATATAGGGGATATTTGATTGAAGTTGCTTAAGGTTTTGTTTGGTTGAAAGACTTAAGGAAATATTTAAGTTTGAGTTTAAGTATTAATGGCTTAAAATTAATTTTAAATTGCATTTTAAAGTGTTAAGTGGAAATCACTTTTGTTGCTCGCCGAGGTCATGAAGTTTATTTCACCTTCCTTGGGGCTAATTTAATAGCCTCATAGGCCTGGGTTACTCAGTGGTACCCGGTATAGTTAAATGTCTTAAGATGATTAAGGTTTAAAAGTTAATAAATTTTTAATTAAATCAATTGATTGCTGGTTTTAAGATTAATTTAAGATTTCTGGAAATTTAAAGTGATTTTTTGGTTTTAGGAATTTTTTGGATTATTTTAATTAATTAATTAAGGGATCAAAAATTGACTTTTTTATTCAGATTAAATTCTGGAAAGTTAATAGTTTTATAAAATATTATACCTTAAGATGAGTTTTTAGACACTAAATTTGCTGAATTTAGATTTTTCTACATTTAGTTATGATTTTTCAAAAGTTTGATGCATTTATTGAAATTTTAAAATTGTTTATTTAAGGGTTTTTTTTATGATTTGAATCCATATGAACTCCAAACTCCTTTAAATTAACTCTAAAGGCCAGGAATGACCTAAGGAGAGATTCCCAAGTGTTTGAGAATTTTCTAGAATTTTTTAATATTATAATTAATTAAATTAAATAAATAATCAATTCCACTTAAAATTAATTTAAGTTTAGGTTTACTATCAAATCCAAGGGATTTTATTTTTCATTGGTTAAGGTTTGAATTTTGGTCGATTTAAGGTATTATGTTTAATTTTTGAATTTAAATTTGATTTATTAGAATTTTTAGAAGTTTTAAAGGCTTAATTAAGGATTTGAACTTAAGAAAATCAATTAAGGGACTTAATGATTTCAAAAATTAGTAAGAAAAATTCTATAGGCTGAGAGTTTCACTATGTTTAAATGTCAAAAGTTTCAAATAAAAATAAAGAGTATCCTAATTATTGGAATTAATCTAAGCTCTCTAAAGAAATCCTTAATTATTATCCTTAATGGTCACTAAGTTTAAATGGGTTTAAACCAAGGTTTCAACTAACCCTCAAACTATATAAGCAAACACACACAATAACATAAGTCCTTAAATCTAGGAGAGCCTAAACTAAGTGGTGTGTGTACCCTACGTATGCAAAGACCCAACTATATAATGATTAGTGAATAGTTGAAGTACGACTATGCACTAATCACTCCCCATGATTTCTATTCAAGTAGTTCAATCTATGCTTAAAATTTCATAGGATCTCTCAAAGTTTAAAGATTTAAATATATATAATTTTAAAATAAATTTTAAAATACATATAGATATAAACCTATACATAAAATTATAAGTTTTAAAATAAAATAATTTAAAATATCATCTACATAATTAAAAAAAAGTTTTAGAGCTAGAGATCCTCTAGTTTTTTTAAAGTTATTTGAAAATAAATTTTCAATTTTTAAAATAATAAATATAATATTTAATTAAATATTTAATTAAATATTAAGATATTCGAATAATTCAAATTAATCAAAATAAATTAAGTTTTAAATTTTAATTTTTTTAAAAAAAAATTCTCAATTTACTAGAAAGTTTGATAAATTATTTATATTTTTATGATTTAATTTGAATTTGTTTGGAATTTTTAAAGCTTTAAGTTAATTAATGGTATTTAAAATAATTAAAAATAATAATAATTAATAATTAAAGTATTTTTAAAATTAATTTTAATTGAAAATTAAATGTTTTAAGACATTTAAATAATATTCAAGATAATTTTTTTAAATTTTTTTAATATTTTTAAAAGTATTTCAACTTATATATTAATAAAATATTTAAATATTTGAATAATTAAATAATTTAATATTATATGTATAATATAAAATATCTTAAGTTAATTAAAATATTTTAAACTATATCAATAAATGTTTTTAGAATAAAAATATTTCTTTTTGATAATATTTAAATTAATATTTGGCTTATCCAATGCCCCTAGTACCTTTATAATGCTGATTAACATTATTCTACATTCATATATTGAGAAAGGTTTTGTGATATGTTTTGATGATATCATCATTTTCATTCCTAATGAGAGTGGGCATTTAGAGCACCTCAAGTTTGTATTTGAGACACTTAAGAAAAAAAATTATTTTATGAACATTAAGAAGTATTTCGTTTAAAAAAACATATATGAACATAATAAACAACATATGTTGTTTCTAGAGTGTCAATAGTATTACCCTTCCTATAATTTTAGTTGCATGATTTTAATATACTCGAAGAAGAGTATTTTGTATGTCTAAAATTTCATGACATTTATCTAAAGCATCTAGATAATCTCACAACATTATAGTGTTCCTTTTCAATGATTGATGGTTACATGTATAAAAAATAGCTACATATTTCTACATCATCTCTTATAAAGCTTCTCGGGTGGTATACATTTTGGTATGGATGAGATAATATGTTTGATGAACTCTCTGTTTTATTAATACTCAATATAAAGAGATCTTTAATAGTTAATGGCTAGTGCTACACTTACAATCCACAAAAATAAAGATCATAAAAGTACATTGCATTGCCCCTTACAAACCTTGGAAGAATTTATCTATAAATTTTATCTTAAAATTAACAAGGACTACAAATGTGCATGATAGTATTTTTAAAATAATGAATAAATTTCTAAACATGACACATTTCTTATCTTACTTAACGACACATGATGTGTTGCTCATAGTAAACCATCTCTTTAGCGAGATAATGAGATTGAATGGCTTATCCTCATAATCATATCAAATAGAGACATGAAATTTGTTTTTATTTTTGCAAGACATTACACAAGATATTCGATAAAATTAAAATTTTCATCTTCTTTCCATCCTCAGACTCAAGGCCATATAGAAGTCGTTAGAATAAACCCTTGAAAAGTTATAAACATGCTTAGTATAAAAGAGTTTAATTAGTTGGGATCATCATCTCCAAATTTTTTAGGTTATCTATATTATTATCATCTTTATCCTTATCAAGAAATCATTATTTTTGATAGTTTGTGGATAAACTTCAAAGAGGCCCACTGACTTGATTGATAGTCCCAATCATGTATTTTTAGTCCTAACTTGTTAAAAAATAAATCACGTTCATTATTCTAAAGAACATGAAAAGGGTGATTATGCATTGGTTTGTTTTATTTGAAAAGAAAACCATCCTCAAAATATAAGAAGTTGCAAGTTAGGGCCTATGACTCATTTAAAATTATAATAAACTTATATCTAATATATGCCATCTTGATTTGTCGTCTAACATGTTAATTAGTTTAATTTTTAATATGGAGGATATTATATCATCTAAAAGTGTTAAATCAACTTTTAAATTATTTAATTAACCCTTTACTCGTAGATTTTCCTTACTAATTAGAGATGTGTTGTTCAATAAACATACTTGAAGTGAATCCACATTATAGAAGAGGTGCCAACATATAAAGCTCATGATCTATGATTCTAATATAGATAAAAGAAGAAGTTTCCCACTTAAGATATATTGATCATCAAACAAGACTTATGAAAACTTGCATTGAGTCTTACTGAAGAATACTTGGACTTTAGCACCATTAAGTATAGTTCTAATGAGATAAAGGGAGTGAATGTAAAAAATCATATATATTATTATGGCCCTGCCACTAAACAAAGATAAGAAAATATAAAATGTGACCCAAGGTTATGGTGCTCCCACCATAAGATCAACATTAAAGATTCAAATAAAGGGTCAAAGCATCATCAACCATACATGATTAAAAAAAATCATGATATAAAAAAAATTAAGATTAAAATCAACAAATTCAATGTTTTGAATGTTTATGTTTTCAATATTTCTTTCAATGCAAGAGGCTCTTATCAACATTTACTATATGTTTAAATTAGTAATAGAGTGGTTTTTTAAAGGTAGCGGCCAGCCACCCATATGAGGAGAGAATCTTTGAGTAGTTCCACTCCACCTTAATATTTTCTTCTCGATTTCATTTTCCCCTCATGTTTATCCTTTTTTATTTTTGAATTATAAAATTTGATGTAATAGTTTAAATTTTATTGGAGTAAATTTTAAAATTATATATTTTAATAAGAATTTTGGAGTGTGAATTCTTTAGGGCTGAGAGCTAGGTTGCTTTCTCTTCTATTTGAGTTATTCTTGGGAGAATACCAATGTATTCTTCCTTTACTTATTGATCTCTTTGCCAATATCTTGTAGCATATCCTTTCATTTTTCTAACACCATCTTATAAAATTTCCTCAAATCTTATTTTTGACTTCATTTTTTAAATGAGATCTTCACTCCTTTCTCACCTTCCTTAATGCTTAGGTATCTAACAGGACTACTGCTATGAGCTTATGTAAATGTAGAGCTTCATGCTTTAGTTTACACACACTACTCAATTTTCTATTGAAATTTAAATATTTATATGGTGTATTTCCTATTTATTGTAAGAGCATGTGTCATAACAAGTAATATATTGATAAAAAGAGAGTCGATCCTACTAGGAAAACATTATAAATATTGTAGATTCACTTTAGTACCGACTAATAAACTACTACGTTTATCTAGCTTAATGATTTAAAATGTGTGGTGTAGGTTAAAATTAAAAAGCTTCAAATGCAATAAAAAAAATAAAAAACTTTACTATTTTTAGAATATATGAACCTATGATTCTTAAAAGTATATGATTGCTTTAGAGAGATTTTCTTATTATCATTATTATTATGGATCAGAGCATAAATTATCTTTATCTCTATCATGCTCATTGAAGCATTGGCTAGGATCCCTCCGAACAACACTTTTTCTATCGCCTTTAAACCCCATAACCCAAACTACCATATGCCTATATTATGGCTGGCCTTTATTTTAAAATCTCTTTATGCTTTTCTATTCCTTTGTTGAGGCTCTAAATCATGATAGGTTTTTAATTTATGTACAACCTATACATAAACCAATTAAAGCATAAAGAAATTAAAAATAACATGGATACTTTAAAGGTTAAACCAACTCAAAGTAGTACATTCCTTTCAAATAATCATAGATTTAGAGTGAATGCTTAACTACACATGGACATGTTATTACCCATAATAAACATTTTATTTCACAAAATAAATAATAACCTATAAACTAAAAGCATAAGATAAATAATATAAAATAAGTTTTATCAATGACCCAAAATTAAGATTATACTCCTTTGCAAATCATTTCTTTGGTCCACCCTAGTACAACACTCCAAATATAAGTACACAAGCTACTCTCTCTCAAGACCACCCTCATACATGCACACTCACACAAAGTAACTCCACAATGTGCCAACCACTTCCCAAGAAGTGTAAGGATACTATTTATTTTTCTAAATATTTGAACTAGCTCCTCGACATTGCTGATCTGGTGTGCCGGTTCACCATTCATCTCTTTGGTTTACCAATTTAATTGAATCTTTCCATGACATAGAGTAATTTGGCACTATGATGCTCGATTTAACACTATGGTGCCTCATGGATATTGCTTAGGTGCTAAGCTCTCCTGCTTGATTTATGTGTGCTCTCTATTATGGTGTTGAAGGTGTGTCTTTATGATGATAGATTTAGCTTTGGTGTTGTCTTTGTGGCGCTACAACTCTTGTTTAATTGTTATGAATTTTCACTATTTTACAACACAAAACACACAGATTAATAGAAAAATATCTTAGTATATGAAATTTTGAATTCAAATTTTTTATCAAATCAAATACCCCAAAATTTTAAGCAATTAGTTATCCTCAAGTAACACTGCATTGGGATACAAATATATCATTTTAAGTGAATATAATTTTTGGAAAAAATAAAATTAATATTCTAAGTATTTATATAGTACATAAGTTAAAAGATTTTCCAATAAAATAATTTATAACATCTTAATCCTTCGTTTTGAATTAATTTTCCTTTTAAATAAAATTATTGTGGGTAAATAGTTTTTACAAGCTTACTTAGATTTATTGAAATTCTTAGAACTAAGAATAGCTCTATAATATATTATGCACTCAAACATCTCACACTAGATGATCATGAGAGAGTTTAGGGTTTCTTGCAAACACTTGGCGATTCTTTTTTGTTTCCTTCATTCGAGTGGCTCTTTCTCTTATGATCTGGCAATTAATTGGGATTTTGTTAATTGAGTGGATCTTCCTCTTCCGATCTAAATGCGCATGGATTCATCCACTGATTTTCCTCCTCCAAAATAAGTCATGAATTTGAGTTCTACAACTAGAAAGCCCCCATCGAGCTTGAAAGCTTATAATGGGTTATCGACATCTCATCAATCTTCACCCAAATCTTTTTTTTTTATTTCTATAATTCCTTCTTATGGTATTCTTGCTCTTTTTTCTAAAGGAGATGTTTCAACTGCCTCTGAAAAATGGGATTTAACTTTGGTAGGACATTCGTTGGGTAAGCGGCCTTAGTTTGAAACTTTAAAAATCTACCATGCTTAAGATCTAGAAGTTGAAAGGTAGTTTTACAATACTTGCTTGAAGCTAATGTTTTTTTCTAATGAAATTTTCTTGCCCAAAGGATTATGATTTTGTTTGGTCGGGTTGTCCTTGGCTCTTTCTCAAGAAATCATTCAGTATTTAGAAATGGTCTCCTTTATTTCAACCTAAATGCGAAGAATTGATTTATATTCCTCTTTGGATCAAGATTCTTGAACTTCCTTTAGTTTTTTGGATGCCTAAGGATATTTCTAAGATTGCAAGTTTGGTTGAGATTCCAATTACTGTGGATTCTCTAACAACTGAGCAAGCTCAACTTACTGTTGCTTGGGTTTTATTTTAGTTACTAAAGATTCTAGTCTTCCTGATGAAGGTATTATTTTGATAGCAAGTAATATTTTTTTGTTAAAAGTAATTTATGATTGGAAACCTTCTTCATGTCAGAGTTATGGATCTATTGTTCACACCTCTTCATTTTGTCCAACTAAGCCACAGGTTTCTCTTAAAAAACTGAAGCCTAGTAAGGGTAGAAGTAGGAGTAGGAAGTTTTGGAAGGAGGCTTTGCATTTTGTGAGGCCTTCTCTTTCATCAAATCCTACTTCTCAAAATATTTTTGAATCTAATCCGCATTTTCTATCTAATGCCCTAATTCATTCTAAACCCTCTTGAAGAATTTATTATTCTTCTTGGGTTAATAATGAGTTTCAAGATAAAGTGCATTTAGATACAAATATTTTGAGGACTTCTAGAGTTATGCCTGATGATTTTAATTCTAAGAATTTGGAAGCCTCATCTTCGGGTGATAAAGAGGCTTTACCAAATTTAAACTTTCCATTATATGAGATACCTTCCAACTTCAATTTAAATTTTGCATTTGTTATTTCTAACTCTCTTTTGGATTTTAATATTTCTGTTCAATATTCTAATCAACATAATAAGTTTCATATGTTGCAAAATCTTAGACGGTGGTTATCTTGATCATTTTAGTTTAAATAAGGTGACTATATTTCTATTTTAGTTAATAAGTATGATTCTTCTTCAATTAATCTTGTTAATTATCATTTTGTTTTACAAGTTTTGATAGCTTATAGTAAATCTATAAGATCAAAAAACTACCAGGAAGGCTACTATCTTAAATAATAAACATTAATGATTGTTCCAAATTCAATTTCTTGGAATTCAAGAGGCTTTAATTGCTTGGATAAATTTAAGGCTTATAATAATCTTATTAGGAAATTTAATTTTAATTTTTGTTGCATTCTTGAAGCTATAGTCAAGATGGATCTTATTGGTAATCCTTGGTTTGATGCAAAGGATAGAATTTTTCAGCAAGAAGGTAGTTTTCATAATTTTAATTTTTCTAATGCTGGTAAGATTTAGTTAAAATGGAATGCTTCATATATTTATTTTAATTCTATCCTTTATACCAGTCAGTTCATTCACGGTATTCTTAAGTTTGGTTCTGCTTCCTTTTTATCACTATTATTTATGCTTCCAATTTTGTAGCATAAAGGTTTAAATCAAGAAATATATTCTTAATTTAGCTTCTAATATTTCTTCTCGTTGGATTTTATTAGGAGATTTTAATTACTATTGATTTGTTGAAGAGAAAACTGGTGGTAATTCTCTTTCTTGTATCAAAATGGAGGAATTTAATATCTGTATTTTTTATTTTGGTTTTATTAAGCTTTCTTCTATTAAGCATTTTTTTACTTGGTTCAACCAGCAAAGTGATAATCATATTCATATAAAATTGGATAGGGTGTTTGTTAATAATTCTTGGTTGGATCATTTTCTAATTCTCTTTGTTCTGATCATTCCCTTCTTATTATTTGTAATAATAATAGGGTTTGTAATAATATATCTTTCTGGTCTTCTTGGATTATTCAAAGTGCTAAAATGAAATGGATGTCTTGTGGTGAAGATGATTTAGGTTTCCTTTATTTTAAAAATAGGTTCATGTAAAATTCTAATAGGATTCTTGGTATCTCTTCTTCTTAATGGATTATCTCAAATTTTAAAAGCATTGCTGATATTTTTTAGCAATATTTTTGAAAGTTTGAGGAGGTTGTAAGACCTCAATGAACTGTCCTTAAGGCACACCAAGGTGAAAGCAATACTATCACTTGATGCGGAAGCTAATACACTTATCAAAAGTTATAAAGATGGCGATGAAAAGCTAATATATACAATATAATATCAATCATATATTTTCAACCAAATAGTTATAACATAAAATAAAATGCAAAACTTCTAGAGATGATACAGAACTAGAACCCCCTCACAGGCAGAGAACATTGAATCCTTTTTCTCACTTCTAGAGATGGCAGAGAATTAGAATCCTTTCATAGGTAGACATCCTCAAATCCTTTTCACCCTTATTAGGCGGTGAAGTAGTTGGGTCCTTTGACACCAAAGAGATCTACTTCCCAAAACTTCCCTCTAGAAAAACCTTGACACATAGAGGAATATAGGTGCAAGTTCACTGGAGCAACCTTGTGAAACTCTCTCTCACACTCCTTTGAAATCCACAAGGATCTTCTCCCTTTATCCCTCTAGCTTAAGGTTGTCTCTTCAAGCTTGCTTAAGAAGAAATCAACTCAATGAATGCTAAAAAAGGCTCCTATAAAGTCTTATGAGAAAGCTTAAAAAAAGGGCTTTACGAAACCCTAAAAGTTCAATTCACCATCAAAGATCATACAATACTATCGAACTATCGTCTAGTATGATGTGTAGAATTTAACCTAGTAGTATTGTATGGTCATAAGTACAAATGACCAATCATGCAGTACAATTATTTCAATTTTGCCTGTTAGTGTTATACGATCACCAGCATAGATGACCAATCATAAAGTATGATTAGTTTAACCAAATTCTAGTTTGCCTAGGATAAAATATGGGACGACCATATTGAGATAGTTGCAACTTAGTTTTTTGATTGTTGATATTCTTGCAACATATATATATATATATATATATATATATATATATATATATATATATATATATATATATATATATATATATATATATATATATATATATATATATATATATGATTCCAAATATTATTATTTTAATTATAATTTCTCCTAACATATTTTATATGTATTATTTTGTTGTTTGTGTGTACTAATAATTTAGGAAAATCATACTCCAGGTTATAAAAGACTTTAAATTAGATTAGATTAGGGTTCATTATAAATGAAGTTTGTATTTTTCATTTTATTGAATCTAAGAGAGTGTGATTGTAATTAAGTAACTGTGCACACACACATTAGGGAAGAGTTTAAAATTTGTAATTTTTAAACTAATTGTACTGTGCAAAGATATTTTGTACGGGATGATTTGTTCAGTTATTTTCCCCTACGAGCAATCAAACAAACTACAAGTAGAAAAAATTTTCTAAGTACAGATCGTACTGTACGAAGGTTACTTCATACAAATGACATCTAGTGTACGAATTGGATGGGTCCCTTTTTATCCCGATGAATTCATAATTTCTTTTGATTTAATCATACTATATGATGCCTTATTTGTACAGACAACATCTAGAGTACGAATTGGATGGGTCTTTTTTTGTCTCGAAGAATTCAAAGTTTCTTCTGAATTGTTTGTACTATATAATGCCTTGTTCGTATAGACGACATCCAGAGTACGAATTAGACGTGTCCCTTTTCATCCCGATGAACTTGAAAACTTTCTGAATAGATCATACTGTAGGATACATTGTTCATACATATGACATCCAGAGTAAAAAAATATGGGGCATCTTTTCATCCTGATGAAGTTGAAAAAGTTTCAAACTGTTTATACATAATGAACTTGGTTTGTCTAGGACGATCATTGTGTATAAAAATATTTCATATAGATTCATAAAAGGTTTGTACACAACAGTTTTTAAACTCATTATACGTACGAAAATATGATTGTAATATACGATTGTACAAGCTCAAAATTGAAGATTTTAATTTTTTTGATGATTTTTCATGTCAAAATATAAAAGGTCCTTAAAAACTAACGTAAATAGAGTTGTTCTTCGTGATTTTTCAAGAGAAAGTGAAAGTGTATTTGGGAGAGTGTTTGAGAGAGATTTCTTGTAAGTGAAGTGTGAAGGGTTCACAAGGTTAGTCAAAGGTAAAGATCTTTTTGTGTTTTTGGTTACTACTCTTATTTTCTTCTTTCTAGTTTCTTGAGAGAAGATGTTTGAAGAAGATCCCGTACTTTGACGACATTTGGAGGGTGTGAGAAGATGATGGTACTCTATTGACACTTGGAGGGTATGAAACGATGATGGTTCTCTGCCGACACTTGGAGGGTGTGAATAGATGATGGTTCTCTGCCGACACTTGGAGGGTGTGCAAGGATGATGGTTCTCTATTGCACCAGGGATTGGTGGAAGAGAGGAATTATAATGGCTTCTCCGCCTTACTGTGGGAGAAAAAGGAGAGTCACTTTGGTAATAGTATAATACCTGAAGAGGGAGTCTTTATGGAGTCAATGAAGGTTATGTTTAACCGAACAACTATAAATCTTTGTATCATTTTATTTTATGCATTTTTATTTTCTATAATTTTATTATTATGGTTTAAAAAGCTCATTTCAAAAGAATCAAATTTGGAAATTTGTTAAAATGTTTTTCTATTAAAAAATCTAGGAGAATTTTTAAATTACCAATTCACCCCCCTTCTTGATTAGCCTTGAGAGAATAGCTTAGGTTTAACAACTTATACGGAATCAATAAGCGGTATCAGAACGTTATTTCAAAACTGTAAGTTTAGACTACTTTTTTAAAATGATAATGACTACTTTGGAAACCAAAATACACCTGAAGGGTATTCGATCACTAGACCTATGTTATTTAATAATATCTCTTTTGATTTTTAGAAAACATGAATGTATACATTTCTTCAATTGCTTGATTATCGCATGTGAGTTTTAGTTTAGGAAGGATATACTAAGCCAACTAGACTTGTAGATGACATTAGAGTTGTAACACCTTTTGCTGACTGGACTATAGAAGAATGTGACTTAGCATAATTAAATATAAAATATTTAAATAATTTCTTTTATGCACTTAAGTCTGAAGATTACATGCAAGTTTTTACTTGCAAAAGTGGAAAGGACATTTGGGATAGGCTTTATATTAATTACGAAGGGAATAATGAAGTAAATTAATATAGATTAAATATTTTATTACATGACTATAAATTATTTGGCATGAAACCCAATGAATCCATTTCTGATATGTACACAAGATTTACTCAAGCAGTCACTTCTTTGCATGCATTATGTAGGGAACCAAAAAATGCTGAAATGATTAATAAAATTCTTCAATATTTGCCTACTACTTATGAAGCTAAAATAATTGCTATTATAGAGTCTAAAGGCTTAAATGTTTATTCTATTGCTAATCTTCTTGGATCACTAATTGCTTACTAGCAATGAGTGAGTCAAAGAAAGATTAATGTAGGAGAATAGCGAAAGGAGAAGAACATAGCACTGAAAGTGGATGACTCTGAGAGTGATCAATCACAACCTGAGGATGAGGATAATATTACCTTGATGATAAGGCAATTCAGGAGTTTTTTGAAAAAGAAGTAATGGAGATGCCAACAGTGAAACAAATGTAAGTTCTACAAAAATGTTAAGGTTTCTAATAATATGATTTGTTATGAATGCAGGAAACTTGGACATATAAAAATTGATTTCCTTAATCTTAAAGCCACTCCTAGTAAGGAGAAGGTAGAAGAGAAAGCAAATGGGAGAAAGGGTAAGAAGAGGTTTTAGAGAGCTTTCTAGCCGGTCTCAGCTTTGGATTTGTTAGAAATAAAAAAGGAAGAGGAACTCACCAACCTTTGTTTAATGGCCAATAATCTTGATTAGTTAGATCAAGAAGATGTATGGAACTTAATCTATAATAAATTGCTTAAAGTTTCTAAGAGAATTCATACTACATATAGAAAACTCAAGAAAATGCATACTAGATTAAACTTAGAATTACAAAAGGAGCATGAAACCCTTAGAAAATATCACACACTGATTGAAAACAACCACATAAGCTTAGTAGATGAATTTGATGATTTGAATAAGCAGAATGATCTTTTAAAATCATCATACATTGAACTAGAAAAAGAATTTAAAAGTTATAAGGATGAATATGAAAATAGAGAGAACTATTTAAAATATGATATTAATGTGTTAGAAGATAGAAATACATATCTTAAGTTGAAAGTGAAAGCTCTTAAAGAAAATAGAACACCCCCTAAACTTGAAGATTTTACTAATCCTATTTTGAAGGCAAAAATCTTAAAACCTAGGAAGAGATAGATTTATTATCAAAATTAAAAAAAACACTTTTCTTGGAATTAAGTGTTTTACTTATGGGATGATTGGACTTATTTCACACACTTGTACTTTACATAAAAAAACTCATTTAGTGTAAATACTTAAGATACATAAAATAATTCATATCATACATGCATCTATTTTAATTTTGCCAAGAGAAGAACCAAAACTTATTTGGGTTCCCAAGTTTAACATTTGATTATTTTGTAGGTATGCTCTCATACAAGATCTTATGAGAGAATTTGGTACCTGGACAGTGGTTGCTCAAAGCATACGACTGGAGACCCTACACAATTTATATCACTAAAAGCTAGGAATGGAGATAAGGCTATACTGGGAGATAATACCACTAGAAAAGTGGTTAGCACAACTATGATCAAAAACTTCAATAACTTTTTCATTGAGAATGTATTACTTATAGAAAGCTTAAAGCATAATTGGTTAAGTATTAGCCAGCTATGTGACAAAGGGAATATCATTAAATTTTTTTCCCACTAGTTGTATATTAAGCCTAAATGGAAAGATATATTATATGGAACCATGTTAAATAATATTTATATGCAAGATTTGAATTATATTAAAACTCCTAATGATTTTTGTTTAAAAACCATTTCTGATGAATCTTAGTTATGGCATAGGAGACTTTGTCACACTAGCATTAAAAACCTTAGGAAAATTATCCAAAAGGGAACTGGTTAGAGGTATACCAAAACTAGACTTTACTAAGGATCATCTTTTTTATGCATGTCAACTAGAAAAATATATGAAGTCCTTATTACATTCTACTAAGGATCTTAGAACTAGCAAACCATTATAAATTAATCATATAGATCTTTTTGGACTGGTTAGCGCTTTAAGTCTAGGATAGAAGATATACTGATTTGTGATAGTTAATGATTTCTTGAGATTCACATGGGTTAAATTTTTATTTCATAAGAATGAATCGTTTGAGAAATTTAGAGACTTTTTTACTTAGATTCAGAGGAAACTAGGATGTGAAATTTTAACAATTCAAAGTGATCATAGAGGTGAATTTGAAAATGAAAAATTTGAAATTTTTTATAAAAAATTAGGAATTGATCGTAATTTTTCTGCACTTAGGACCTCTCAATATAATGGGATAGTAGAAAAAAAGAATAGAACATTAATTGAAGCTGCTAAAGCCATATTGGCAGCATATACACTTCTTAAACATTTTTGGGCTGAAGTGGTTAGTATAGAATGTTATGTTCTGAATAGGATGAACATAAGGTCAAAATTGAATAAAATACCCTATGAGCTTCTTATTGGGAGAATACCTAATTTGTTATATTTGCATATTTTTGGATATAAGGCATTCATTCAAAATAATGGAAAATCTCCTTTAGAAAAATTCGATCCTAAATCAAATGAATAAATTTTTCTTGGATACTCTAATGTTGAAAAATCATATAGATTATTTAACAAAAGAACTTTGGTAGTTGAGGAGACAACATAAGTTATATTTGATGAATCTAGTATTTTGTAAGAGCCAAGTTTGAAAGAGGATGGTATAAAAAATAAATCCCAAAGAATTGAGAAGATTAATTTCGATGAAAATTTGGAACAAGAAAATCCTTTTCCTAGAGATTTGAAATTTTCTAAAAACTATCCTAAGGAATTGAATTTAGGTAAACCTAGTGATGGTGTTAGGACTAGGCATAAAATTAGTAAGAAGTCAATCTTTCTGTCTATATTTCAATGATAAAACTCACAAATATAAATCAAGCACCTTTGGATAAATTTTGGATTTTGGTCATGCAAGAAGAATTAAATCAGTTTGTAAGCAATAATATTTGGGAATTGATTGTAAGGCCAAAGGATTAAAGTGTAGTTGGAACTAAGTGGGTATTTAAAAATAAAATGAATGATGTAAGAGTTGTTGTTAGAAATAAGGCTAGATTAGTGGCTAAGGGGTATAATCAAATTGAAGGAATTAATTTTAAGGAGACTTTTGCCCCTATAGCATGACTTGAAGTAATTAGGATTTTGTTAGTCTTTATCTGTTTTAAAGGATTTAAATTATTTCAAATAGATGTTAAAAGTACCTTTTTGAATGGGGTGATATAAGAGGATATTTATGTTGAACAACCTTCAAGTTTTGAAAGTTCTAAATTCCCTAATCATATGTATAAATTGAAAAAGGCATTGTATGGATTGAAATAGGCACCTAGGGCTTTGTATGAGAGGTTAAGCACTTTTTTATTAGAGATATCTTTTGTAAAATAAAATATGGTCACCACCCTCTTTTTGAAGAGATTAGGAGACAATATACTCATTGTTCAAATTTATGTTGATGATATCATTTTTGTATCAACAAATAAAAATCTTTGTGATAATTTTTCTAAATAAATGAGTAGTGAATTTGAGATGAGCTTAATGGGAGATTTTAAGTTATTTCTTAGTTTTAGCATTAAGCAAATTAAGGAGGGAATATTTCTTAGTCAGTCAAAGTATGTTAAGGACATCCTAAAAAATATGAAATGAATAATGCTAAACTATCAAGTACACCAATGAGTTCATTAGTTCAATTGGATAAGGACCCGATGGAAAATTTTGTTGATCAAAAGAAATTTAGAGGAATTATTGTATCTTTGCTTTATTTGATAGCTAGCAGACCAGATATTATGTTTAGTGTTTATTTGTGTGTTAGTTCCAAAAGAATCATATTTGATAACAGTAAAATGATTTTGAGATATTTTTTGGGAACTCATAATTTAGGAATTTGATATCCTAAGTACAGCTCTTCATTTGAAATTATTGGTTATTCAGATTTATACTTTACAGTTTATAAGGTTGAACAAAAGAGTACATCTGGAACTTTTCAATTTACAGAAAATTTTTTAGTTTCTTAGTCCAGTAGAAAATAGAATTCCATAGCCCTATCTACTATTGAAGTTAAATATATTACCTTAGGAAGTTGTGTGGCACAAGTTCTTTGGTTGAAATAATATTAGATTAATTTAGGATTTATAATAGGCACAATTCCAATTTATTGTGATAACACTAGTTTGATTTGTATTTCAAAAAATTCTATTCAACATTCTAGAATCAAACATATAGATATACAACATCATTTCATTAGGGATCATACAGCCAAATGAGAAATTGAATTGAATCATATTTCAACTAAAAATTAACTTGCAAATATTTTTATAAAATCACTAGCCTTTGACACTTTTAGCACCTTAAGGACAAGGTTAGGTGTGATTGACCTTAATACATAAATAGAAGTTTTTACAAACTTGATATGTTTTCTTATGTGTGTTTTCTATTTTTGTTTGTTAATTTTTTTTTTTGTGTGTGTTTTTGTTTTTTTTTTTTGTTTAATTTGGACATGTATCATTTATCAAAAGTTTTTTCTTGGTTTTCATGTTGTATTTTCTAAGTGCTTTATTCATACAGTATGAAATTATTTTCATTCTGTACGAATTTTGTTTCATGTCTTTGATTTATCATAGAGTTAATCACAAAAATTCTATATTTTCTACAAACTTGATATGAACTGTACATATTCGTTTGTATACATGTGGATGGTTATGTAGTTAGAATCAGTTATTATAACTGGTCGTACGTATAGAATAAAATTTCATATGTACGATCCACATGTCATTTTCTGTTGGGGACGAACCTAACCATCATTAAAATGATCTTAAATAATTGATCATCCCAAATGAACACCTGTTCATCATTATGATCGTATGGTCAAAAATTTTATACGAAAGGATGCCTCATAAATTGTGTGTTTATGAAAAGTCATTTCATTTTGGTCGTTATCATTCGTCAATACAAAAATAATTTCATCTCGTACGATCTCAAGATCGTACGTATGAATCCATTTTTATACTATATGATGGATCGTTTTTCTTTAAATAGGAGGGCTATAGAATTCATTTCCATTCACTTCTAAATCCTTCTTAAATCCTTCTAAAGGCACCAACCTAGGAATGACAAGTTCTAGCAAGCACTTTAGAGTTACTAAGGGTTCATCATCCAGGGGTGGGGATGACAACTTCTTATCTAAAGAAAATAAGGATTCCTTCTATAAGTATATAACCTCTAAAATCACTCCTTCAAGACTACTGATTCAAGATGAAATCCACTTTTTAATTGTACCTCTATTTACTTCAACCTAGTTCTCCTTCATTTTAACTTTGATCTATGTTTATCACAGAGAGGCTTTTCACTATTTCCTAGAAAATATGAGATTCATTGAGGATGAGAGTAGGATAACATCATTTGTCAAAAAATAACGGGTAGAAATCACTAAGAATGATCTAGGAACCTTTCTTCACTTAAGGACTCGTGGGACTAAAGCACACACTTTAACCTCTAAATCTGACTTTGATTGGTCTGAGATAAATAAGACTCTCAGAGGTGTAACTCAAATATGTCGCTTGGCTAGAGTCTACACTTTGAACCAAAATGCCAGGGTCATCCAGCATGTCTTAAGAACTTTAATCATTCCTAAAGTTGGTGATCGCATAAATATGACTCCCCTTTTATATATTATTACCAATTTGATCTGATTGGACATCCTATTGATGAGGCCCAACTCATCTTAGATTATATTCATATCCTTTCAGAAATTGGCTTCCTTATTATAAGAGGAAGAAAAATATTGCTCTAGGACACTTAGTGACCTACATTTTGGAAAAGAAGTTACAGCATAATTCATGCTGATCCTCCCATAGAAATGCCAATCTTCTTCACCAATGCCTCTTTTTGATCTCTTTTTGGGAGGAATGAGAGTTCAAGTGAGGATACTGAGGGAGAAGGGGGAGCACCTGCACCTACTCAGAGACCTGATCAGAACTACTTTCAGGAGATGGTCCAATGATTTGATTGGATGGAGAGTCATTTTGATCAATGTTTTGATCAAATTCAAACTCATTTAAACCAGAAGGATGCACATTACCAATAATATATGGGGTGGATCCGAGGTCAGTTTGACTCGGTGAACACAAATATAGCTATGATGAATAGTTGTTTCTCAGTTTTCAATCAGCCTCCTCCTTTAAATCAGGGTCCTTTAGAGTTTTAGATGTACTTCTTTGTAGTTGCTTTTGCCAATCCTTTCCTGATGATGTGATGATGTCTATGTTTATTTCTTTCTGGAGTACTTATATTTTGTTTAGATTTATGTTGATATTATGATGTATAGATGTTATGTTATTTGATATCAATGGCTATGATGTATCTGATCTTTTTTATATCAATAAAAATATCATGTTTTGTTTAGTTGCTTTTGTTCTTAGTTTGAAATTTGAGTTTGCCTATATGAAAATTTTGTTTTAATTGATCTAAAAAGTGTTATAAATTAACTTGCATTACAAAATTAATTTCATTATGAAATTTAATTTTTCAAAAAATTTAAGTTAATTTATAGCTCGATCAAGTTAAGCATATCAATCTCATGTTCTTTTTAGGCAAACATTATTTGAATATCATTATTGCAATTTTGATATCTTATTATTTTTTATTTGTTTTTTTCAATATAATTATTTTTGTAATTAGAGAAATTTGATTTTTAGATTATTGATTTTGAAAAGACCAAATAAAAAAGGGGAGTATATCGAAAAGAAATATACATTGTATACAAAAATTGAAAGATTTCACAATGATTTGCAAAATGAAAAGAGGCACAAAATTAACCCAAATAGAAAAAAAATGCCCAAACTGTGCCACTAATATTTGAAAATATGCGCAATATTGCCCATTGAATATATTCTTTCCTCTATGGTTTAAATTTTATTTCAAATTAATCTAATTTTCAATTATATTTTATATTAAATATTGAAATTAACTAATCTTCATTTCATCACTTTTACAATAATTCTTCACATCTAATTTTCTATAATGCTTCATGACCTTGATAATTTTTTTTTAATCTAAGTTATTTCTTAATTTAAATCTTTTGAATCTTTCTTTTTCACCTTGATAAATAATCTATTGCAACTTAGTTTTTTTATTGTTGATGTTCATGCAACATGCATGTTTTTTATGATTCCAAATATTATTATTTTAATTACAATTTCTCCTAACATATTTTGAATGTATTGTTTTGTTGTTTGGATATACTAACATTTTAGGGAAATCATACTCTAGATTATTAAAGACTTCAAATCAGATTAGATTAGGGTTCATTATAAATGAATTATATATTTTTTTTATTTTATTGAGTTTGAGAGAGTGTGATTGTAATTGAGTAACTGTGCAAACACACACTGGGGGAGAGTTTAAAATTTGTAATTTTTAAACTAATCATGTTGTACAAAGATATTTTGTACGGGATAATTTGTTCAATTAATTTCCCCTGCGAGCAGTCAAATGAACTACAAGTAGAAATTTTTTTTTGAGTATGGATCGTACTATATGAAGGTTTCTTCATACAAACGATATCTAGAGTATGATTAGATGGGTCCCTTTTTATCTAGATAAATTCATAGTTTCTTCAGAACTAATTGTACTATATGATGCCTTCTTCATACAGACGACGTCTAGAGTACGAATTGGACGGGTCCCTTTTTGCCCCGACGAATTCAAAGTTTCTTCTGAGATGATTGTACTGTATGATGCCTTGTTCATACAGAAGATGTCTAGAGTACAAATTGGACAGGTCCCTTTTTGTCCTAATGAACTTGAAATTTTTTTTAACAGATCGTACTATACGATTCATTGTTCATACAGATGATGTATAGAGTACGAAAATGTGGGGCACCTTTTTGTCCCAACAAAGTTGAAAATTTTTCTAACTATTCATACAATATGAGCATGGTTCATATTAGATGATCATCTCGTACAAAACTATTTTGTACAGATTCATAAAAGGTTCGTACACAATAATTTTTGAACTCTTCATACATATGAAAATATGATCGTACATGCTCAAAATAAAAAAATTTAGTTTTTTGGTTGGTTTTTCGAGTCTTTAATATAAAAGGTCCTTAAAAATTGATGTAAAAAGAGTTGTTCTTTGTGATTTTTCAAGAGCAAGTTAAAGAGTGTATTTGTGAGAGTGTTTGAGAGAGATTTCTTGCAAGTGGAGTGTGAAGGGTTCATAAGGTTACTCAAAGGTAAGAATCTCTTTATGTTTTTGGTTACTACTCTTCTTTTATTCTTTCTAGTTGCTCGAGAGAATATCTTTGAAGAAGATTCAGTACTCTGCTGACACTTAGAGGGTGTGAAAAGATAATGGTACTCTACCGACACTTGGAGGGTGTGAAATGACGACGACTCTACCGACACTTGGAGAATGTGAATAGATGACGGTTATCTACCGACACTTGGAGGGTGTGAATGGATGACGGTTCTCTACTACACTGGGAATTTGTGGAAGAGATGAATATTAAAGACTTCTCCGCCTTGTTGTGGGAGCAAAAGGAGAGTCTCTTTGGTATTAGTGCAATACCTGAAGAGGGAGTCGTCAAGTAGTGGATGTAGGTCGTGTTTGACTGAACCACTATAAATATGTGTCATTTTATTTTCCACATTTTTATTTTCTGTATTTTTTAAATGTGGTTGAAAAAGCTCATTTCAAAAGATAATCAAATTTGGAAATTTGTTAAAATGGTTTTCTATTAAAAAATCTAAGAGAATTTTTTAAATTACCAATTTAGCCTGCCTCTTGGTTAGCCTTAGGACAATAGCTTTGGTTTAACAACCTATATAGAATCAACAGACCAAATATCATCTATATATAATAAAAAATCAAAATTAAGAAGATTTGATTGATTAATCATAGGATTAAATTATACATATTTTAAACATCATACAATGCAATTAGTTTCATACAGTACGAATATAACAACATTTAAAATTCAATTTTTTTTTCCTAATTTAATGAACGGTGGGGTTTCTAATTATAATAGATTATCTAATATAATGTGGTGTTTGTTATGTATGAATAGTTATATTTAAAAAAAATCCAAAAAAAATATTTTAATTCATTTTTATAACCCCAAATTATATAGTATGATCCATATCATACAGTATGATTTATAAAAAAACTAAAAAGTTTAAAATTATTTTTTCTCCCCTTATGTGTATGTGCACGGCCACCAAGCTAGCATAACTCCTTGCAAGTCTTAACTCAAGAAATTAAAAATAAATAAATGAATATTACGAACTCTTTTAGCATAACCTATTCTATGCAATCATGAGCCCTGAATCTTCAAATAATGGTGCATTTTCTACCTGAAATGTCAGTTAACACACAAACAAATATGCACTACAACTTTTAAGATAAATGAAGATGCAATCAATAATATTGTTCATCATCAAAATCATAAACTCAGGAGCCTGAGTTGTAACAATTTATGTTTTTTATTCTCCAAAATCAGCCTTTGAGTATTCGTTTAATATACTAGCTGGTAAGGTTAGTCCTAAATTTCTTTATTCTTCTCTTGTTCATATGTTCATGGTTAAAGAGATCAAGAAGGTTATTTTTAATAGTCCTAATTCTTTTGCTCTGGGTCCTAATGGTTTTACTTTCAATTTTTTTAAGAATACTTTGGAGATTGTTGGATGTTTTCTTAGTAAAGCTATTCTTTATTATTTTAATTCTATATTTTTTTCCTAGGGCTGCTAAAGCTACTACCATTTCTCTTTTTCCTAAAAAGAACAATGCTTCAAATGTTTTTGATTTTAGGCTTATTTCCTTATGTAACATTTTTTATAATAATGTGGCAAAATTTTTGGCTAATAGGTTAAGGGGGTTATGCCTTTTATTATTCATTATAGTCAAGCTGATTTTATTAAAAAATGATGTAACATAAAATTGTATAGTATGATCCATATCATACAGTACGATGTATAGAAAAATTAAAATACTTAAAATTACTTTTGCTCCGATTGTGCATATGTGCACGGTCACCAGGCTAGCATAAATTTTTGCAAGACTTGACTCAAGAAATTAAAAATAAATAAATGAACATTACAAACTCTTTTTAGCATAACCTATTCTATGCCATCATGAGCCCTGAATCTTCAAATAATGGTGCATTTTGTACCTGAAATGTTAGTTAACACACAAATAAATATGCACTACAAATATTAAGATAAATGAAGAGGCAATCAATAATATTTTTCATCATCAAAATCATAAACTTAAGAGCCTGAGTTGTAATAATTTATGTTTTTATTCTCCAAAACCAGCCTTTGCATCATCTTTTAATATACCGGCTAGTAAGGTTAGTCCTGAATTTCTTATTTCTTCTCTTGTTCATCTAGTCATGGTTGAAGAGATAAAGAAAGTTATTATTAATAGGCATAATTCTTCTGCTCTGGGCCCATATGGTTTTACTTTCAATTTTTTTAAGAATACTTTGGGGATTATTGGATATTTTCTTTGTAAAGCTATTCTTTATTTTTTTAATTCTATATTTTTTCCCAGAGCTGCTAAAGCTACATCCATTTCTCTTTTTCCTAAAGAGAACAATGCTTCAAATGTTTTTTTATTTTAGGCCTATTTCTTTATGTACCATTTTTATAATAATGTGGCAAAATTTTTGGCTAATAGGTTACAGGGGGTTATGGCTTTTATTATTAATTATAGTCAAGATAGTTTTATTAAAAAAGGATTTCTATGGATAAAATCATCATTGCTTCTGAACTTTTAAGATAATTCAATACTTTCTTTAGAGAAAAGTTTTTTGTGTTAAATTAGATTTCACAAGGCCTTTGATACTATTTCAAGAGAATTTTTGCTTGCTAGAATATCTTAGAAAGGGTTTTCTCAAATCTTTATTTCATGGATTCAAGGATGCATTAATGATGTTTATTTATCTATTATTCTTAATGATTCTCTTCATGGGTTTTTTAGTTCTTGTTAGGGCCTTCGTCAAGGTTGTCTTCTTTCTCCTTGTCTTTTTTTGTATTATAATGGATGCTCTTTCTAATCTTCTTGATGATAATTCTCATAACAAAAGTTTTGAGGGGGTGAAGGCAAGTAATGCTCCTTTATCTCATATTTAATATGCGGATGATCTTCTCACTTTTTGGCAAAGTATCTATCAAGAATTATAGTAAGCTTAAACATATCTTGGTTTATTTCTCTATTGCATCTGGTTCGTTCATTAATAATTCTAAGAGTTTTCTCATTCTTTCTAAAGATTATTATTTAACTGATGATATTAGTTAAATTTTAGGTATTATTATATCTCAGTATCCTTTAAATTATTTGTGTTTGCTTCTTTATAGTAAAAGGCTTAAGTTTTTTTTATTTTCAACCTTTACTTAGCCATACTACATTGCTTTTGGTGGGTTGGAAAGCTAATTGCTTTCTTTTGCTGGAAGGATTCAATTCCTTAATTTTTTTTCTATTTCAAATTTTATTTCCTATTGGATTAGGGGTGCTTCTCTTCCTAAATTTTCTTTTAAATTTATAAGAAAGGTTCATTCTAATTTTCTTTTTCATGGAAATTCTTATAGTAGGAAGATTCACATAATTGCTTGGAAAGATGTTTGTAAGCCTAAGTATTTTGGCGGTCTTGGTATATTAGATCCTCAAGTTCTTTATTTTTCTATTGTTGTTCTCATATTTGGCAAATCATTAATGGTATCGATCATTTGACTAATTGGATAAAATTTAAGTACATCTCACTACAGGAAAAATGCCCATTACCGGCAGTTTATGGACCGCCGGTTGTACCGGCGACGTAGCCGGCGGTCTGTCTGTCGGCTTTTAACGGCGGCCGAACCGATGATTTTGCTACGTTAAGCCGCCGGTAATAGCGGCGGTCCATAAACCGACGGTAAACCGCCGGACATCAATATGAACCGGCGGTTTACCGGCGGTTTGGACCGCCATTGATAAGTGATTTACCGGCGGTTTGGACCGCCGGTTCTAACCGACAGTCCACTGGCGAGGGATCATCTTCTGGATCGGCCCACATTTCTGAGTATCAGACATGGTCAGAAGTTGTTGGTGGAAGACAGAGGGGGAGGGTATATAGCATGGGTTCACAGGCTTTTGCTATTGAGGGCAGTTCATACACCTCTGCATTTCATGATCCAAGTGGAGCTGAAGAATCTGTAAGTGAGAGGGTTGCAGCGCTTACTAGAGAGATTGAAGAGATGAAAAGGGTTCAATCTAGAGAGATTGAAGAAATGAGAAAGGTTCAGAATGAAATGCAAGCAGAGTTGCAATCCTACAGAGCTGAAAAACAGAGGAAGAAGGACCAACAGGAGCAGCCATCTACAGACAGTGAGGATACAGATGATGATTAGATATTTTTTATGTTTGATGATTGTATTAATTAGAACTTGTGAACTTCTGAACTTGTGATTGTAACATTATCATGAACTTACTTGTGAACTTGTGATTGTAATCTTATGATGAGCTTGTGATTGTATTTATAATTTATGGTTCTGATGAATATAGCGGCGTGTTGCCCAACATATCTTGTTTTTTCTGCAGGTTTAGACTTTAGGGTGAACCTCCCTCAAATAGAGGGGATGCTGTCAACTTTTTTTTGCAGGTGCTACAGGTTTCCGGCGGCTAACCGGCGGTTTGGCCGCCGAAAACTACGATACCGGACGGCCAATGACAAGCCGCCAGTAATGGCATTACACCGCCGGTTTATTACCGGAGGTTACCGACGGCCAACGGCGGTGTTACGGTGGACATCCGGCGGTTTACATCGTCGGTAATACCGATTGCTCGAATTGTCAACTTTCGCAGGTAAAATTACCGGCGGTCTACCGTCGCTTGCTGGCGGTTTAAGAAACAAACGACGTCCACCTAAACCGCCGGAAGACCGTCGGTACTTTGACTGCCGGTAAGCCGTCGGTCAAATAACCGGCGGCGTAATAGCCGAAAAATCGCCGGTGCAAAATCCGGTTGTCACCGGCGGTATGCGCCGCCGGAAAACCGCCGCCAACATAAACCGCTGGTAAAAAACCACCGGTACAAGTTTCCTACGCGATTTTTTTCGGCGGCGGAAAAACTGCCATAAAGCCGCCCATAGTCCAAAAAACCGCCGGTTAATCTAGCGTAACCGCCGGAAAAAACCGCCGGATTTCGGTAAATTTCCTGTAGTGTCTCTTTTTGGAAGCCTTAGTTTAAAACTATTTCTATCTTTCGGAAAAATATTACCTGTATTACTAGAGACATTAAAAGTAAGGTTTTATTCAATATTTCTCCAAATAGTTCTCTTTCTCTATATTGGAATCCTTGATGTAAGGGAAAAGCCATTCATGAGCTTGTTGAGATTGATGGCATTAATATGGATTTCTCTTAGAATAAAAGCAAGTTGGGGGATTGGATTATTGATGGTTGCTAAAATTTTCCAGCTTTTATGACTTCTTCTATTAGCTCGTCTGTTTCTTTGATTCTTATTATTGATCCAAAGTCTTCTAATATTACTTGGAATGAGGGCGAGATCAAGCTCAAAACATTTCACGAGTTCTTCTTCCCTCTTTCAAAGTGTTTCATAATGCTTTTTTATGATAACTTCACAAAAGTGGAATGGTGTTCTTACATATGGCACAAAAGATATGATATGAGATTTTTCTTGTTATTCTTGGATGCTTATTTTGAAAGGACTTAAAATTTGATATCCTTGCAAAGAGAAGTTTGAATGCTCTTATTTCTTGTATTCTTTGTTTAAATGTTGAAAAGATTCACAATCATTTACTTTTCAAATGTGATTTTTCTTTCGACATTATTTCTAATTTTATGCCAAATTTTTTATGCTTAGGCCTAATGTTATTTAATTATTGGATTATATTTCTTTTCTTCATTTGGATTCTACTTTTAAATTTTTTCCCTTTTTTATGTTGTATTTATTTTATTTGGAAAGAAAGGAATATCAGGAGATTTGAAAATAAGCATTCTAGTGCTGATTTGGTGGGCTATTTGATTAGAAAGGCTTTGTTAGCTAGAATTTCCTTTTTGAATTCCTTCCATTACATTAAGCATTATCCGTATTGAAAGGATGGTTTTGTTTTTGTATTGGTTCAAAGGTTTATTTGGGCTATGATGATTGGGACCTTCAGTCACTTCTTAAATGATTTTGTTCAACAACTAGGTTGTTTACCATGGATGGTCGATCCCTGCAACCAAGTATTGATTTTTTATTCTTTGGTTGGGATTTTTATTAGGAGGTTTTCTCCCTTTTAGAGTCCAGTTGATTTTTGGGTTCTTATTTTCTTTTTAGGTTGGTGGAGCTTTATTTTATAAATAGTGGTTTTTTCTTGTGTCATTCTCTCCTATTGGTTATCTGAAGTTTTCTCTTAGAGGATTGGTTTTTATTGAGTTTCTGAGTTTCATGGTGTTGGCATTTTTTATGTTTCTAAGTTTGCATATGGTTTGCTTTCTGGTGTTGCTAACATGGTATTTTTGAGTGTGCGCTGTTAGCACTCGATTTGTCTGTTGTTTGCTTATTAGGGAGAGAGTCTGATTTTTCAAGGATTGGTGGACCTTTCTTTTGGATATTGTGCTGGCTAGTCTTCTGGTGTTGGTATCATGGAAATTTTGAGTGCATGGTGTTGGCACTCAGAATGTCTATTGTTTGCTCAATGAGGGGAGTGATTGGTTTTGCAAAGTTTGCTGAAGTTGGATTCTTTCTGTGTTGTTGGCTTAACTTTTAGTGCTAGCCTCTTGGAGTGCCCTGTGTGTTGTTGGTATTCAGTTTGTCTACTCTTAGCTCTTTGAGGGGAGAATTTGAATATGCTATGAATTATTTTCTATTTTTTTGTTATTGTTCGCCTTGTTTTCGTATATTGTTCGGTTAGTGTGTTTGTTAATTTTTCCTTTAGTTTGCCTTTTTATAAGGCTTCCCTTTCTTTTTTTACATATTTGTCATTTTTTTCTTCTTATTTTTCTTACAAAAGTTGTAATTATATTGTAATCCTTTCATTTCTAATGGAATTGCTTTAAAAGTATACATGTGGGTGAGATATTACAAGTTCAATTTTTTTATAATCAAGTATGCAATTTGTATTTATCATTTTTTTTTCTTTTATTTGGCTAAGTACTTTATAATAATTTTGAATACTTGTCTATTACCTTCACTTATTATATTTAAGTGGGACTGGACATTAAAGATACGGATTTTAATATTTAGGTACCTTAACCCTTTTTTAATATTTTTCATTTATTTGCTAAGCATTTTGTAAGAATAAATTCTAAACATTAATAATAATGAAAAAAATAAATAACAAATTAACCAAAATTTGATATAAAATTCAGTCTATATTAAATAAAATGATTCGACCATTATTTAATCTAACCCCAATTAAATAAAATGATTCAAAATATTAGTCAATTTTAACAAATTCAAATAATGATTAAATAAGCCTCAATAAAACTTAAATGGATGCAATGTGTTCAACCCTTTTATTTTACATATTTGTCATCCAATCTATTTCAAATCAAGCAATTTATATTAGCCCTTAAATTGGAGGGCAAGATCGTCATTTATTTTCTTAAAACAATTAGGTTTTACATGTTATGGGGGTTGTTTGTACACCGGCTTGTGGGGGCGTGTGATTCATTTTTTTTTTTTTGCGACATTTAGGCCATTTAAGGCAAACTCACACACACAACGTATACACAAAGACTCGAACCCAAGACCTCTTAGTTGGAAGCATAGGCTGTCAACCAACAGGTCAAGATGAGTTGTGTGTGTGATTCATTCAATCAAAGAAAAAAAATGAGAGGGGCTGTCTGCTTTATACTTCTTTTGATCTTAGTGTACTTTCTTCACTCTATTTATTGATCAATAGGTAAAGATTTTTAGTGCAACGTTTTCTTATTGCTTGAAATCTGAGAATTAGAAGTTTCTTGCAAAACCATATTTTGATATCATTCTTCTTTTTCTAAGATTTTCCAAATTTATTGTGAGATTAGGCACTAGATTAAGAATTTTGGCACTTTAAACCAAGATTATATTATTGAATCTCCTCAACCATATATGTCGAGCATGTTCATGGTTCAAGTTTCTTTTATTTTTTACATTGAATGATTTAATTCAAGCACTTAACATGATGGATTTGAAGCTGTACCATCATTTTAGATATTTCCCTTTAAAAGTGACTTGTTAAGTGTAGCATAATGGTCTTCTTCTATTTTAATATCTTCCACTGAGCATATAATCGTTCAAATTTTGAAAATTTCTCAGTTGATTGGTTTAAATTTAGAATCATCTATTTGAACCATTGTAAATCTAAAGAAGTTTATTCACCATTCTAATCAAGAGTTCTCTGAGGACTTATCTTGAGATGTAATTAAATATAGCGACTTGCCTCTATAGGAGACCTATAACCCAGTAAAAAATAAACATTGTTTAGTTCGCTAGAGTAAGGGAAAATCCCTAGATATAGATTAAAATTTTATCCATTATTAATTTCATTTTTTAAATAATAGAAGAATATCATTTTCTCATTAGAGATGAATAATATATTTTTTATGTTGAGTTTAATTAAGAAAATAAATTCTATTTATGTTATTGAATCGATAGTTAAGCATTAGTTTGTCTGTCAAGTTAGTATGTTTGACTATAGAAATATAAATCAAACAATTTGGAAAAATCAATCCGCTATCGAATCGATAGTCAAGCATAAGTTTGTCATTCGAGATGGTATGTTGTTAGCTATACAAATTTGATAAAAAAAATATTAATAAAATTAGTTTGCAAAATTAATTTGTCCATAGATTACTTATATTGATCTTGCATACAGATTTCTTTTATGACATAAATATGAATTAACGTAGATAATACTAAAAGAAATGTTATATAGAAATTACTAATCCAATATATATAACATGTTCATGATGATTTAATATGAATGATTACATGCATATTATTTATATTTGGTGTAGTGTAATACATGAAGATGGAGTCTTCAGGGAGTGGACATAGGTCTAGTTGGACCGAACCACTATAAAATTTGATGTTTCTTTGTTTTACTTTTTACTGTTTTTTAATATATGCACATTTACTTTTTGTGATTGAAAATTTTATTTTGAGAAAATTAATCATTGTGCATAAAATCTTAAATCGGTTTTCTAAATTAGCAAGAATTTTTAAATTATCAATTCACCCCCTCCTCCCTCTTGGTTAGCCTTAGGAAAAATCTTTAGGTCTAACAATTGTTTCGAACTTTGAAAAATCTCAACTGAAAATAATCTCAAACATTTAAAATGCCTACAAATTTGCATAAAATATAATCAATTGACTCTAGCATATTCATGAATGATATTAATATTTAAAATTGAAATAAAACACTTAAAACAAAATACTAATCCACCCTCCGCAATAATTTATCGAGGTGGACAAGTATGAAAATCACTTCAGCTCACAAGAGAAAATGTATGGTTGATAATATCACAAGGATTCATTTTCTCAATCCGTCTATTTCTAGTAAGGATGTGACACTTTTCTTCTAAGTGGTGGTTTCACCTTCAAATGGCATCACGGGTAAATAATTATGACCGGGACCCTTTAACTAGGTGGTTTTGTAGCTAAATAGCACCAAGAAATTACGGTTATGGTCAGAGCCCATATATTCCCTAATGATATTAAATCACTGAGTAATGCATCATTATGATATGGCCCATAGGGTACAAAGCCCTCTATTATCTATGGTATCTTCAATTTTGTCTCTTAAGCAAATATTCATTTGAAGTCTACAGAGTACCCTTGGACGAAGTAACTTATGGTTGCCGACAATGATCCTTCAATCAGATTGGGTCAACTACCTCCTCTAAATAAGTAGACTATAGGCCATGATGACCCGGGACAACGAAACCATGAGATCTTGATCAGGTCTATCATCATTCCCCTCACCATCCGCTTTAAGTATGAGGTGGTGAATTTTTAATTTTAAATATCGAATCATGATGCTACTATATACCGGATACTACGTATATATTTGATGATTGGCCATAATTCTCTCTCACTATAAGGACGGGTAATTAATAATGAGGACTTGTGCCTATAGAAAACCAAAACTCAAATTATAAAGTCCTCACAAAATGAGGGCAAAATCTTTAGGTAATGTCTTGTATAAAATCCAATCTTTATTTTGTAAATTTGCCTTGGAATTTACATATTAAAACTCTACTTAGTGACCCAAAAAAAGATAGAGAGACGTGGAGAGACCGGGGCTTGAAATTTTGGAGCTCACATAGTTATCTTGACTCCTTATAACTCTCAATAAATTCCTAGCTCCTTATAACTCTCATCCTCTGACTCTTGTTAGTGGACCATGTGGATCTTAAATATATCATATGAAGTTATCATATCATATATCTGATATCAAGTAGCATAATCTTCCAGTCAGATCAATATCATAATTCACTATATATCAGTCCTTTCAATTATTTTAGCGCATATTATATTTTATTATTATCATACCAAATCATCATACAATACTTTCAACCCATTTTTAGTATACCTTTTTCCTACTCATTTCACCAAGGAATTTTTATACACATATTTAATTTGTGAAAATGCAAAAAAAAAATCATATCAATTCATTCATTATGATTAAATCTATAACATATCAGATATTACATAGTGAAAGCTTATGAAGTTAGATGATAATGCAATTTTAGAAGATTTAGGAGAGTTAAATTCATAGAAATCAAAATCATAAAAAATAGAAGTAAGAGAATAGTTACTTAATATGCTTAGAATAATATTTAATTAGTGAAAAAGCAAAAAAAAAAAAAAATCATATCGATTCATTCAAAATGATCAAATCTATAACATATCAAATGTTTCAAAGTGAAAGCCTATGAAATCAGAAGATAATGCAATTTTAGCAGATTTATGAGAGATAAATTCATATAAATCAAAATTATTGAAAACATAAGAGAATAATTACTTATAATGCTTAGAATAATTTCTTTGAAAGAAACAATGGATGAAAATTACCCGAAGACCCTTCTCCCTCTTTTTCTCTTTTCTCTTCTCCCCCCTTCTTTGGTTTCTTACTAAACAAGGAAAACGAGAATGAGGGTGAGGCTAGGGATGTTAGTAATATATATAATAAAAATTATATATAAATATTGTTAGTATCCTAGCACCATATTGCTTAGTCCTAACACTGAATGTCAATTTCACAGTTTGTATTGAACAGAGACAGAAGTTATAATATGTTCTTATGCATAGCGCCGCAATGCTACCTAGCACAATGCTGTTGTGCTCAACTTCATACAGAAATTTCAAATTTTCATACATTATTTTTAATTTTAAAATACTTGTCATATCTCTGGGTTATTACAATATATTAGAATAGCATTGAGTTAGAGATTATTGATACTGATCTAACATACATATTTCTATTCTAGCATATATATTAACTAACATATATAATTTTAATAGAAATTACTCATCTAGCATATATCACATATTTGTATTGATCTAATCTGAATGATTACATTCATATTATTTCTAATTTTATGCATTAAATGCAACAATAAGTTTTGGTGATCTATTGGGCTATAAACTCATTGTGGTTCACATGTTTCACGCAATGGTAAGGACTTAATGGTCATGATGACTAATTTAGATTGTTGTTTATAAGTATTTTATTTTTTGTTATATATTGTAAATGATGTTTTGATTTAAAATATGAAATGTTTATATGATTATGAATAGAAGTTCTATTTTATTTTTATTATTTAAATATATATAGATGTTATTAGTGGCTCTATAATGTAATTGAAATATCTCAAGGGCATCACATAACCAACTTATATATAGGTCTAACCTCGGGTAGAGGTATCATTTAAGAGAAACAATAGATCAAAGACTTTTCTTGTTGGAGGGATGATGATAGGGGTTGTTAATTAATCCCTCCCATCCCTAAATTTAAAAAAAAAAAGGCGAATAAAGAGTATTGATTCAAAAGTGATGCTATTACTAAAATTAGGCACTTAAATAAGCCTAAATTTATTGAAACACAAATGACCAGAAGAGGCAGGTCAAATTGATAACCCTAATTATTACTCATTTCATCGAGAGATTAGCCAATATAATTTTTAAAAAAATACAAAAATAAAAATAAAAATAAAAGAAAAAAGGATTAGCCAATATAACAAAAATTGTTATATCTTCAAGGACTAGACAGAAAGAAAGTATAAAATGAGAATTTGAACTATTAATTAGTGTATTGGTTCACCTGAAGAGAGAATCACTGAAAGTTGTTAACTCCTTTTCTATACCACCAATCAAACAAGACATAAAAAAATAAAAATAAAAATAAAAATAAAAAAACATAATGAAGAATGAGAGAAAAAAATCTTAAAAAATTGATGCAACTAGAAATAGTCTCTAGTGTTAGTGTTTGAATTAAAAGAAAGACCCAAATTATTATGTCTAAACTCCAAATTGATAAAACAAAAGAGAAAGATGATGATAAAGATAATGAAGAAACCCTTCCAACAGAAACATCTCGACTTATTTTAGTGACGTCAAATGTTTTTCAAGAGTTCCTTTCAAACATATGGAAGGAATATAGCAGTAACAACCCCAATAAATGTGATGTATTAAAGTACTTGTAAAAGAACAACTTAGCAAAAAGAGGACATTCTCATCTCATGGTGTTACTGATTGATGAAATTCCTAAACAGATTGAGTTTGAACACATGTTGGCGTCATGGATGGATTGCATGAGACTGCAAAGTTCTTTTGAATCTTCTGACCTATCTTTTGAAATGATGAGGATGATATAAAATAAACTACTTCATTAAAAGAATCAAATTTGAATGAAGTGATCCATATGCTTCTGAGGAGTGGCAGAAGACTACAATCTCCACCAAAAAAGGGGTCGTCATATACAGACAAAGGAAAGGATATATTCATGAATGAATGAAAAAACCAATCCCAAAGATTCTAAGAAGGGGGTAGAGTATAATATCTCATCTAATTTACTAAAAAACATTCTTACATAACTAAATGCATATGAATCTTTTTTGATATCAACGACCTTAAAAATCTTTAATTCAAGCTCTTGAAAAAAGGAGAAATATGAAGTGTATTTTGCTTAGAAATGCCTAACTAAAGTTTTGTGAGCTTAAAATGAACGCATTATCACATTCTTTGAAAATGATCTCATGCTTGAGAAAACATAGTATAATCACCATTTGCATGTTACGGTAGAGAGTGACAGTGTAACCATAAGCTGAATCCTTTTCTACCCTAGTTGCTTAACGAATATCATGAAATGCTAACATTAACGTGGTTGCCTCTTAAGATCTAGCATCTTAGATGAGATAAGGTGGTGGAGCATGAATTCAATGCAAAGGAGCAAAAAAACAAAGGGTAGTTTTTCTTTACCTTGAAATTTGAAAAACTCTACATATAAGTAAAATTTCATGTGATCAATGCTAACACTTTGTTCAAAGTACTTCTAGGGCCATTATGGCATCATTCTTCTATTCTACACCAACACATGAAATATTTGAGAGATGGAGAAGAGTTCAAGATTTTTAGCAATATACATCAATTTGTAGTTCATGAAATATAAATGTACTAATATGCTAAATACTTCATTCCAAATGAATCGAAGCCAATACAACCCTTCAAAACTACAATATCAACACCAAAAACTGCAAATAAGCCCAAGAAGATGGTAAAAAGTAAGCAAAAAGAAAAAAAAAATGCAAAACCTAAAAAATCTAAAAACTCATATGAATTTAAGAAACCATTCCTCAATTAGGAAGCAACATGGATGAAGAAGATAATATCAACCCCCCATAGATATTCTAAATCATCAATTATCACTCATCTTAGGGCACTATCATCAACTGTCATCTAATATTTGCCAACCACCACCAACGTATGATTACTATTTTTTAAATCACCATGTCACTACTCTCATAAAAGAGGGTCCAAACTAATTACCCATCATCGCCCAGCTTCTAGTATTCCTTGACAACCACCTCCAAATGCATACCAAAAATGATGTATCAAGAGATGCAACTCACAAACAATTAATCCTCATCCACTTCTTCAGTTTTTCCTCCCCCCTATCAAGAGAATAATCAAACTAATCACCCATCATTGCTTAACTTCTAAATTTTCTTATTAGATGCTATCCAACACATCATCTCATAATAACTTTCGTACCTAAACACTTCCACCACCAAAGAATCCTCCACCAATGGGATCAATGCCATGTGAAGGTTTTTGACAAGATCAAGATATGAAGGCGGCAATAGGACCTTGCATGAGAAGAGGAAATCAGGAAGGAAGCTCTCTAGGAGTTTGAAATCATGACAAGATCTCACAAGGAGAAAAGATGTCGTGACTTAGCAAGAATGAACAAGCAAGGCTTTGGCCAAGCCAGGATTTTAGATTCGGCCAATTCGGACAAGTTTTAATGTCCTCAAAATTGAACCAAATAGTGTATTTGAAATTCGTCAATTTTTATATATATATTTTTTTACTTTATATTTCTTTTTTTCTGAAACTAAACGCCATAAAAATAAAATACATAAAAAAAGGAAATGCAATGTACTTCTAATCCTTCCAAACAAACAACTCCTTAGCCAAATTTGAGATCATAACAAGTATATTAATAAAAGGTGCATAATATTAAAACAGCACAACCAGCTCTTTAAGCCTGGAGCAGAAAACCCATAAAAGCAGATAATTAACTGAATTGAGTTTCATAACAAAAAAAAAATTATAACAAGGGATATTTTACAGGCAAAAACATTCTTCTCCGCTAATCACACAATTCCACATCAGCACAGATTACTGTAAGTTCAGAACCTCAAGCTTGCAAAAAGTAGCACTCAATGTCAATTGTTGATAAAACAAAAGCTACAGCAAATTGAATTGAGGAAATCTATTATGACTACAACAGTCCATTATTCGTTTCAAACTATGCAATCATAACTGAAATATATACATCTACCAAAATGTGTAATGGAGCATACACTTGCCTATGTTAAACCTTTTGACAATGGGATAAAATAATGTTTATTAAATCCACTATTTATCCAACAGAGTGCATCATGTGGTTGTATAAGCTGGAATACTCCATATGCCATAACTTAAATGGCTGGAAAGTAGAGTTGTGTAATGATGTGAAAATATTCCAAAGCCATACAAATGTAAACTGTATATTGAGGTGCAGAACCAAGTGTTAGAAGTGGGTTTATTAGTAAGTTAGGAGTTGTTCTACATGCTTGTTGACGGCTTCTGGTGAAGTTTGGGCTCGGAGAAGTTCCAAGCGATTGTAGGGATGGACAAATTGCAGAATATAGTCTTCATCTGTCGTTTTAAAAAAAAAACAGTTCAAGTTCAGAATAAATATCCAGAAGATAGAAAGCGTTGGCAGCAATCGAAATACAATGATATTCAGAACTTACTGTCTTTTACAGTTCCGTATAGCCAGCAGAAGACCTCGTCAGCGAATGCTAGGCAAACCCCTCCCTGAAATACATAGAAACATCAACGCTTCACAGTGGGATGGTTCTATGTCCATCTTACAAAACACATCATACAAACTAGTAACAGGTTTTTTTTTTTTTGCTCGATAGATATTGGAACATCTAGCAAGGGACAGTTTGTTTTACCGTAATTATATGAAAATATTTAAATCTCAATTTTTAAAATGGGTCGCATTGATGCAAGTGGCAGTAGCATCTTTTTTTTATTTTTTATTATTTTTTTTAATTTTATTTTTATTTATTTTTAGGAACTCAATCATGTGAGCAAATGTTTGCATTTTAATGGGCTAAAATGAGGGCCATTTTTCGGCACCCTCATTCATGTGCTTGTATGGGGACTAAAATGAGCTTTATTTTTCATCCAATTGGTTTAATATTATTTTATTATTAATTAAACTAAAAACACAAATAAAGTTAACTTTCTAGCCCCTTAAAGTTAAAAGCAGGGATATCAAAATAGATTTTTGGGTCGGGTTCAGGTCAAACCTGAACCTGACACCTTCAACTAATTCGTCCCAAACCCGACCAGATTATACAAACATGTCAGAAACTCAGACTCAAACTCGACCTACTGGGTTAAGAGGTTGACCCGATCCGACCAACCCGCAGATGCAAGAGCGCAACAAGAGAGCGTCGAGCGTGACTGCGTGCAGAACTGCACGAGTAAGACTACATGCTGGGGGGGAGGGGTGGGAGTGCGCGACTGTGGGCAAGGGCGGGACGACACGAGTGCGCGACTGCTCGGGTGCCGCGAGGGCTCGACCATGGGTGCTCAAGGATGAGGACATCTCGCCATGAGTGCCTACGCCACTTTGGGCAATGAGTGCGATCGCTGCGAGCATGACTGTAGAGGTGCATGAGTCCGAGGCCAGGCGCCTGCACAAGGGACATTGGTGAGGAAGAACGGGGACTCGAGTCAAATTCGGTTAGCAAGTTGTCCCTGACCCGAGTCGATTTTTCGAATGGGTAAAAAATTAGAACCCGAACCCGAACCGTTTCTTAAACGAGTCGACCAGAACCCGAATTTTCTGTGCCGGGTACGGGTCAGATCAATATTAACACCCCTAATTAAAAATCCTTTCTCACCTTTTTTACGTGAGCTTCAAAAATAGATATCGATTTCTAGTTCCATCTAGATATAGCCAAGCAAACAATTTGAACTTCTCAAAATAAGATCCAATCACCTACCAACCTTACAATAATATAAAGTGACCCTAAGATTAACAAATCAAAGTGAGCTCATCAAGCCTAAAAATTAGAATTTTTTTATTTTTCACCATTTTTCAATAGTCCAAACATTATCTTATTAAAAAAATAACTTTTATTTGATGTATTTAAAACTTCAAGAAAGAATTTTAATTGTGAACCCAAAATCTATGGACAAAAATGATAGGTTTTATGAATTCTCATTTTTCCTTCATATTAAATGATGTCCAAATAGTTAATCATATTCTTCATCATTTTAAATAACTTCTATCCATGTTATCTTATCTTAACACCTTTATAATCCTCTAACACTTATTTTATCTATTCATGATGAATCTTCCACCCTTTGTCCACATGTCTATTTTCAATTATATTCTCATTGATAAATGTCTCCCCAATTATTTACTAATATAATCCTTATCTCTTGTAAAATTACCTTATAATGTTTAAAAGAAAATTTTTCTTATTTATAAATAAAATAAAGTTTATTTATAATTTGATAGCTTTATTTTATAACCAAATAGTTTTCTTTTTTCTGAATGCCATTATTTGATATTCACGACCATGAAAAGATGAAGTACTAATAATAATAATAATAGAAAGCCAAAATATCAAAACGTATCTAAATCTGTAAAGCACCCTCCATAACTTCTTCTTTGAATGCTGAGGCCTAAGATTTTGTCCCATTGTCCCTGCAATAGCTGTTCAAAACACCAAACAGGTATCCATTTTCCTCTATGGTCATGGAACCTGGATGGCTATTTTTCTCATTTCAATTCGGAGATTCATTTGCTTTAATTTGTTCTAGATTAATCTGTTTTAAATCCTTCCGCTGCTCCTTCAAGTTGAGAATTCTCAAATGCATACTGTCCACTGCTATTGGAAACTATGAATCTTGATTGTAAAAGTGGAAAAAAGACTAGATGGTCCATATATTTAAGAAAGTCATGCTAATGAAGTATGGAGATCCAGGGTGCATTTTATTCAGGTTACTCCAGCTCGTGCAGCTTGTCCACGGCGGAGGGCACAATTTGGAAGGCAGCTCTCCAACTCCCGTACAGAAATAACTAAAACATGGCCTCGCAGACAGCAATCGTATGGGGCATTGTTTAGGAAGCCATGCCAATCGAATCCCTAAGGCCTGTTGGAAGCAATTTTTATTTTTTAAAAGCAAATTAATTTGCTTTAAAAATACTTGAATAAATTTCTGATGTTTTAAATATTTTCAAAAAAGTTTTTTTTAATCACATCCATGTGATAAAGCTGCTACTAACGTTTCTGACTAGTGCTACTCTTCTTCTCATTCGTTCTGCCCCACTTTTCACCATAATACATTTCTGTTAATTCACCTAACAACACTGCGTCTCTTTTAGCAGACAACAAAGGGCTACAATATAATCTATATACTGTTGTTATTATGTATATAATGAACCACTGTAGCAGATATTGGCGAATGGATGAAAACATGAAAAACTTTGGATTCATCATCTTCTTCTTTACCATCTCATTCTTCTTCCACTTTCACTGTTCTGTTTTGCTTCTTATTCTTCTTGCAAGTTAAGTAACTCTGTAGGTTTGGGAGTTTCTTCATGGTATCAGCGCAGCAAGCTAAACAACATCTCTCTACTGCACTCATGGCCAAATCTACAAATTTTGCCATTAACTCTCATGCCGCAGCTCAAACCCCAACACCAGATCTCTCTATTCCTCCCTCCCTTAAATTTCTCGTTTCAAACATCAAAAATATTGTTCATACCCAGCTCCTTGCGGACAACTATCCCACACGGCGAGCTCAAATCTACAAACTGTTCACTGCTAATGGGTTTTTTGGCTACTTAGATGATACCAATGCATATCCGTCTAAGCAATATCATTTTTGAAATTAGCCAACCTACCTTAAATCCTGCATATCGTCTTTGACTACTTATAGATCAAAACCTTGCCGTTTCTCTCTTCTCTACAATTTCTTCTTCCATTCTACCACATATATTGAACATTGATTGACACTCTAATGTCGTCTTCACTCCACAAACATATCAAAAGTTACACAACTCAAAAATGAATTGCACTCTATCTCTATGAAAAATCAATCCATGGTTGAATACCTATATACCGTCAAGCACCTCGTCGATAACATTACTGCTGCAGGCGGATCCATTGACACTGAGGACATCATTTTATATATCCTTAATGGGCTACCGTCTAACTACCAAGCTCTCAAAATTTTTATCAAGACAAAGCTCACACCCATTAATCTCAACGATCTATATTCACTTCTAAGCAACGAAGAAATTAATCTGGCTACAGAAGCAGCGAAAGAAATCCATCTATCTGATTCCTCCACTGGTATCGAGCATCAGTTTGCTCTTACATCTACCAGAAATCGTGGACGTGGATGTTTCTTTCATGCACCCGGACGTGGTCGCTCCCCCTTCACCTCTTCCCACCACCTCCTCCAAGATCAACTATTGAATGTCAAATTTGCGAGAAAAGAGGGCACTCCGCCCTGACGTGTTGGCAACGATTGAATCTTCAGTATATTCCCTCTGCTTTTCTCAATACTCAGGCTATGCTAATTGCCACTCCACCCACTTCCAATTGGTACTTGGACAGCGGCGCAACGGCTCACCTAACACAAAATGTTCAAGCTTTGCAACATCCTCTACGCTATTATGGAACAGATCACGTCACCGTTGGCAATGGGACGTCCTTACCGATCCAACATTCTGGCAAAGGCTTGCTTCATACTCCGACTCGTATGCTCTCTCTTCAACCTCTTCTTCAGATACCCAAGCTATCACACAATCTTATTTCTCTTTCTAAACTCATTTCTGATGATAACCTTCTCATTTCTTTTGATCATCATGGCTATATCATTCAAGACAGGAAGAATCATCAACATCTTCTCAAAGGGACCTGCAATAACATCTTATATCCTCTTCCTCGCAATTGGACACCGCCCCCCTCGACCATCTTCGGTTGCACTTCACACTGTTTCAGTCTCCTCAGAAATTTGGCATCGTCGTCTCGATCATCCCAACTCTACCACAATTTCAGCTATTTCAAAGCAATTTTCTGAACTATGTATTCCTTCTTTCTCTTGACAAAAAATTTGTAACTCGTGTGCTCTTGTAAAGAGGCATAGACTTTCATTTAATGAGTCACATAGTTTTACTTATGCACCTCTTGAATTACTTCATGCCGATATTTGGGGACCTCCAATTATTTCAAATGACGGCTTTCGGTTTTATCTACTTTTAGTGGATGACTACTCACGTTATTCATGAACTTTTCTAGTAAAATTTAAATATATTACAATAGAAATTCTCATCAACTTTAAATCATTCATTGAAAAACAATTAAATAAACCTATCAAAACTTTACAAACAGATGGTGGTGGTGAATTTATCAACTCCAATCTTAAGTTCATTCTTCATAAGAATGGCATTCAACACAAATTCACATGTACGTATACCCCCCAACGAATGGTATTATTCAACACAAACACCACCAGTGCTTAGAAACAACCAGGACTCTCCTCTTTGAAGCCAATCTTCCCGCATGATTCTAGGTGGATGCCCTTCACACCGTCGTCTACCTTATTAATCATTTTCCATCCATAAATACATCTTCTCGCTCTCCCTTCCAAATTCTTTTCAACAAATCTCCCACCTACACTCACCTACGAGTGTTCGACTATCGTTGCTACCTTGGCTTCAACCTTACACATCTAGCAAACTTGATCCATACTCATCCATGTATCCTCCTTGGCTATGCCACAAACCAGAAGGGCTACAAATGCTTCAATCCTAACAATGGCCGCATTATTGTATCTCGACATGTTATCTTTAATGAACTTCATTCTCCATCCATTTTCCAAACACCTCTTCCACTACTTCTAACTTCACATCTATTAGTCCACTTCTCATTGCCCCTCTTCCACCACCTACATCCAGTTCAAATATTTCTCCAACTACTCCGTCTGATTCTCATTCTCCATTTATTCCCACTACCCATACTCCTCCCTCATCCCCTTTTTCCATCTACCCACAATCCTCTCACATCTCCACATCCGCTACCTCCTCCACCAAAGTTCCCACTCCACCTCGTCGTTATATGATTACTCACCTTCAAACTAGCTCATTCAAACCCCGTCAAATTCTTGACCTCTCTCATTCCCTCCATACCACACCAATCTGCTACTCATCCGCCATTAAATTTTCGGAGTGGAGCAAGGCTTTGTCAGATAAATTTCTTGCCTTGCAATCCCAAGGCACTTGGACATTGGTTCCACCTCAACCTCACTTCAATGTTATTGGGTGTAAATGGATATTCAAACTAAAATATATCTCTGACGGTACCAATGCAAGACACAAAGCACGCCTTGCTGCTCAAGGCTTTAAACAAGAATATGGCTTGGACTACTTTGAAACTTTTAGCCCCGTTGCAAAGTATCAAACAATTAGATTATTTCTCATTGTTGCCCTTCATACAAACTGAAAAATTTTGCAATTAGATGTTGACAATGCTTTTCTTCATGGTGAGCTCAATGAAACAATCTACATGTCTCAACCTCAAGGATTTCAAGACTCCCAATTTTGAACTCATGTGTGTTTACTCAAGAAAGCTATTTATGGTCTTAAACAAGCACCTCGTCAATGATTTGTACAATTTCAAATAATCTTTTATCCCATGGTTTTCATTTCAGCCAAGCTGATCCTTCCTTGCTCATTTACAATGCCAACAATATTACTGCTCATATACCTATATATGTTGATGATATGTTAGTCACGGGCAACAGTCAACCTTTTATTTCATCCTTTAGCAACTACATAGAAGGTTTCATATCAGAAATCTTGGACAGCTCACTAGATTCCTCGGCATTGATTTCCACTTAAAAGGAGATGGCTATCTTCTTCAACAATAGAATTACATTCACACTTTACTGGATAAGGCAGGTATGAAAAACAACAACCCTTTGCCCAATCCCCTACCTTCCAAATCTGTTCTTGATCCTGCTAACCATCAACCATTTCACAATCCTTCCCTCTACCGCTAATTAGCTGGAGCTCTTCAGTATCTCACAAATAGTCATCCCGATATCAGCTTTGCTGTCAATAAAGTTTGTCAAAATATGCACCAACCTACCCAGCACAATTTCCAATTATTAAAATGGATTCTTCAACTCATGGTCTTCTCATTCAAAGAGGCAACCTTCAGCTCACAGCATTTTCCGATTCAGATTGGTCCGGTGATACACAAGACCGCAGGTCTACTACAAGCTATTGCATCTTCTTATGCAGCACTCTACTCTCCAGGTCTGCTAAAAAATAGTCAACCGTCGCTCGATCTTCAACTGAAGCGGAATATCGCACTCTTGCATCAGCTACAATTGAAATTATTTGGCTTCGTTGCTTGTGCCAATATTTTTTCTATTAGCTTAGATACAACTACTCTCTTCTGCGAAAATATCTCTGCAATGTCTATTGCCAAAACCCCATCTTCTATGCCCGTAAACCTCACATAGAAATTGATCATCATTTTATTCGAGAGAACATCACCAACAAAATTCTTTCAATGCATTACATTTCCTCCTTTGATCAAATTGTAGGTATGCTAACAAAGACTCTACCTACCGCTAGGTTCAATTATCATCGTGACAAGTTGAAGGTAAGCACACCCATCAACCTGCGGGGGGGAATGAAAAAGCTGCTACTAGTGTTTCTGACTAGTGTTGTTCTTCTTCTCATTCATTCTGCTCCACTTCTCACCATAATACATTTCTGTTAATTCACCTGACAACAGTTCGTCACTTTTCGCAAACAACAAAGGGTTACAATGTAATTTATATATTGTTGTTATTATGTATATAATGAACCACTGTAACAGATATTGGTGTATGGATGAAGACATGAAAAACTTTGGATTGATCCTCTTCTTCTTTACCGTCTCGTTCTTCTTTTGCTTTCATTGTTCTGTTTTACTTGTTATTCTTCTTGCAAGTTAAGTAACTCTATAGGTTTGGGAGTTTCTTCACCATGCCCAAACTCCCTCCCGGGGCTGGCCTCCACTACGTTTCCAACACAGGCCGGTCGTTGCATACATCAGATGATGTTTACCAGTTGCGACTATCAACAAGCCATCCGTCACCAACCAGAACTAGGACAAATGGGGCTATTCCAACGTCAATGTTGAATGTCCAATCAGCCCAAGCTCCTCTTCAATGTCATCCTCATTCTCAACAAAATGAGGTGTGCCAACTTCCATGGTACCATTGACAACTTAGCTGATTGCACCTATGAGGTAATTCCCCATTGCCAACTTCCATGGTACCATTGCCAGTTGCTTATTTTCATGTTTCCAAAATCAATCATGGACTCTTCTCATTGGTATGCGATTTCACCCAAAAATTCTATATAGGGCACTCGGATGGGAACCTGATCAGTCAGAAGCAAAGCGACAAAGAGTGATCCCATGCTTGCAGTGGTGGTGGCAGCCGGTGGTAGTGACAGACATTGGTGGTGGACGATAGTGATGGCAACTGGCAACGACGATGGCGGCAGGTGACGGCTACCAGCAGTGGAGGTGGCTGGCCATGGTCGGTGCGGCGGGAGTCAATGGACAATGAAGTTTTAATGTATTTGGATCACCCAAATCAGAGGAATTCGAAATACTCAAAAAATTGAACTAGATGATGAATTCCAAATACACCAAAACATTGCACTGCATTTGGTTTACTTCAACCCAAATATCAAACCTCCGTATTTGAAATACTTTACACCCTTTTACTTCAAACTAAATAGCCCCTGAATGAGAGGTAATTGATAGGAAACACTTGGATTTCCAAGTGTTTCTCACCAAAACCCAGGAGATCTAGGAGAAAAACTGCTGTCCACAGCAGAAATTCGGCCCAAAAACAGTGAAAATCTGAGAGAAATAGGGAAAAATCCTTGGAAAACAATAGAAACGATTGTATTCCACTAGTAGACAAACAAAACCAAAGCAAGATACAATGTTCTTCAATTCGAGAGGAAGAACAACTCTCCAACAATCTCCGGCAACGCCAAGAGCCCAAGCAAGAAAACCTAGAGGACAAATCTCATTCAAAATCAAGATAATCCCTAATCCCTCTCATAACTCTCAATTAATACAATCTAATTCAAAATAAAAGTAAAAGGACTTCTCTACCCTTCCTTCTCCCTCCAAAAACACTTAAACCATGTTTGAATTCCGAGTGGACCCCACCCCCGCCCCTTTTCCTTCTTCCGCCTGTTCTCTGGCTCGTCTCCGCCTGGAGAAAACCCGGACCGGCTGGGCCGGTCCAGGTTGAGCCGGTCCATGCTGGACCGGCATAACATTACCCCCCTCCCAAAGTACCACCTTGTCCTCAAGGTGGAAGGCAGGAAACTGCACTGCAATCCTCACCAATGGCTCCCATGTGGCTTCGTAATCTGGGAGGCCGCTCCATCTAATCTTCACTTCCTTTTCCCCTTTTTCATTGATGCGCACTCCTTCGACTGCTAGGGGCTCCAATGTCACTTCCATGTCCTCCCTCAATGTGCTGGGCAGCTCTGGGCTTACTGCATGCTCCCCCACCACTTTCCTCAACTGTGATACATGAAAAACGGGGTGTATTCTGGCTGTTGGAGGAAGCCTCAATCTGTATGCCACCTCCCCGATTTTCTCCTCCACTTCGAAAGGGCCAAAATATCTTGCTGCTAGCTTCTCATTTCTCCTTTGGGCTATAGTCCTCTGCCTGTATGGTCGGAGCTTCAAGTAGACCTTGTCTCCAACTCCAAATTGTATATCCCTCCTTTTACTGTCTGCTTGTTTCTTCATAATCTGTTGGGCTCTGAGAAGATGCCTCTTGAGGTCTTCCAACACTTGATCTCTTTCCTTCAGATGCTGATCTACTGCCGATACTGGAGTACTCCCATGGCCGTAATGTACCAGGTGTGGGGGGTCTCTTCCATATAACACCTTGAAAGGTGTCATCTTGGTAGCCGAATGAGAGGAGGTGTTGTACCAGTATTCTGCCCAGGCCAGCCATTTGGCCCACTGCTTCGGTGTCTCAGACACAAAGCATCTCAAGTATGTCTCCAAGCTTCTATTCACCACCTCCGTCTGCCCATCAGTCTGTGGGTGGTATGCTGTGCTCCTCTTCAATACTGTGCCCTGCATCCTAAATAACTCCCTCCAAAAATGGCTCAGGAACACCTTGTCCCTATCTGAGACAATAGACTCTGGTATCCCATGCAGGCGGACTATCTCTCTCACAAAGGCTGTTGCTACTGATACTGCAGTGTATGGGTGTCTCAAGGGGATGAAATGAGCATATTTGCTCAATCTGTCAACCACTACAAATATGACCGTGTACCCTTCTGATTTTGGAAGCCCATCAATAAAATCCATAGTAATCTCTTCCCAAACCTTCTCTGGTAGGGCCAGAGGCTGTAGTAATCCCCCTGGTGCCATCGTCATGTACTTGTTCCGCTGGCAGGTGTCACACTTAGCCACCATCTCCTCTATGTCTTTCCTCATCCCTTTCCAGTACAATTCAGCAGCAATTCGGCTATAAGTTTTCTGCACTCCTGAATGCCCTCCTATGGCACTTCCATGAAACTCCTGTAGCAGTTGGGGAATGTGAATGGAGGACCTAGGGATCACACTCCTTCCCTGATAGTACAATCTTTCTCCCACCACTGAGTATCCTGGGTGGCTGTTTTCATCTGATAGCACATCTTCTTTGATTCTCCTTAGCTCCTCATTCTGGATGCTCTCCTCTTTGATGGCTCCCCAATCTATCAGAACAGGTACTGATACCGCCATCCCCTGGAACTCCTCCATACAGCGTGATAAGGCATCCGCTGCCTTATTCTCTAGCCCTGGCCGATAGTGGATCTCAAAATCATATCCCAACAGCTTGGATAACCACCTCTGATGCTCCTCTGTGACCATCCTCTGCTCCAACAAGTACTTCAGGCTTCTCTGATCGGTTCTGACAATAAAGTGTCTGCCTAAAAGATAAGGTCTCCACTTTTGGATGGCCAGTACAATAGCCATCAGCTCTCTCTCGTATACCGACTTCAGCCTAGCCCGGGACGACAGTATCTGACTGAAGTAAGCTATGGCTCTATGGTTCTGCATCAACACTGCTCCCAATCCATAACCTGAAGCATCTGTCTCCAACACAAACACCTGATTGAAGTCTGGCAGAGCAAGCACTGGCACCGTCGTCATGGCCTTCTTCAGCTTCTCAAAAGCCTCAGAAGCTGCTTCCCCCCATAGAAAATTATCCTTCTTCAGCAGCTCTGTCAGTGGTCCTGCTATGGTGCTGTATCCTCTCACGAACCTCCTGTAGTAGTCGGTCAGTCCCAAAAATCCTCTGAGCCCCTTCAAGGTCTTGGGTTGAGGCCAGGCCAGCATTGCCTCTATCTTGGACTGATCTGCAGCCACTCCTTCTTGGGATATCACGTGTCCCAGATACTCCACTTGTGCCTGAGCAAAGTCGCACTTCTTGAAATTGGCCTTCAGCTGGTGCTCCCTCAGCACCCCCAACACCACTCTCAGGTGCTCCAGGTGTTCCTCCTCAGTCCTGCTATAGATGAGAATGTCATCAAAAAATACCAACACAAACCTGCGAAGGTGTGGCCTGAAGATCCGGTTCATCAATGCCTGGAATGTAGCTGGTGCATTGGTGAGGCCAAAAGGCATCACCAGAAACTCGTAGTGGCCTTCATGAGTCCTGAAGGCTGTCTTCTGCACATCTTCCTTCCTCATCTTGATCTGATGATAGCCTGACTTCAGATCAATCTTGGTGAACAAAGCAGCTCCATGCAGCTCATCCATCAACTCGTCAATCACCGGGATGGGAAACTTATCAGGCACTGTCTCTTTGTTGAGAGCTCTGTAGTCAACACAGAACCTCCAACTCCCATCCTTCTTTTTCACCAGCAGAACTGGGCTAGAGAAAGGGCTCACACTGGGCTGAATGATCCCCCCTTCTAGCATTTCCCCCACCAATTTCTCAATCTCATCCTTTTGCACCTGAGGGTATCTGTAAGGCCTCACACTGATAGGGGAAACTCCCTCTTTCAGGATGATCTGATGCTCCCGCTCTCTGTCAGGTGGGAGTCCCACCGGAGGTTGGAACACATCCTCGAACTCCTGTAAAAAGGGCTGGACCAACGCAGGAATGGGTTTTTCTTCCCCCTCCTGTTGATCCTCCAAGCTCTGCAATTCCACCAGGAAACCTCCTCCTTCCTCATGGATAATTTTCACCATCGACCTGAGTGACACTCCAGCTCTGGACAAACCTGGTTCCCCCCTCAGTTTCACCCTCTTGCCTTCTACCATCAGTTCCATCACCATGGTTCCCCAGTTCACCTTGGTTTCACCCAAGGTCTGTAGCCATTTCATGCCCAAAATGACATCGGTGCTACCCAACCTCAGGGGTAGGAAATCCTCCACCACCCTGATCTCCTGTAGGCTCATCTCCACTCCTTTGCAGATCCCCGTGCTAGACTCAATCTTTCCTGTCCCCATCATCACCCCATAACTGCCTGTCTCAGTAGGCTCCATCCCCAGCTCCTCCGCCACCTGAGTGGATATGAAATTGTGGGTTGCCCCACTATCGATCAGTACTACTACCTCCCTCCCCTGGATCTTCCCCTTCACCTTCATGGTATGACTAGGAGTAAATCCCATCACTGAATTGAGGGATACCTCGGCCACCTCCAACTGGGGGTCACTCTGTTCCTCATCAGAGTCATCACCCTCCTCAGGCGCCTCGTCTATATAGACGGTGAGAGCCCGAAGAGCGCGATCCTTGCATCTGTGCCCTGGAACAAACTTCTCCTCACATCTGAAACAAAGACCCTTGGCCCTCTTCTCCTGCATCTCTTCCTCAGTCAATTTCTTGAAACTTCCTGCAGTTCTAGTCACTCCGCTCTTCTCCTTTCCACTCTCTCTAGGGACACTAGGGCTTGGCCCTTTTGGAGCCAAGTAAGTGGTAGTGGTCCTGGTGGGACCTCCTGAGTGGTTGTTCCTCCACGAGCGGGCGTTGGTCTTCTGGTTCTCCACCAACTGAGCTAACTCCATCGCTTCCCTCAGATCTCTTGGTCTCATGACCTTCACTGCATCTCTGATCTCGGGTTTGAGACCCTTCATAAAGTTCCCCCCCAACGTACTGTTTGATAGGCCCTCCATGTCTCCCACCAAGCTCTCGAATTTCTTCCTGTATTCCTCCACTGTTCCCTCCTGAGTGAGGGCATAGAACTGCTCGGAGATCTCCCATGGGCTGCTCCCCCTGAATCTCTCCCTGATAGCTTCCTTGAAGTCCCTCCAAGTCCTCACTGGATCCCACTTATCCATGTACTTGAACCAGGCAAACGCCGCCCCTTCCAAGCACATACTAGCCGCCATCAATCTCTCCTCCTCCATCAGGCCATTCACTGCAAAATACCTCTCCACCTTGTGGATCCACTCATCCACATTCCCCTCTTCGAAAACTGGCATTTTCAACTTTCTGGCCCTCGTGTCCACCCCGTATGCCCTATTCCCCCCATGGCCTCCTCTATCCCAGGCAATGGGATCTTCCCAAGTTCCTCTCTCTCCATATCGGGGCTCATCATCCCTCCTCGGCCGTCGATAGCCATCTTCCCCTCGTGCCCCGCCATGGTGGTTATGGATCCCCCATGGCCGGTCCACTGGGTCGGGCCTCCGACGATGCCAATCATCCTCTCTTTCTTCCCGCCTGAGGGACTCCCGATGCAGCATTCTTCCGTTGCTACCAAGCAGTTCCACCTCCTCTTCCCCTTCCGGCTTTGCCTTCTCCTTGCCCTTGCTCCCACTACCTTCTCCTCTTTCCTCCGCTGGCACAGCTCTTGCTTGCCCTTCCAACAACTTTTTCATCATCTCCTCCAATGCCATGAATTTCCCTTCCATATTCTCACTCAACGTCGCCATCTTTTCCTCCAGATCCGCCTTAAATTGACCCACTTCGGTCTCCAAGACTTCTACACGTTTAGATGCCATGGGAACCACGAAAAGGTCTCCGGATCTCTCCCGATCAGCAAAAATCTGCTGCGAAACAGTGGAAAACAGCCCCCCCCACCGTCCGGATCTTCGCTCTGATACCAATTTGATAGGAAACACTTGGATTTCCAAGTGTTTCTCACCAAAACCCAGGAGATCTAGGAGAAAAACTGCTGTCCACAGCAGAAATTCGGCCCAAAAACAGTGAAAATCTGAGAGAAATAGGGAAAAATCCTTGGAAAACAATAGAAACGATTGTATTCCACTAGTAGACAAACAAAACCAAAGCAAGATACAATGTTCTTCAATTCGAGAGGAAGAACAACTCTCCAACAATCTCCGGCAACGCCAAGAGCCCAAGCAAGAAAACCTAGAGGACAAATCTCATTCAAAATCAAGATAATCCCTAATCCCTCTCATAACTCTCAATTAATACAATCTAATTCAAAATAAAAGTAAAAGGACTTCTCTACCCTTCCTTCTCCCTCCAAAAACACTTAAACCATGTTTGAATTCCGAGTGGACCCCACCCCCGCCCCTTTTCCTTCTTCCGCCTGTTCTCTGGCTCGTCTCCGCCTGGAGAAAACCCGGACCGGCTGGGCCGGTCCAGGTTGAGCCGGTCCATGCTGGACCGGCATAACAGTAATACAAGAGTAGCACCTTTTCAAAGTTTGCAGATAAGGTCTGAAAACTACATTTTGATGGTTTGAACATGCACAAAATTATAGGGGTGGATAAAATTATGCGCAAGAATTAGAGGAAAAAATGATAGAATAATAGTAACATGGATAGAAGTACAAGAAAACATTGCATAAAATAGATTTTTAACAGCTCAAACTACACTCAAAAGGAATGTGTAAAGAATAAAGATTCAAAAAGCCAAAAAAAAATAGTTTTTTTTTTTTTTTAAAAAGTAATAACTATTAGTTGGAAGAAGGCTAATGGCGATGATGAGGAGGTCAAGTTTTTCTATATGCTTAAACCACATTTTATATGCACATAAAGTTACATATTATATAGATGAGCTACGTGAAATTCATACCTGCCAATAGCCTTTCATCTTTACCCTTTGTGTTATGTCAGTGGTTCTTAGCCTCTCTGTTCGAAGAAGAATCCCTGAATCATTCCTACATAAAACACAATATTCACTAAAAACATATGAAACAAAAGGCCGCAAACTCACGCCAATGAAAGAACTAACACCCTTTGTATAGGTGGGAAAATGAGAAATATAAATTAATGGATAGAATGAAAAAAATTGCAAACTATGATAGGCACAAAACAATGTTGGTCTAGTATCAATTTTTAAGGGCATTTTACTACTAGCATCCGCTTACCAAAATTGAAAACTTAATTCTTCATAGTTTTGTGTTTGTGAGTAAACTCAAGCTTAAGTTAGACTGTGCAGCAAACTCGCCTAGAACATGCAATGGTCTCAATCGGCGTGATTCAACAAATTTCCTCATTAATAAAACTGTTGTCTTCAAGCCATCAATCACTTGCGGTATCTTCTAAATAATTTCATTAAAATAAACCTTTGAGCATGAGTGCATAACCAACTGCTCAAAAAATTCTGCTTTATCTATCTCAGCTCAAACTTGATTAAAATTACAATGTTCTTCAACAGGGAGATCATGACAAGCAAATTTTCTTTTAGGATTGGCTTGAACTTACCTTTTCTCTTCCTTAGTATCGATTCTAGCAAACTGGCAATTCAAACTAGTCTTATCAATCTCCTTATTAGTTTCAAAACTTTTGGGCAGTTTGTCTACACTGGTGACTTCCTTATCAACTGCTTCTAGATTTTCAGCTTCCATAACAACTTGGGCCTTTTTTAGTTGAACACATCAATTTAGACACTGAGCAAAAGGACTCTTGGAACTCAAACGATGGCAAGACTGATCAAGGATCAAGGATTTCTTTTGAAGATCTGTTTGTATTCAATTTAGAAAATCATGACGAGTTCAGAGTATTCAAGCGAGCATTCATCATTCCTTTAGAAACATACCTTGCTTTATTTCTAACTTCTTGAATTTCCAATAGCTCACTCATTAAGAACTCCACAATAACATTTCAATATTATGTTAAATGCATCTTGGCCTCTTTTCCCTCAGTGGTAGCATCAACAAATGATGGTTTCTTGCCTACCTCTTTTTTAGTAGCGCCTTTATGATTGGTTTATGTAGGATATGGAAGACTTAAAGAAGCACGTATTAACTGATGTCCCTAATCAGTAGCTTTTGTAGTCGCTTTGGGGGGTTTAATCTTCACTTTCTTCATATGTGATTACGATTCTAGCATCTCTTCGCTATACTCTTGCTTTTGCAAACATTTTACTTGTAATTTGTAAGCGGATAGAAACAATTTGTGGACAAGAGAAGTCATTAGCTAAAGCTTTATGAAACTTCATCATCTCAATATAGAACAAATTGCTATAGGACAAAAGAGAAGGAAGTAGAATAGCAATAGTCGAAGATCCTTAAAATTAACCCCTAGTATGAATATTTATAAGCCTTGATGCTGACTTGTATGACAAAAAGTAATTAAATATATGAAATCACTGTGTTAGCTCGCCAAGGCTGAGTTGAGTTCAATAAAGATTTATTCTCTAATTTGTTTTGACCACTTCAAACAGATAGAACAATCAACAAACTAATATACACCCATAGTCGCCTAGGTCAAGTAAATCATGACATATTGCTAACTTAAATTAGGCGCAACAAATGGCCATAAATGAACCAGTTCACAATAACTCTTTAAGTTAGCTAAGAGAAACTTCTTGCTTACTCCTTCGAAGTGAAGTCGCCAAAGTGATCAACTTACTCATCCAAGAGGACTCGTCAAGATAATTAATCTCACTGAACCTGTATTCGGTGTGAAACTATACAAAAAATTATCAAGTATCCGGATAATTACCTGCCAACAAGACTTATTTACTTTGTAAAGCATAATTTCAATGGACCTAAATTAATAGATAATTTTGTTGAGCCATTTTTCCTATGAAAACTTTTTTCATCAATTGTGATTTATAGAATTAAAAGAAGGGTGGATTTCTATTGGAATGAAAATGGTCTTCCTACATTTTAACAACCGTAAAATATGATGTTTACTAAAATCTCAGGAAGTACAAGTCAAAACTAAAAAATTGAAATGAGTTGACCTTTCTTGAAATATCTGCTCCCTTGTTTATGTAGTTGGGTTTGCTTATTAGTTTTATTTTGTTGATGTAAGATTTATGCTAAAGAACAGTTTACAGTAACTACAAATATACTACAAATGCTTCTCTAAATATAATGAAAGATATTCAAAATGAGAATGGTATACGGTAAGCTATTTGATATCAATTACAATTTGGAATAGTAAAGATGTTCTCAAGGTGGAGGAACTAAGAACCGAGAAGGTAAGTTTCTAGTGAGATAAGAATCTAAAATTTTGAATAAATTTATGAACTCCAAAACTTATGACGCCCGAGACTCATCAAAATATGAAGACAGCAACAAGTTATGTTTAAAAGTTTTGGTGAAATTCAACATCCTAGAGCAAAAATGGAAGGATGCTAGCAATTTTTTTATCTGTTGACAAAAATTGAGTCTTCGAGTTACAGTGACAGTACTGTTGAAATAGAAGATGGTCAAGGGATAGTGATCAACAAGGATGAGTATGAACAGTCTTTTTTATTTTTTCTTTTTTCACTTGCAGTAAGCCTTCTCTTTACGGTGTAAGCATGTAAGGAAGTCCCATTTGATAGGTAAAATGAACTTCAATTAGAAAAAAATTGAAATATAAAGAGGAATTCCTACAAAAGTTTGCTTTAGTAATTTGAATTTTCCTGAATATCAGAATATTCTCTACATTTAAAATTTGAATATGCAGAATAATGTTTATATTAATGTCTTTCTTTCTCTGAGTATTAATGTTGCAAGGGAATACCAAAATAAATCATTGAAAGGATCAAGAAAAATGCTCACTCTAAATAGAAATAGTTGAATAATAACTTTAGATATTAGAATACCATCTTGAATATTTCCTCAAACTTTTATCCTTTGTCACTGTGGGCTCTGAAAATTTACGCCCTGTAGATGAACCAATAAATGTTCATTCAAATAATTCTCCTTTCAAATTAAGTGACCCTTCACTCATACCCAACCCCCTGGTTGACCTGCTGTACCGAGAAAACAAAAAAAAAAACAAATCTCACCTGCCCCGCCCCATCTCGCACGTTGTGGAGGCAGTCCGCACGTCGTCGCACGTCGAGGCCATCCCTCGCGTCATTTCTCCCCACGATCGCCGAACGACTCGTTTTGAGTCGTTAAAAGCTTCGAGGCAACGAGGCCTTCGGCCTCTCCCGCTAACGCTTCCTCTGCTCCTGCCCTCTCTCTCTCGATCTCTCTCCCTCTCCGGCTTCTTCGCAGCAGTTCGACTTCGCCATTCGACGACTTCCCTTCCAGTAGGATCGGAAGTTATGTCCTTTTGCTCGGAATCAACTGCAAAAGCTCGCCGACTGAAAGGATCGGGAGTCTGATATTTTGATCGGAAGCCATACAGGAGCTCACTAGCTGCGACCGTGACTTTCTCCCTTTCGCTCCTGCTCCTTCGCGGTCGATCGACTCCGCTCCTTCGTCGCCCCCTCCCCGTTAGATCGGAAGCTAAGATATTTTGATCGGAAGCACAACGGGAGTTCGCCGCCTCTGTGCTGATCGACTTGGCTCATTCGATGGCATTCCCTACCCATTAGATCGGAAGTTAAGTCATTTTGATCAGAGGCAGCCACGGGAGCTGACCAGTAGAGAAGGTAACTTTCTACCTTTCGGATGCTTCTTTGGCCAACTCCAATAAATCCACAGAACAACTTTTAATTTATTATAATAATTATTTAATTATAAATGTAATTAATTAGTTAATTATAATTAGTTAATAATTAGTAATTAGTTATTAATTATAATTATTTGATTAATTATAGTTAATTTCGGTTAATTATAATTAGTTATTAATTAATTATGATTATAATTAACTTACTAATTTTAATTAGTTAATAATTAATAATTATTTATAAATTATAATTGTTTAATTATTATTATATAAAAAAAGGGGGAAGAAAAAATCCCTTTGCTTCCTCCCGCCTCGGCTCCCATGCCCTCCACCGCCGATCCGCCGGCCATCAAAGGTATAATTTTTCGAACCCTTTGTTCTCTCTCTTACTTCGGCATGCGTGTCGAGTCGGTGGTCTGCCCACGCACACTTTTCTCTAGCGTGGTAGGAGGGGCAACCGGCGCGACACCTACGGAGAGGTAGGTGTCACGACCCGACCCGATCCGGGACGGATCCCGCTCGCACCGGGCCGCGACACGGAAAGCAAAACGGACGAACTGACCAGGATCTGGTTATGGAATTTGGTTCTGAACTGAATCTTCCAAATTTAAACTCAAACACGAACACAAACACAGACACAGAGCTACTATAAATCACCAAATGCAGCGGAACAAAACATCTATCATTTCTTTTCCTCAAAACAATCATCTACAGATATAGTACATGGCTTTTGAACAGAAAGAAAGACAGAACAGAAAAGCCATGACTGTACAAAAATCAAAAGGTACAAAACAATACCTATACTGATCAGACTCTGAATCTAATCCTGGACTTCCTTCCCTTTCCTAGAACCTGAAAACCACCAGAAAACAAGAGTGAGCTCAACAGCTCAGCAAAGCAACAAACCTCAAAATCATATCAAATCAGATATCAGACAGATCAGATCAAATCATATCGTACGGAAATCAGAAATATTCACATAACAGAACAAATTCCCTGACACTGACAGAATCACTACGGATTCTGGCCCCTTATGCCTCCCTTCCCAGACACTGACAGAATCTCTCGGATTCTGGCCCCTTATGCCTCCCTTTGTGCTCACGGCACCAGAACAGATGTGCTTATAGCACCAGAACAGAATTCATCGGATCCGGAACAGAACAGATATCAGATTTTTAGATTTGAGCTCATTTCAGATTTCCCAGACACTGACTGAATCACTTAGGATCCAGGCCCCTTATAACTCCCTTTTTATAGCACATACAGATATCATATCAATTCAGAAGAAATCCGGGCAAATCAGAAATCAGACAAAAATCGGGCAGCACAACGGCAGTATACGGAATTTACACAATTTTTCCTGAAAATCAAAATTCACCAAATTCGCACAGAATGTAGATAATCACATTTCAGAACATTTATTCTACTGCACAGATAATTTTCAATTTCACAGAAAAATGCAGTCGACTAAAAATACCGCCGAATCAAAAATACCCGGACAAAAATCTTCGGAAAATAACCAAAATGTGCACACCCGGCACGTCAACAATATACAGAAAGTTACGCGGTAAAAACTGAACCAATCAAAAGATACGGACGAAAATCACTAACGGAAACGAAATCCGGACAGAAAATACCGCCAAACACGACGGTTCTGAAAATTGAGAAAGGCGGAATGTGCCTTACCTTGCGTACAGCAATATCTCGAACAGTCTCCTCGGACAAAAACGGCTCCGCGTCGTCCGAAAATCAACTTTTTCCCAGAATCTCTCGACTTTCTCTCTCCTCAGATAAAAATCAGATATTTTTATTTTTTTCTCTCTCTTCAAAACGACTGAAATCAGCTTTATAATACTCAAATCGGCTCGGCCGATCGCCAGATCGTCCCAGGACGATCAGACCAATTTGGATCATCCTGGACGGTTCCCAGGACAATTTTCAGGCCGATATTTTCTACAGTGCCGATCGGCCTGGACGATGTCCTCAATCGGCCTGGACGATATGTACAGAAAATCACCTGGAGCAAATCTGGGCACATTCTGGAGCAGAATTTCCACTGATCGTCCCAGGACGATCCAGATCGTCCTGGACGATCCTGGAGCAGATTTTGATATTACAATCTCCCCAACTTCAGAAAAATGTCGTCCTCGACATTATCCAATCCAAACTCAATCAGAACAAGTACGGGTATGACTGTCTCATGTCAGACTCCTTCTCCCAAGTCGCTTCCCGCGCAGTCCGGTGCTTCCACTGGACTTTAATCATCGGAATCTCTTTATTTCGAAGCTTTCGAACGTCGTATGCTAAAATTAACTCTGGCTCTTCCTTGTACGCCAGATTCTCCTGAATCTCAACCTCGTCAGCTGATATCTTCTTACCAGAGTCTGAAACCCACTTCCTCAGAGTGGATACGTGAAACACGTTATGCACGTCAGGCATCGAATCAGAAAGCAACAGTCGGTAAGCAGATTTTCCAATCCTTTCCAAAATTTCAAACGGTCCAACATACCTTAGACTAAGCTTACTCACCTGACCAAATCTGCTCACACCCTTCATCGGACTGACTTTGACATACACAAAGTCACCAACTTGAAACTCAACAAACCTGTGCTTCTGATTATAATACTTCTGCTGTCGATCCTGAGCCGCTTTCAATCTTTCTTTAATCAGACTGATCTTCTTAACAGTTTCCTCAACAAAAGTAGCACCCAGTTCCTGTCTATCTCCAATCTCAGTCAAAGTCAAAGGAGTACGGCACTTCCTGCCATACAGAGCTTCGTACGGTGCCATACCAATACTGGACTGAAAACTGTTGTTATAAGCAAACTCAATCAGCGAAATATGATCCTCCCAGCTTCCGCCAAAGTCCAAAACACAAAGTCTCAGCAGATCTTCCAGCACCTGAATGGTCCTCTCAGACTGTCCATCGGTCTGAGGATGAAAGGCTGTACTGAAATGCAGTTTCGTACCCAAGCCTTGCTGAATGCCTTTCCAAAGTCTGGAAGTAAAACGTCCATCTCGATCAGAAACAATCACTCGAGGCACACCGTGCAATCTGACTATTTCCTTCAAATAAATCTGTGCCAAACGATCCACCGGATCGGTCTATCTGATCGGAAGAAAATGGGCGGACTTCGTCAATCGATCTACAACCACCCAAATGGCATCGTGCCCTTGTCTAGATCGAGGAAAACCCATCGCAAAGTCCATCGTTACCTCCTCCCACTTCCACTCGGGGATAGGCAACGACTGCAACAGTCCACCTGGTCGCTGATGCTCTGCCTTCACCAACTGACAGGCTTCGCATCTCGACACAAATTCTGCCACATCCTTCTTCATTCCAGGCCACCAGAACAAAAGTTTCATATCAGCATACATCTTACCACTGCCTGGATGAACAGTGTAGCCTGAATGATGAGATTCATGCAGAATCTCCTACCTCAAATCCCCAAACACAGGTACCCACAACCTGTTCTTACAGAAAATAGCACCAGAATCAGAAATTCGAAGTTCAGGAGTCTTACCAGATCCAATCTAAGCAATCAACTTCGAATAATCAGAATCTGACTTCTGGGCTTCCTGAATTCTTGCTTCCAAAGAAGACTGAATACTCATTTGAGCCAAATCCAAATCACTGGAGGAAATCACCTCCAACTGCAATCGCTCCATGTTACGAATCAGGAAATCATCAAAAGTAAGCTGCAAACCTGATAAGCTAGAAGATTTCCTGCTCAGAGCGTCCGCTACCACATTAGCCTTCCTAGGCTGATACTGAATAGTCAAATCATAGTCCTTGATCAACTCGAGCCATCTTCTCTATCTCAAATTCAGATCCTTCTGAGTGAAAATATACTTCAGGCTCTTATGATCAGTGAAAATCTCACATCTGACGCCATACAGGTAATGACGCCAAATTTTCAAAGCAAAGACAACAGCAGCTAACTCCAAATCATGCGTCGGGTAATTCTTCTCATGTGGTTTCAACTGTCTAGAAGCATAAGCAATTACCCTTCCATTTTGCATCAGTACACAACCCAAACCTTTCAGTGAAGCATCACTGAACACCTGAAATCCTTCCGTACCTGACGGAAGTGCTAACACTGGAGCTGAAGTCAAACAGTCCTTCAATCTCTGAAAACTAGCTTCACACTCCGGTGTCCAAACAAAAGGTACTGACTTCTGAGTCAGTCTCGTTAGAGGCGTCGAAATCTGTGAAAATCCTTTCACAAATTTTCTATAATACCCGTCCATACCCAAGAAACTACGTACCTCAAATACCGTAGTCGGCCTTGGCCAATCAGCAACCGCCTGAATCTTCTGGGGATCAACAGAAATGCTTTCTCCGCTCACCACATGCCCCAGAAAAGAAATGCTCTTCAGCCAGAATTCACACTTGGAGAACTTGGCATACAACTGATGCTGCCTCAGAGTCTCCAACACAATCCTCAAGTGTCTGGCATGATCATCCTCAGAAGCAGAATATACCAGAATATCGTCGATGAAGACGATCACAAACTGATCCAAAAACTCCCTGAATACTCGGTTCATCAGATCCATGAAAATAGCAGGCGCATTGGTTACCCCAAAAGGCATAATCAAAAACTCATAGTGCCCGTACCGAGTACTGAAAGCAGTCTTCACCATATCAGCTTTCTTCACTTTCACCTGATAGTATCCGGATCGCAAATCAATCTTCGAAAATACTGAAGATCCGGAAAGCTGGTCAAACAAGTCGTCAATTCGAGGCAAAGGATACTTGTTCTTGATCATGACCTTATTCAAATCTCTGTAATCCACACACATACGGAGTGTCCCGTCCTTCTTCTTCACAAACAAAACAGGTGCTCCCCAAGGCGAAACACTAGGACGAACAAAGCCTCTGTCAATCAACTCCTGAAGTTGAACTTTCAACTCAGAAAGTTCTTTCGGTGCCATCCTGTACGGAGCTTTTGATATAGGAGCGGTACCCGGAAAAACATCGATAGAGACCTCCACATCTCTATCCGGAGGTAAACCAACCAACTCCTCAGGAAAAACATCAACAAACTCCCGTACCACTGGGATCTCAGAAACAGAACTAACCTCCAGGTTCAGATCCCGCACCGAAGCCAAAAAGACTGGGCATCCCTTCTTCTACATTCTGCTCACCTCCAACGCAGAAATCAGACTGGAGAGAATACCTCGTAATCCCTAAAATACAACTCTCTCTCCAGCCACAAGCAAACTCACTTGCTTCCTCAGACAGTCAATCTGAGCCTCATACAGACTCAGCTAATCCATGCCCAAAATCACATCATACGAAGAAATCGGCAACAAAATCAGACTAGATTTCCACTTCTTGCCAGCAATGTCAATCTCACACAAACAAAATTTGCGGGCAATCAAATTACTTCCAGCCAGTAAAATCACGGAAAGCGAAACCGGCAGTAAAAGAGAATCCAAACGTAAAGCCTCAAAACACCGCTCGGATAGAAAAGAGTGACTAGCTCCAGAGTCAAACAAAACACGACAGGGCTGATCAGAGATGTAAATCGTACCTATCACAACATCCGGAGCATCACGAGCCTCCTGCTGACTCAGGCTGTAAACTCGTGGCTGAACTGGAGCAGGAGCTGAAGCAACAGAGCTACTCTGCTCCCTCTGAACAGTAGGTGGTCTCCGTGGTCCAGAACTAGTACTACCACCTCTCCCAGAAAATCCCTCAGGGCGTGGAGGAACAGTCCTCGGTCTTCCTGCTGTAGAACCGGCAGGTCTAACAAAGTCCTCAGGTCGGAACTCAGAACGTCGGTTAGATCCAGCCTGTGGACACTCTGCAATCCTATGTCCAGGCTGACCACATCTGAAACACAGACCAGCCATCCTGTAGCACTGGCCATGGTGTCGCCGTCCACAACTCTGGCACACAGGTGCCCCACTGACAGATCCAGAACTCGTCGTACTGGTAGCAGTACCAGACGACCCTCCACTCTTCCTGGAATCAACAGATCCAGAACCAGTCACAAATCTCCTCTTTCCAGAGGAACCACTGCCAGAAGTCTCACCTCCAAATCTCTTCCTACTCACAGTCCACCGCTGCTGAGTAGCCATCAGATCATTCTCAATCAGACGAACTCGCTCCACAAGCTCAGAGAAATCAGAAATAGAAAAGGTACCAGGGGCTGTCTCAAACTATCTCGCAATCCCCTCAAAAATCTGTAGCACCTCTCAGCAGAAGTACTAACCAGTTGCGGAGCGTACCTGGCTAACGCAGTAAACTCAGCCTCGTACTGCATCACTGTCTTGCTCCCCTGAATAAGTCTCAGAAAACTCTCCTACATCTGCTGTCGTGCAGAAGGGGGAACAAACCAATCTCGAAATACCTCAGTGAACTCTTCCCAGGTAATCAAAGAGTTCAGCCTACCCTGAAATCTGGCTGCCTGCTGGCCTTCCCACCAGTGCTCAGCCTCTCCATCCAACAGAAAAACAACCAACGGAACCTTCCTGTCTAACGGACACTGCATTCCGTCGAAGGTCTTTTCCAATCTCCTCAGCCACTCTTCGGCTGCTCTGGGCTCAACAGCGCCCTCAAATCTCGGAGGTTTCAACCTCAAAAACATCTGTAGGTGTCTATCAATATCATCAGATCTGACAGTAACAGCTCTACTCTGAGTCTCGCTCATCATCTGAGCAACAAGCGTAGCAAACTGAGAAAGTGTATCAGCACCGGCCACTGGGGCTGTACTCCCCACTGGTGCTGCCTGACTGGCACTCTGCCCATCTGTCATGTCTGGGTCTGTCCGATCCATACAGAAAATCCAAAAATCCGGAAAACTATCACAAAAACAATACAAAAATAACACAATAAAAAGCCAAACGACCCAAAACTACCCCCAGACAGACTCACTGATCACTTCCTATAGCTCTGTCTTACAATCCAACCAATTTCCAAAACCAGTGCTCTGATACCACTAAAGCTTGTCACGACCCGACCCGATCCGGGACGGATCCCGCTCGCACCGGGTCGCGACACGGAAAGCAAAACGGACGAACTGACCAGGATCTGGTTATGGAATTTGGTTCTGAACTGAATCTTCCAAATTTGAACTCAAACACGAACACAAACACAGACACAGAGCTACTATAAATCACCAAATGCAGCGGAACAAAACATCTATCATTTCTTTTCCTCAAAACAATCATCTACAGATACAGTACATGGCTTTTGAACAGAAAGAAAGATAGAACAGAAAAGCCATGACTGTACAAAAATCAAAAGGTACAAAACAATACCTATACTGATCAGACTCTGAATCTAATCCTGGACTTCCTTCCCTTTCCCAGAACCTGAAAACCACCAGAAAACAAAAGTGAGCTCAACAGCTCAGCAAAGCAACAAACCTCCAATCAAAACTCTCAGAATCCAAAACCAAACTCATTAGACAGAAATACGTACAGAAATCGGAACAGAATCAGACAAATATCCAAATCGGAACTTTTCAGAACGAAACAGAACAAATCAGAACAGATACGGACAGATATCACATCAGAATACAAATCAGAACGGATTAAATCAACAGTCAGAATCGTACAGAAATCAGAACTTCAAATCATATCATCTCAGAATCATAATTGCTTACAGAACAGATATGGAAAGCTTACAGAACAGATACGGAAAGCAGAATCAGATTTACTTACAGAACAGATACTGAATTCGAAATCATATCAAATCAGATATCAGACAGATCAGATCAAATCATATCGTACGGAAATCAGAAATATTAATTTAGCACATAACAGAACAAATTCCCTGACACTGACAGAATCGCTTCGGATTCTGGCCCCTTATGCCTCCCTTCCCAGACACTGACAGAATCTCTCGGATTCTGGCCCCTTATGCCTCCCTTTGTGCTCACGGCACCAGAACAGATGTGCTTATAGCACCAGAACAGAATTCATCGGATCCGGAACAGAACAGATATCAGATTTTCAGATTTGAGCTCATTTCAGATTTCACAGACACTGACTGAATCACTTAGGATCCAGGCCCCTTATAACTCCCTTTTTATAGCACATACATATATCATATCAATTCAGAAGAAATCCGGGCAAATCAGAAATCAGACAAAAATCGGGCAGCACAACGGCAGTATACGGAATTTTTCCTGAAAATCAAAATTCACCAAATTCGCACAGAATGTAGATAATCACATTTCAGAACATTTATTCTACTGCACAGATAATTTTCAATTTCACAGAAAAATGCAGTTGACTAAAAATACCGCCGAATCAAAAATACCCGGACAAAAATCTTCGAAAAATAACCAAAATGTGCACACCCGGCACGTCAACAATATACAGAAAGTTATGCGGTAAAAACTGAACCAATCAAAAGATACGGACGAAAATCACTAACGGAAACGAAATCCGGACAGAAAATACCGCCAAACACGACGGTTCTGAAAATTGAGAAAGGCGGAATGTGCCTTACCTTGCGTACAACAATATCTCGAACAGTCTCCTCGGACGAAAACGGCTCCGCGTCGTCCTAAAATCAACTTTTCCCCAGAATCTCTCGACTTTCTCTCTCCTCAGATAAAAATCAGATATTTTTATTTTTTTCTCTCTTCAAAACGACTGAAATCAGCTTTATAATACTCAGATCTGCCCGGCCGATCGCCAAATCGTCCCAGGACGATCAGACCAATTTGGATCGTCCTGGACGGTTCCTAGGACTATTTTCAGGCCGATATTTTCTATAGTGCCGATCGGCCTGGACGATGTCCTCAATCGGCCTGGACGATGTGTACAGAAAATCACCTAGAGCAAATCTGGGCACATTCTGGAGCAGAATTTCCACTGATCGTCCCAGGACGATCCAGATCGTCCTGGACGATCCTGGAGCAGATTTTGATATTACAGTAGGCGAGTGACAAATCCTATTCTCGGCGTTAGTGTCGAACCGGGAAACCAACTCATGCACGCTTTTCTCTAGCATGGTGGGAAGGGAACCCCGTGTGGTGCCTACGACGAGATCAGGATGCCCATAAGTACCCGATTGCGGGGAAACGACTGTTTCTCTTTTGCAACAGGTACCAAAGACCCATGCACGCCTTTCTCTGGCGTGGTGGGGGAACAAAGATTCTACGGCCGCGGTGTCCTCGAAAGAGGGCACCTACCGTGCACGCTTTTCTCTAGCGTGGCGGGAGGCCCAGTTTTCTCGTAGTTTTCCCCTAAACGGGGGAGACGCCGGGAGGCTGCCGAAATTTCGGGTGAAATACTACTACACTTGGACCTGTTTGAACTCAAAAGAACAAGAGCCTGGACTTCAAAGAACAATGACTTGTCGACTTTTGAACTCAAAAGAACGAGCAGTGGAACTCAGATGAACTTGAACAATGGACTTGGGAACCTAAATCAAAAACAAAATTCAAATGATTTCTAAAGGACCAAATCCAAATAAAATAAAACCAAATTGGAATCAAATTCAAATCAATTTGAACCTGAAAACGAACCTGCAAATGCTCCAGAAGACTTTGAATAATCATTTGAACATACATTCGGACTCAAATTCAAAGGAAGTAAGTGCGGAAGACACTAAAATTGGACAAGACTCGATATACAAGGGACAAAGAAATAACCTTGCACACTGAGCTCATGAAGTTGATTTGAACTGGACTTGGAAGGGTTCATACTTGAGTCAGATTCGACACCAATCAAATTACAACACCTCCTACGGATATATTCAGTGTATAACACACGACAAATGCAAATGCCCGCAATCTACAGTAGAAGGCTCCCACACATGCAATCGATACCCACCTGAGATTAGTGACAGGTGGGCATGATGTAGGCAACAATGGGTCTCCTACGAACAGTTCCAGGAGCTCGTAGTGGCTACAACGGGTTCCCGTAAATATGTACAGGACACTTGTGGATAACAACAGTGGGCATATCGTAAGCATATCAAACTACTGTGGACACAAATACGGGTCCCTGCAAATGAGTATAAACCATTTGTAGATAACAACAGTGTGTGTATCGTAGATACAACGAACCACTGTGGACACAAGTACAAATATCATCGATGACAACGGTGATCAAGATCTTCAAGAACGTTGGGTACAAAGGCAACCTGATGTACAAAAAGTACACTCCCTGGCAGAATCGAAAAGGAAGTTTGAACAAATTAGAACGAAACTTCCTGGTGTTCCCAAGCCTCTTCTTAGTCCTATACTTAAGAAGAAAACAGTTCTGGTGCCCACAAACACCGGAAATAACAAGTCCACTACACTGACGACCTCAAGGGGAGTTCTCTTCCAAGCAACGGACTCCAAAGTTCAGAAAGATCCTTCCCCGGTGAATGAGAAAGGGGGGAGTCAACATCAAAACGCCACGCCACCGAATCCGCAACACTCGTATTAGCGGACAGAAGGCGTGTATAAGCTCTCAAATGAGAAGTTGTGTGCATCCGAACGATAGTTATCTACACAACTACAAATACTTCAAAATACCCCTACACGTGCACCGTAGTTTGTATACACATAGGTACACAAGGGGTAAATGCAATCTCAACCCGCATGGGCCCCGACGAGCGTGTTATTGGTACACATGTGACGCCTAGGGATGCTACGCGAGTTGACAAGTGAATTCAAGTTCGAACCTGATCCTTCTATACGGATCAATAGAAGTCGACAGGGTTCTAATATTCAAATGAATACACGGTTGTGGCGACCAGCGTATTTGTTTCAATACATTCATATTAGACCTAAAAGGCCTACAATCAAAAGAATTCACAAAAGGCATGAAGCCTATGAAACTCGATCCTCCTAAACAGGTGAATAGGAATAGACAGGGTTCAAACTCTCAAATAAATATACGGTCACGAATGTGATCGAAATATTTATTTTAATGCATTCATATTCAGCCTTGAAGGCCTAAAATCAAGAAAATTCATAAACAAAGGCACAAAGCCTACAAGAAACCCGATCCTCGATCAATAGCTTGGTCGTGTTGACAAGGTCCAATCAAATAAAGGGAAATGACTCCAAACACCCCGATAATGACCGTGTTGAACAATGATCTCAACCGGAGGGGTTTACAAATATTTTTTTTAAATGCCACCCAAATACTCCAACAAAGTCCAAAATTCAAAATCCCAAATGTCCGGATATTTAAAACTGAAATCAAATCATCAATATCTTAAAGCAAAATCCATCCACCCTCCGCAATAGTTTGCCGAGGTGGACAAATCTAAATATTACTCTAGCTTACAAAGAGCTAAATGCCTAGTCGAAAATATCACTAGGATCCATTCTCAAACAATCTCTTGCCAGTAAGGACGTGGTACGTGTCCTCTAACTGGCAGTTTCGCCGCCAAATGGCACTGCTGGTAAACGGTTATGACCCGGGGCCCTCTGAACCGAGTGGTTTTGCCGCCAAATGGCACCACAGATAGCGGTTATGGCCAGAGCCAATACGCTCCTTAATGGCGTTAAATCCTTGAGATATGAATCAATAGGATATGATCGATAGGGCACAAAGCCCTCTGTTAGCTAAGGTGGATTCAAATTTGTCCCCTTAGACAAACATTCAACCCCGATCTACAAGGTCCCCTTGGACGAAACAACCCATGGCTGCCGACAAGGATCCTTCTGTCAAATTGGGTCGACTACCTCCTCTGACTAAGTAGACAAGGGACCACGATGGCCCGGGACGACGGAACCATGGGATCTTGATCAGGTCAATCATCCATTCCCCCACCATCCGCTTTAAGTGCACGATGGTGAAATTTCAAGTTTTAAATATCCAATCTTCAATCACTCAAATCCCAAACCCATTGCTTCTACTATATGCCAGATACCACGTATTCTCTACGTATTTGATTGATGACTAGCCTTAATCGAAAGTTCTCTCTCGTTACCGGGAGGGGTAATTAACTATAGGGGCTTGGCCTATAGGAAACCAGAACTCAGATCATAAAGTCCTCGCAAAATGAGGGCGAAATCTCTGGGTAGTGTCTTATCTACAAACCCATCTGCCTTCCAAAATTTACCTCGGAACTTATTCCGTTAAAACTCCCTCGCCGGATAAAAAGAAAAGTGCAGCGAGCAGAGGCCGGGGCCAAATTTTTGGAGCCCACACCCCTCTCCCCTCTCCCCATACCATCTACATGTCTCATCCCTAGGAATAGACCCTAGAGGAGGCCTTCTCTCTCCTCCCTCCAAGATCTCCATCTCTTGTTCTTTCCTCTTCCGTATCGAATTAAGATTTTCCCCACTCCCATGGCTGCCCACAGCTTCTCTCCCCTCTCAAACAACGCCGTTCTGATTTGGATCTCAAGCATCTTCTTCATCATCACCTATATGATGGAAAACTTCCCATCGATCTTCTCGTAGATGACTGAAATTTGACTTTGAAAATATGAAATTTCAGATTTCAACTATCTGATCTCCCCCTTTCAACACTTTTAACCTATGTTGCACCGATACACCTATTTATGAAGGCGTGCTGTATTCGATACACCGATACATGGATACGCCTCCGATACTCCACCGATACGTATCGGATACGCCAAAGCCGTATCCAATTAAAGTACTATTTAATTTCAAAAGGACACGCATATTCGATACGCGTGTCCGTTGAAAAACAAAAAAATGAAAAAAAGATGTGCCGTATTTACTTCCGCGGTTGCGAGCAAGATTCTCTCATTTCCGAGATGAATTTGAGTCTCTTGATGATATCAAAATATTAAAAATTACTAATCTTTCATTTGATGAGCCTAAATTAGAAGCTATGATATTTATTGAAGATGATATAGAAGTTCAAAGACAAACCAATGAAGAAGATAATTATATCATTCCTTCTATTGAATAGTTGAAACTTCATGTGCTAGATAATTTATATTTATGCTTTTGTTGGTGTACTAGACATTTAATGCTTACTTATATTTTGATGTTATAAGCTACAAGGCTACAAATGATGTTGTTGTCATTTTTTTTTGTAATTTCAAATATTATGCTTTGATTACTTTCTTAATTTTTATGTATGATTTATAAATTATAATGCCGTGTCCGTGCCGTACCCATATCCTGTATTTTTAAGAATTGACGTGTCCCGTATCCGTGTCGCCGTATCCGTATCGGTGCAACATAGCTTTTAACTTTTTTTTTTTGCCGTAGGTACACGTATCTAGGCTCCAAATAGCAATTTGATGTGAATCTGACATTCAAACAACAAAAATTAACAAAAACGAAGAGAGAAATGTAGAAGAATTCAGCGAGGGAGACATTTATTTCAACCCAAAAAATTGCTCTGATACCAATTTGATAGGAAGTGGATATAATTTCCTTGAAATCAGCGATCGACAATAAGGAATTAGGAAGAAAAACACACCAAAACTCTTTTTATTGCAAGATAGATGAATGAAAACAACAAGATACAGTTGGATCTTCAATTGGAGGAAGATTCAGCTCTCTGAAATCCCTAACTGACGCTAGAGCCCTCATGACCTAAGAAATTCTAATTTCAACAAACTCAAAACATAATCCAGAAAACACCGAATTGTTAGCCTTAAATAGGCTCCCCTAGTTCCCTCCCAAATCAGCAGATCATGAAAGGTCTTTCAGGGACGTGACCGACGATCGACGGCCTCGATCACGCCGATCTACTTTTGAGTATTCATATATATTTGTTTTATTTATTTCCTTTATGTATTTATTTTGGTAGTTTTTCCCGTTTTTCCCTTACTTAAGTGCTTTGTCGTATGTATGCCCTAGGGGCAATGTGGTCTTTTATTTTCCTTTCATTGTAGGAGGCTATATATAAACCACATATGTTTCTTTTGAGGTTAATGAATGAATGATAATGAAAATTCCTATAATCTTGTGCTTGTGTGAGAGCTTGATAGCTTTGGAGAGAAATCCCTATGAGAGGGTAAACGGATCACCCACCAACCTTGGAAGAGTCCGGATTCGTGATTATTTTCTTCCCTATCTTCCTTTCTTCCTCCCCTCCTCCCTTCCTCTTCCTTCCCTTCCACCGCCGGCAAAGCCCCTCCCAATTTTCTCTTCTACCTCACAGTCAGCCTTCCCTTCCCTCCCAATAGCCGCCGGCCTAAAACCACCATCAAACCAACCAACATCCCCTCGACCCTAGCCGCCAGCCATAGCCCCTTCCCCTTGCCTCCAAATTTTCAAATTCCTCATCAATACTTTACTATCTTACTTAACCTCTTTTGGGAAAGCTTTTCAATTTCAATTATTCAAATCAAGTTTGAATTTTGAAACATTTCCTAAAATATAATCCTATTTTAAGAAAGTTTCTAAATCAAATCCAAATTAAGTTTGAAGTAAATTGGAATTAAATTCTCTTCCTTAAGTTGAGAACCCCAGCTAAATAAGTATCAAAACCTTACCAAAATTTCCCCAATTCCCCTTGATGCCGCCGACCCCTCCTTGTCCCCATCTCCTTAATGCTTTCCAAAATAAAAATCTCTCATTTGGGAAAGAATTAAATACTTTACTAATTTAGATCATCTTAACTTGGAAAGAATTCAAATTTCAAATTTCAACTAAATTGAATTTGAAATCTCTTCCTAATGAGATTGATCTATTTTTGGAAACTCCCAAATACTCTCAAATCTAAAATTGATTAGAGATTTCTCTCTAATTCTCTTTCCACATTTAGCAACCTAAGTTTGGAAGGAATCATAAATTCCCCAAGTAATTTCACATGCATGGCCGGCCCACCCTATCTCCCCTATCTAATTAATTCTCCATTAAGCTCTCAAATAAATTCTCTTAATCTTTCCCCAAATCCAGCCGCCACCTCTCCCCATCAACCCTAGCCGACACCCCAAGTTTCCCTCCAAAATTCTCTCTATTTTCTTGAAGCTCCTGCTTGCGAACCGGGAAATTTCAGCAAAGAAAATTGGTTGTCCAGCTGTGTGAACATCAACACTGCTGTCCAAAATCGTTATTTGAAGACCTATCCTTGTTGTTTCAAAAATTCTAGCCAAGACCCTTGCTGGCCAGAAAACTCCAGCCAAGATCCTTGCTGTCCAGAATTTTTCCAAGCATCAAAACTGCTGTCCAAGACCTGCAGATTGCCAAAATGTTGTCCCAAGACAGCTAGGAGGATCGTGCCGCTTTCCATTCATTTCCAAGTATCCAAATGACAATGTCGGAGCTCCGTACTTGTCTTTCCCTTGGGTAAACTTTTCCTCATACTCTTATATCTTCCTAGTTCACCTTTCAATTGTGGTTTATAGTTTGATTCGCACAGATTCTTGTTGATCCCTCCGCTAAAGCATAGTAATTTATGGAGTTGAGTGAGGGACCCTTGCAAAGTGACTAATCTTACTGTTAGCATAGGGATTTTGTTAAAAACCTTCCATGTATGCAACGTTAGATTAATTAACTATTTTATGATCTTAACTTCTATGCATGTGATTTGGCCTAAGCGTATTTTATCACCTTAGTGTTTTATCTTATCGTTTAAATCAATATAAATTTTGTTTATTATTGTTTCTCTAAATTTAAAACGTTCAAATTTCTTATTCTAATCATTTTTGAATTTATGCCCAGCATCAAGTTCCCCCTTAAATTTAAATTTAAATTAGATCTCCTTCCCTAATTAATTCCCTCCTAATTATAATTAAAACTTTCCTAAATAATCTCCCTTGATTCCTCCTCCTTTCATATTGAATTAAAGCTTTACTGGGCCGACAAGGGGAGGGCAGAACCACCCTTCCTATTCTTAGCTGGGTTCGACTTTGTTGAAATAGGAGGAAGGCTCCCACCCTCCCATAGCCTGGTCGTAACAGTCCAACAATAAATCTGTTTTTCTCATTATATATATATATATATATATATATATATATATATATATATATATATATATATCCATTACTTGAAATGTCCATAATCATTAATCAGTTTGGCTATAGACACACCTCATAACATCTCAAAAATCAATTCAAGATTAATCACATTTATTCAGTTCAATTAAAAAAAATTAGTATTCATCATATCCTTCAACCTATTATATATATTTAACAAACTAGTTAACAATTAGGGGTATAGAATAAAGTCAAAGAAATTCAAACGCCTTTTCAGTAATTGAATGAAAAAAAAAAATGTTTAAGACTATAAGGTACCTGTACCCAACAACAATGTAAGGAACACCTGCCAGGAAAGATTGGATCTGCAATAATAACAAAAATGATCTGTAAATTTTGTGGATTCATAGCAAAGAAACAAGAAAGCTGAATTCCATCAAACCAGACAGATATAGTGCATAAAATGCTGATAGGAAATATTTTACCCAAAATTTCAAAAGTTTCTCTCTTTCATATCGCTCTTCAGTTCGATGATCCAACTGCTCAAATGTGCAAAAATAATAATGATAATAATAAAAAAGAAAGATAAAAAAATGCTCTTAGGAAAGTTTTGAGCAACCTAGAGCAAACTAGCAAGAAGATTAACATTATCTGCAAACAAAATAAAATAAATAAATAAGACCAAATAAGAAGAAAAGACAACCTCTCGACTAGTCTTCAACTCTACATAAAATTTCCTTCCAGCATCAGTTTCATCACAGCAGTCCATCTCTGCGCCCATAATGATTCTGTGCGCTCCTAGTTTGGTTTTGATCACAGAACAAAATTCCATATTCGCATCAATACCTTTACCATCTTCACCCATGTCTCTGGAGTTCTCAGTTGCAAGGTTCTCAAAAGCATAGCCCCAATAGCATCTGGCATACATAATAGAAAATGTGTATCTGAAACTTCCAATTTTATGAAATGTTTTAGCTCAACATTCCGCTCTCCAATTTTATACCATCAAAGCCAGGGAAAATATGCTAAATCAATTCTACTGCATAAAAGCTAAGAAAATGCCTATTTAGTAGCTTTATGCATTATTGACAAGACAGTGGTTGAGGTTAACTAGAGTATGTTGCTCCAAGATGGTGCACACACCCTATACTAAATATCTTTGCAAAGTGGTTTTTTTATGGTCATTAAAACCACAGCTATCCATGTCTAATTGGACTTGTGTAAGAATTGTGAAATTTAAAAACTTAATTCATTATTAGATTTACATGCTTTCAAAAAAGAACCATGAACTCAGTCTTACAGACTATCAATTCCTCTTCGTGTTTAAACATAAAAATGTAAATAAGTTCATACTTTAATTGGTAAGCATGCTAAAATTGTGAATGATTTTCAGATTTTGGGAGACTATTGAATGCTATAAGGCCCATAAATGATCCCTGTCAATTGACCCCGTGATCTGTTGGGACAATTAATTGAACAAGGTGCAAATTTTTCCATAAAAAATAAAACTCCTCATAACCAGAAATCATCAAGCTACGCAACGGCCCCTTTTGGCCAAAGGCCACATAAGGCTAAGTATAAGTACGCTTTGTTTGGTAATACATTTCCTCTTCCTTAATTTTCAAAATCATATCATACCACAAATTTACTTTGTGTGGTAAACACGCCACAAATATCCATGCTCTGTGCATGCATCCCTCCATGGCTTCATAAACATGGATAGCACTTATGTAGGTAGTCAACATAACAGAGTAAATTCAGCTTTATTTTGCGTAGCACAAATTACCCAAAAAAAGGCAAAATGATCTAACAAAATTTGTTCATTCGTGAGATGCAATATAGGTCATTGCCTTAAGGAAATTAAATAGAATACAATAATACCTTAGGCGGTCAATCTCTGATTGCGGCCTCTCTGGAAGTTTATGCACATCAAGATACACAACACCATTTCTCTTATGCACACCCATTTTCCAGGGTTCATTTCGTATGTAGGCTGTAGCCATTATCTAGTAAGAAAGCACACGAATTTTATTTACTCTCAACAATCCAAGATAACCAAAACTATTACAATAACAACAACATCAGGCTTTTATCCCACTACTGAAGAACTAAATAAAACTCCAAAACTCGTACAGCTACAATTCTGCATGTATAATAATACAGCCAATTAGAGCTGTGATTAGTGGCAACTATATGTAGGCAAATGATTGTTTGCATATACATAATCTGCTAAATGTATACCTTATTGAGGTTGTTACGAAAAGTCTGCAGCAAAGAAGATAAACAGTTAGGAGACAATATGCATCCTATTTATAAGAATAAAGAAACAGAATAACTAAAGGGAATTTAATCATTCCATCCACGAATGATAAAGTTATACTGTTTACCACAAAATGAATATTCTGAAGAGGAATGTTTGCATGCCTTATGCAAGCAAGAAGATCACCAAAACCTTCAGATCCCAGATCTAATATGAAGATAAAAAGAAGAGATTAATTAATATTTTTAAAACAGATATCAAAATTTCAAGAATTAAACGGAATACCCACATGTTTTACAACGTAGCAACAACATAAAGAAAAAATAAGAATAGCGCATATCTCTTAGGTACTAAGGGCATGTCGATGGTCTTTTGAAAGACCAAACAATTTAATAGTGATGTGATGTATAGTAGAAATAAATTGTAACCAGATTATCATGCAGCTAAAGTTGACAACACTCAATGCTTTCTTTGCCTCCTACAAGACAAGTAATTTCAGTGCATGTAAAATGAACGCACATGGGCTATTAAGCTTGTAAGCATAATGGTATTATTAATCTTTTACTTGATAAGAGATGTGTTATGTTAGCATCGAATGGAATGCTCTCTTGAATTTACAAAGATTTAAAAAGGATGAGAATAAGAACTCTGCTAACATGAATAAAGTTAAATAAGCAAGTAAGAGGATGTTTAAATGTCATAAGTTCAGTGTCAAGGATATTTTCAGTAACAGGCATGGATTTTTTAGGTAAAGTTGAAGTAATATCGTCAAGTAGTTAAGCCTAGGTCATGTGCGCGCACACAGCTTAGCAGACCTTATAAAAAGCATGTTTTTCAAGCGCACTGTGCAAACCAACTAAACCTGGAAATCACATGGCATGAAATAAGGAATCAAATGTCAAAAAATTTAGATTAAAGCCCAATCTTCAAAGATAGCTCTGTTACTATAAATATGATGCAATAGGTTAGAATTACGAATCTTAAAACGAGCAGCTATAAGATAATTAAAAAAAAAACAATTGAGCACTTAACCTTTGTAAGCATCAAAAGATAACCAATAATGTATACACAAAAATGATACCAAGTATATGTAAAACGCATCATATGTTTAAAGAGAAAAATAGAGAGAGAAGATATAGACCTTTCTTCTCAACAAATGACACAAATCCTTTATTGAGATCTGCTCCGACATCCTCACAAACAAAGCGTTTAAAAAGCCTCTAGCAGCACCAAAAAAAAAAAAAAAACATAAAATTGGTCATGGAAAAATCTTAGAAAAGTGAGTTAATAAAAAGACAAAAGGTCATAAAAATAAATGGCTCAGGCAGAAATGACTGCCATATCAAGTAAAAACTCTAAATACAACTATGAAACGACAGATTTACACATAATTATAAAAATAAATTGGAATAAAATAACAAGAATAGTTCTTACCAAGCTGCGATCATCAAAGTATACATCACCACCTTCAACGCGGCTATAACATGCCAACTCACAAGGCTTCATGAAGTGTTGAACAATCAAATATTTGCCAGTAAAATTATTTTTGTTAAAGATGTATTACAAACCATGAATAAATGTCTAAATTACCTCCTGAAATTGGATCGATTTTCTTGACAAGGTTTCTTCACTCTTAGTAAGCCTTAATTCAGAAACGAATCGCTCATCATTACGTCCATTTCCATATGAAAACTTATTACCAAAACCATAATTCTGCCTAGGGGGATATCCTGGTCTTGGAAGCAGTCCACCCCTGCCACGTCCAAAAGTACCCCTAGTGTGGTTATTGGAGTTCCGTATGGAAGGTAGCACTACAAAAAAAATTCAATTTTAAAGACAACGCAGATTAAAAAAAAAAACTCTCATGGGACTCTAACAACATTAACAATACCAGCATAATAAATTAACTCAATCAAACAAAATAAAATCAGCTATGGACGAATTAGATAAATTAATTGAAGAAGATTTCTTAAAAGGCAATACCTAAAAAGAAAATTTTAAGTTTAGTTACGCATACAATTGTAGATACACAATCAAAGAAAATCCAACTGACTCTGTAAAACAATCTTACTGGTAAACAAGCTAAGGGAAGCACAAGATGCTCAAACTGCAATTTACAATAAGATTTTGAGGTTTGAAATCCTATTTACCAGATGGCATGATAGAAGGAAAGAATCACAACCAAATAAAATGCATGTCTAAAAGAAAGATGAACATGAAAAATGTAGCTTTAGGGTAGAAATTAAATTAGCTTTATAATCTATATGGTTTTCCAATAAGCAAAACATAAGGAACAGCATAGGTCAAGGTTCAAAATTAGGTAATAGGATATTGAAACATTTTCTTTTCTTGAGGGGAGGCTCAAGCCTCATGACATTTTGAGACATGAGCTAATTTAAATCAATAAATTAATTAAAATATAAATAACAAGTAACATACTAAGATCAAAATAAGATGGCAAAATAAGATCATTAAACGTCAAGTAATATCATAAAAAATTATACAAGCACTAAATCATAAGCACAAAGTCTAAGATAAGCTAGTAAAAAACAGGTCTAAAATTAACAATTCCATTCAAACTCAATTCAACATAGACAAGAAGTTGTAAATCATAAACTATGAATTCAAAAGTCTCTCCCACTTCTATCATTTAGAGGGTCTTCATCTAAATGATTATTATAGTTGATTACTCTCTATCCTCTTTCATCCTCACTTGTATCAACCATGGATTAAAAAGCGTTCAAGGCGCACGGCTCGAGGCACATGAGGTGCAAAAAAAATTCCAAGAGGCTTACTTTTTTTTGTTCTAATGGCTTACACCTTTTTTTGGTTAAGGCTATATATCAAGGCATTATTCCTCGAAATGTTTAAGGCAGACACCTCAAATTAATAAGAATAAACAAATTGTTATAAGATATTATAATATATTTAAAATAGCTTATATTTTAGTCCGGTTTATATTTTTCAAGTTAGTCTAGACAAAGAGAGATAGGTCTGTGAGTCAAGCTAGAAAGAGAGAGAGGGTCAAGTGTGAGAATAGATTGCGAGTAAGTTTCTATAGCTATGACTATGGAGAGGGTTGTTGCTGCTACAAGCAGGGGGAGGGCTACTAAGATTGCGAACGGGGAGGGAATAGGGAAGCGAATGGGGGGAAGGCCATTACAATGGTGAGATTGAGAGCACATTCTTGAGCGGAGTAGATAAGCGGGTTAGATTTCGTCTCATATATCTTACTTTTATTTTTAAATTTTCTTTTAAATGATTTATTTTGATTTACATTATTGATTTTTTTTTTAGAGTTTATATTTTATTTTCAATTTTGCTGCCTTTATTTTTTAATTTTCTTTTATATCATAATTTTTAGTTTATTGTAGTGGTCAGTGGTGCTAGAAGAAAACATCCAACATGAAAATATGGCATGCAAGTTTGAAATAAAAGGAGAGGATGCAAAAAAAAGGCTATGATTAATTACAATGTAAATTTTGGGATAAAAATTTACTGATGTTATTAAAAGAGCGAATAATCACATAGCTTGCACATAATTTAATATTTGAGCATGTGAAAAGTGCCAAATGATGATAAAAATGAATCTGTAGAATATTTAAAATAAGTATATCACCTCGAAAGAAGTAACTCAATGGCATATATTGCCCTGATAAGCACTCGGAGATCAAACTAATCGAATAAAGCAAAAAATGATTAGCGACCAATGCAATGTCATACAAATGATGTTCAAAAAGCACAACTAACAATCAAATCGCTCAAATAATGCACCTTCGTACTTTTGACATAATTGAAAATCTAAAATAGACACCCATATTGCTTAGGTCATCGCACAAGAAAATCATTAGGGAATTAATTCACATAAGGCAAAGATGCAGTTTCGATGTATGTGAGAGACAAGAGTATTGTGAGAGAACAGCAAATGGCGTTATTATTATTATTGTTATTATTATTATATAAAAAGCGTAAAAGCCCAAAATAATCCCCAGACTTTTAATAAATACTCAATTTGATCCAAGACTTTAATGATAACCCAATTTAGTACCCCGATTATTAGGAAAATATTTTAATTTGATAGGAGGGACAAAGGTAACAATTAAAGTCAAACTTAATAGTTGATGTGAAAGTATTTTTGGTATTATGATGAGAATATGATATTATATTTTTTATTTATATTTTTTATTATTCATTTTATTAAAATAAATAAAAATCACAATGGAAGTTAACCAACTAAATAACAATAGTGAATAATTAATAAACCTCTCTCCCTTATCAATGTCATCCGAATTCCTGAAACCCCCTGCGCCAAATAAACGACAAAGTCGCAGCCAAGAGCTTGTGGAAAGCAAGCATCGACAACTCCTATAGTCTGTGAAGTAGAGAGTTGCATGGAAGCCCACTGAAGAAGTCAATGACAAGATTAACAGCCAAGAAGTGAGGAAGCCATGATTTGAGCTCACGGTAGAAGGCATTGGTTGGACCGGCAACAAGCGAAAAAAAAAAAAATATGAGCATGTTAGATGTATGGATTTCGTTAAATCTCACGTGGAGCTTGCTACTAAAAGTTTTTGAAAACTTCGTTTCTTCTGGCGACACCCTCATCAACAACCTCCTCCATGATCGAAGACTTCGCCACAGTTCTTCTCACCCCTATTTTTTCTATCTCACTCTTTCTCTCTTCTTCTCATTCTTTAAACCCCTTATTTTATCTCTCATTCTCTAGCTCATTCCCCCTCTTTCTTTCTCTCTTACTCTTAAGGGTGTCAATAAATAACCAAACACGCCAACCCAACCAGAAAAATCCAGGTTCGGGTTAACCCATTTAATAAATAAGTTAGGTTCAAGTTGCATTTAATAAATAAGTTAGGTTCAAGTTGGGTTTTTTGACCCATTTATTAAACGAGTCGAACACGCTTTTGACCTAAACATGGTCCGTTTTAATAACTTTTTTTCTTAATTTATTTTACTTGTTGGTATAATCTACATATTATTTTATCAAATATCCTAAACATTATAGTTAATAAGTTCTTAACAAAATTTTAACAAAAATGGATTAACGGGTGGGGTTCGGGTTAGTTTTTTTGAACTGTCTATTAAATGAGTCGTGTTTAAGTTGACTGGATTCATGTCAAGTCAATTTTGGGTAAGACCCAAACCAAACACGTCAACCCGTTTTGACACCCCTACTCACTCCCTTTATCTCTCTATATTTTCTTTGACTCTCACTCTCTTTTTCTCTTGCCTTTCCTCTCTATCTCTCTATCTCTCTCTTTCTAGCTCAGTATCTCTCTCCCCTTCCCCTCACTAAAAAGAGAGGAAAAAAACCAAAAAATAAAAAAAATATTCATTTATATCATTGTCTCGTCGAGCACTCGCAATTGTCATATCATCACCGTTTCTTACACCATATATAATGCAAACTAAGCTCAAACTTCTGTATAATTACTCGTACATATCTTTCTTGATGCGGCGGGAAAAGCCTAATGTACTTGCTTACTTTCATGCAAGTGGCCCATACATGTCTTTTTTAGCGCAATGGAAAATGAAGTCGTGTCACCACTAAAAATAAGTACCCATACATTTCTTGAAGCTACGGGAAAATACTATTTGCAAAGTTTTCATACATGTACAAAAACCCATGCAAACCTTTTTGGTGTTGTGGGAGTAGAAAATACGACCATGGTGATTACACATCTAATGTACGCGTTTTTTAGCATGGTTTATAGGCCTAAACTCAATGTAGATTCCCCTTATATGGGGGAGATGCTAGAAGTCTGCTAAAATTTATAATGAACCAAACTTGCATAGATATAAAAAAAATTAATAAAAAACAAGAATATTCTGGACCATATATGCAGCTAAAAAAGAAAAAAAAAACAAAGAAGTATAAGTTGTAAAATAAGAATAAAAAGAAAATTCAATAAATGAAAATGTTGGTAATAATTGAATACAAATTATACTTATAAGGGGTTCCCAATGAATTTGAAAGATTCTCAACAAATAAAAGGACCTATAAAGAACTTGAGAGCACGTTTTGGAGCACAAAACATCCTAAATACTATAAAGAACTCTCCTGAATATTCATAACCTCTTTAAGAACTTGCTCGATGAATTGAACTTGGAATGAACATAAACTATGATGGGCATCTTTTTATGAGAGAAGTGACTCTTTGTGGGGCCAATGCAATTAAAATATAAGTCATAGACAGATAAATTGTATCCTTTTGTGCACACAAAATATTCCAACTTATGACACTAGCAACCAAATCCACAACACACGCACAAAAGAACAGAATACGAGCAACAATGAATTTAAAATGAAATTGTTGCTAAATCTCAGCCGTCCCTTGGCATTTTGATCTTACAGCTAGGATGGAAATCCGTGGGAAGCTCACCTATTAAGTCCTAGACATCCCTTGGCATTTAGATCCCACTGCTAGGATGAGAATCTGTGGGAGGCTCACCTGGATCCACGCTGATCTCCTTCCATATTTAGGTGGTTGATTTAGGAAGGATTATATTATAGCAATTATACATGATTATGTAATTATTTGTTTCTTTATTAAGATATCTTGTATAGATATATAAATAGGGACAAATTCGTGCAATAAAATTTTGCATTTTTCCTCTCCAATTCTCTGAATTTAACATTGTATCAGAGCCTAAAGAGATATAATCCATGAGTTACACCACTAGCCTTTATTGTCGTCCTCATTCAGAGACTAAAGAGAGGGAAGTGAAAATGTGCAGGCGGCCTTCATTGCTTGCCTTCTCTTATTATTGCTACTACTATTACATCTAATGCAGCCTTCATTGCTACCCTGCACCTTGCTAGCTTGATTAATATAGCTTTCATCGCTATCATTTACCACCAAAATGTCTGAAGCTAATTCCTCTCAAAGCTCTATGGAGGACTCTATGGTGCACCAAGGAAGAAGAGATCTTCAAAATATGTAATCTTCCAATCGCTTAAATGGGAAGAATTATTTAAAGTGGTCAATTTGTGAAGACCTACCTGAAAGGCAAAGGAAAGACTAATCACCTCCTTGAGGTAGGACCAAAAGAAGATCCTAATTTTTGGGCACGGGATGAAGCTGACTACATGATCGTGTCATGATTGTGGAATTTCATGACTCCAGAAATTAGCAATGCTTACGAATAGCTTGTGGAATAACCCCAAAAGCATATACTGATGCAAATTATGCAGGATCACCAATAGATAGATGATCTACCTCATGATACTACACATTCCTTGGAGGAAATCTTGTTACATGGAGAAGCAAGAAACAAAATGTAGTGGCAAGGGTTTAGTGCAAAAGAAGAATACTGAGCGATGGCCTTAGGAATATGTGATTTACTATGGATCAAGATAATTCTAAAAGAACTAAGAATCAAGTAGGAAAGACCCATGAATCTACAATGTGATAACAAATCAACAATCAGTATAGCTCACAATTCGGTTCAGCATGATAAAATCAAGCACATGGAAGTGGATAGACATTTCATAAAGTAGAAATTTGACAGTGGTCTTAAATGTATAAACCATGATTCATCAAAATATTAGCTTGCATATATTCTTACCAAGGGACTCGATAATTCTACCTTTTGGGACTGATTATCAAGCTGGGAATAACGAATTTGTATTCTCCAGCTTGAGGGGGAGTGTTAAATCTCAGCCTTCCCTTAGTATTTTGATCCCACGGCTAGGATGGGAATTCATGGGAAGCTTACCTATTAAATCATAGCCGTCCCTTGACATTTTGATCCCATGGGTAAGATGGTAATTCGTGGGAGGCTCACCTGGATCACACTAATCACCTTCCATATTTAGGTGGTTGATTTAAAAAGGATTACATTAGAGCAATGATTTTGTAATTATTTGTTTCTTTATTAAGATATATTATATAGATCTATAAAAAATGATAAATTTGTGCAATAAAATTAAGTCTTTTCCCTCTCCAATTCTCTGAATTTAACAATCGTGTACATGTTTCAAAGACAATGCATTCACTTGAATAGCTACTACATCAAACTCTTACACATCTCAAACAATAGCATTTATATGAATGATTTTCAAATAAAGCAGCGTGGTATAACCTATTATACGTCATGGGTTACACAAGTTCCTTGAGCGTTGTTCATATTAATGAACATATACACGCCCGAGAACAAATAGTGTGCCCAAGGAATAAATAGTAAGTCCCATACATGAACAGTACATCCCGTGAATAAATTTTTTTTAAATGAAACTAATCAATACAATATTGTATGTCATAGGTTGCACAGACATTTCGACAGGGCGAGTATAATGCGTTAAATAACCAAAAGCAATTTTAACTACACGTTCTCCAAGTGTATCATGTGAACACACCAAAAAAAGGTGAAAATATATTAAAAAACATGTGAGTGGATAGTGTAAATGCACCAAAAAACATGCAAAAATATCAATAAATATACAAGTGCACTATACAAATATATTGAAAATCAAGCAAGTGTGAAAGTGCATCTAGAAACACATAAGTGCATCATATAAGTCCACCATACAAGTGCGCTAAGAAGCATGCACGGGCACAAAAATCAACCTTGTCCACATGTGCTCTGATGAATATATGAAATGCTCAAACTTAAGATTTTATAATGCCGTACTAATTAAAAGTAGCATGAATATGAACTCTGCCGCTTGATGGGGGTTGTGGAGTAACATGTAAAATTGTGAAATATTTTAAGGCTTTATCAAAACCTAAGAATGCTTAGATTTTCTTTGATATAAAAATTATAAAAACCCCACTTAATATACGCAAGTATACGTGTCAAATCAAGTAATATAGTGATAGAGTAGAGTATCGAACCCACGAGAAAGATATGCTCACTTGCAAACACTAGTACTCTCTATTAAAATTACAACAATTATCCTGCTCGATAAAAATAGATGTTCTAGAGATTCAATCACTTAAAAAAAATTAGATAAAGATAATGAATACATTATATGGTATAATAACATATTTTCCCAGATGAATTTTTTTTAATTGTGATGCTATTCAGAGCATATGTATTCCTAGATCTCTATCAAGCTTGTAGGAACAAAAGATGTCCACCGACTTCTTACGGTTATATAATCTCCTTAAGAGTTTAGTATATTTCATACTATATGCCTAAGTATGACGCATACTAATTTAATATTCCTAGTAATGATTGCTTCCCTCCATCGAGGTCCCACATTACACCTCATTTTAACTATACATATGGACATTATGTATATTAAATGAAAATCTGGTAATATTGAAAATATCTTTTTAGTCATTTAAGGAATAAGAGAATTCACTAGTACTACATATGATATTTACATCATCAATCTAAAATAAGAAAATTTAGTTAAATATGGAGTAGAATTGAAACAAACTCATTTTCATTAATAGAATGGTAGAAAGAAGATACAAGAGATATATATCACCAGAATGGTTCAATGGATCTCCTCTACACTCATCGTTACTTACATATTTGCTTCCACAAATACAAGCTAGACGCTCTAAAGCCGGTATTAAGTATTTATCAAATTCCCTTAATTGTCACCCTCAAAAAAATTCAGAGAAGCACTATGAATTGTACTTAAATTAGTGACTAAACACTTATTAAAATATAACACAATGATTATTTATAGGAAAACACAAGTAGGCATCTAGCGCTGTGGCGTTAGAAAGATCAGCACCGCTTCCCCCAACAATTGAACTAATGACGCTGCGCTGCTTTTCTGGTTCCACTGTGGCGCTTGCTGATGTGGATCAGTTACTTAGTGAGCAGTCGCGTCGTTTCACTGACAGATCGTGTCCTTGGGAAATTACAATTGCTACGTAGCGGGGTTACTGACTTTCGAATGCTACGGCGCTAGAAGAGCAATTTTGGTGTTGAGGCGTTAAAGAGTGTACCGCAGCATTGTTGTCCTATAGAGAATACGGCGTTGCAAAGATGAACTTTTGATGAAGTTGCGCTGTTAGACTGATAAGTTGACACTGTAAAGTTAATATTCATGCGCTCCGGTGATGTTTTTTTATGGCGCTATGAAATTGTTTGTTCCGACACCGGAGCGTTATATGAAACATAAAATTTTATGAATTTTCTGTATTTTTTTCACAATATAATTAAAACTACTCATTTTCACAGAAATTATAACACATAAAATAACACATTATTTATACTTATCAAATGCTCTCCAACTTAAACTCTTGTTTGTCCTCAAGCAAATAAATATATTATAACTCTGATTAAATGATTAACCAAAATAAAAATTGATAATTTAAAAATTATTAAAATATAGGATAATACAACATGGTCTAGAAGTAGTAAAAATAAATAAGATTATAATTCTACTTAAGAAAAAAGTACTAAAAATAAAACTAATCAGTCAACCTTATTATTGTTTAAATTGAATTTACATGTTATAATTTTAATTATTATTATTTTTTTAATTTTAAAGTGAATAATGTAGCTTAATTATTATATATGTTTATGTTAAAATTAAAACTTCATTAGTTCACCTTCATTTGTATTGCTTTTCTTATTTTATCTTTTATAAATTTAAGTATAAGATTGAAATCAGATTCTAAGCTTTTACTGATACTAATTTTTGAATGTACTCATCTTTTTTCATTTTTTTATTTTTTTATTTTTCTTTTTAGAACTATTTTTCATAGTTCTTTTTCTCTTTAATTTATATAGTATATAGTTAATGATTTTGAATATCAGTTTTTGTTTAGAACTCTTTTTATAATTTTAATGAGTTTTATATAAGGATTTAATAAGATTATAAATTGCAAATTCGAATTGCTTATGATTTCTAATTTTAATCTACTCATATCGAATTTTTAATTCTAATTATTCATCTTTATTTTAAAATTTAATAAAAAAGGGTATATTTTATCATTTCAAATTAAAGCAATAACCTAAATGATCTAAGTCAGATAATTATTAGTTTCTTTTCCATTATATGAAGTATAAATAGTGTTCATTAGAACTATGATTTAGGGTTTTATTATTATCTTAATTTGATATAATTTTTAATTATCATTTTTACCAAGGTTAATTAAATAATCAGAATTCAAAAATAATTATAATAAATATGAGGTAAATTTTAATGAAATGTAAATAAAAGAAACACAAACAACAGTTAACACTTCATATGTTGTCATATGAATGATAAAAGAAGTATAAAATATGTGTTAATAGAACATAACATAACATAACATTAATTACAGTATAACTAATGCACTAAGCACCATACATAGTATATTGGCACAAACCAAAACAACCAGTCATGTTCCAACTACAAGTACTCCTTACTCACATAAGTGTATTTCTTTTAAAATATAAGTACAATCAAGATACAACACATAACTTATATTCCTCCAAATTCAAGATTTCTTTATTCATCTTAATTGCATTGTTTCAATATATGACTGTTGACCTTCAAAATGTGAAATTTTCTTATCTTCAATGCTGATAGCATCATTAAGATGTACTCTAATAATGGAATATGAGGCTACCCATCCAGATTTAATTTTTCCATGCCAAAATTTTTTATTATATTCAAATAGAACATATTGACCATGATGAAATTCATAATCTAAAACTTCACATTTATGCATTTTCTTTATATATATTTTGTATTTTCTTGAATCTTCATGAACTTCAGCATGAAATAAATGCAATTTGTTAAAAATAGTAGAACTTTGCATGTGAAGAAAAGGAAAGGAATCTTCATTTTTCAAATGTTCTTCCATCATAATCCTAGACGAATGCCTTCACTTGGTTATAGCAATGTTGGTTATACCCATTGCTACAATTGAAATTCCAAGAATAGAAAGATATTACTATATTAAAAATTAGCAAGGACTGATAGTTAAACTTCCAAAATATTTTTTTTATAAATTTTAAGTGAGAGAATTTTAAAATTTGAATCTTCAAACCACTTAGTCCTGGCTCAATGCTGCGGCGTTTCACATCTCTATTTTTTTTTTTAAGTAAATCAAACTACCCTACCTACATATTTAAAAACTATCACCTAGGTTGCCTCCATTAAAATGCTAATTTTATAGTCTTTGGCCATACTTAATCACTTACTAAACCTATTTTTGGGTTGTCTCCAACACAACGCTATGTTTATAATCTTCAGCCAGACTTATCAAGATTTTTCAATTTGGCTAGGGTAAATAATTTCCATTATAATTTTTTTCTTTTTCTTTCGGGTTAACTTCAGTATTACTCGATAAAGATTCAAGAGGTTTAGCACTAACTGAAATTGTATGCTGACTTAATTGGGTCTCTAAATTTTTAATGGAAGCAGCCTGATTTTGCAATTGATTTCTAATTACATAACTACATCCTCTAATGCTATTTTTTTATTTCTAAATTGATTGTTTTGATTAAATCTTAGCGGATATATAGGTCTAGGATTAATAGCAGATTGTTGAGAATTGCTCCAACCTACTCCTTGATTATTCTGCCTATTATTCTATTGATTATAACCACCAATATTATTTGTCCAATTAAAATTAGGATAATTCCTCCAACTTGGGATTATATGTATTTGAATAAAAATTATTGTCTTCCAATTACATTAATATGTTGAATCTCTTGCATATTATTATCTTCACATAAATTTTGAACCCTTGAGGTCTCAGTTCCTATTCCAAAACTTATCTCTATTGTATTCACCTTTTCTTAAAAATTGCTACAATTTGTGCAGACAAAATTGATAAAGTATCTTATTCATAAATTCTAGGTTTTTTTAGGATTTATCCTATAAACAGACTACTAGAAATTATTAGTAATAATTTTCTCTATTAATTCATAAGCTTTCTTAAATGACTTAGACATTAATGATCCTCCAGCTACAGCATCAATTATAACTCTAAGAGATCCTACTAATCCATTATAAAATATTTGAATAATCAATCAATCAGGTAATGCATGATGTGGGCATTTTCTAAATATTTTCTTAAATCTTTTCCAACTCTTATAAATGAATTCTCCTTCAAGCTTAGTGAAAGAAGTTATGTCATTTCTAAGTTTAACAATTTTTAATGTGAAAAGTATTTAACAAGGAACTTATGAGCAAGCAAACTCATTCCAAGTAGTATTAAACCTGGGGATAAAGAATTTAACCACGTTCTAGTTTTATCTCTTAGAAAAAAAGGAAATAATCTAAGTCTAATATAATCATCACTAGCTCCATTGTACTTAAATGTTACACAAATTTCTAAGAAACTGGTTAAATGTAAATTAAAATCTTCTATAGGAGTTCTCCCAAACTGAGAGTTCTAAACTATTTGAATGATAGATAGTTTAAATTCAAAATAATTTGATGGGGACATCAGATCATCATGGAGAGTTTATCAGAGACGTGGCCGACGATCTAAGGCCACGATCGAGTCATTATATTTTTGAGTCGTTGATGTATTTTATTTTCATGTAGCTTGTTATTTGCTCATGTGGCATTTAGAGTCGTTGTATTTTTATTTTATTTTATTTAGTTGCTTATGTGTTTCTTTCTCGTTGTACCCCTCTTATGGGAGTTATCGTATGTGAGCCCAAAGGGCATTTGTGTCTTTTGTTTCGAGTCATGTTGTAGGAGGCTATTTAAAGCCCCATTTTATTCTATTAGGGGTAATGAATGATTATTGAGAATTTTCCTGCATGTGTGTTTGAGAGCTTTGAGAGTTCTTGGAGAGTTTTGAGAGATCCTTTGGAGAGGGATCTTGGCGTATCACCCACCAACCTTGGAGACGGCCGGGTTCGTGGTTTTATTTCTTTAATCTTGTCTTCTTCCTTTCCACGTTCATCTCTATCTTCCCACTTCCCACCACCGCCGGCCATAACCCAGCCTTTCCCATTCACTCCACTGTTTTCTCCTACCCGAGCGCCCCTCCCTTCCCCTCACGGGATAGCCGGCCATTTTACACACATCCCGCCGGCCACCCCTTCACAACCCGCCAGCCACCTTACCTCATCATCCCCTTGAGTTTCCTAATTTGGACTTGATTGAGTTTGGAAGTAGTTTGAATTTCAAATTCAAGTGATTTGAAATTCAAATAAACCTTCCTAAATTCCCTATTTCTATTTTGGACGTTATTTAATTCATGCCTAATTAAATTTCAATTACGAGAGGATTGAATTAAATCTTTCCAATCTTAGGAATTTAAATTAGGAAGTCTTGATTTGCTCCCATTGAATCCTCCCTGACTCAGGGATGCCGCCGGCCACCAGGTAGCAAAATTTAGGCGTGATTTCCTAATTACCAGTTAATCCCATTAGGAAATAATTCCAATTACTTCTTTGCTGTCGGGCCGAATTATCCCTATTCAAACCTATCTTATTTCCTTCCTATTCCACAATTGGGTTTTGAAAGGAATTTCCCTGCCTAACCTGGATTGCCGCCGTCCAGCTCCTACCCGTGCTTTCTTCTTTTCCAAAGCCTCTGCCCTCTCATGAAGGTGGCTCTGGAATTCTTTACCTAAATATTCACCTCCTCACGTTAAAATTTCTGAGATCTGCTTCTCAGATTTTGGCTAAGAAATCTGAGAGCTTTCCTCAGATTTTGGGAAGAGTGGGATTACTTCTTCAAACCCCTAAGAAGAGACAACCTAGTTCGTCGACCTTGGATATTCGTCAAGAGAAGTTGCCATCGTGGAGGATCTCCCCGTCTCTGTGAGCAAAGGTTCTTCCTTCTTTCATCGGTGTTCAAAGTCTTCTAAATCTAAGTTCTCGTTTGGTTAGATTGTAGTCACTAAAGCCTACTTCAATTGCTCATGCCAAGCTTAGTCATTTGTAGGAATTGAGTGTAATCTTCTATGCATCCTACATCTCATTGTTAGATTAGGGATTTAATTTGAAGCCTACTATTGGCGTTGTGTGATGTTCTTATTTATCTTGAAAGTTTCAAAATTCCGAGCATGTAAATTCGCCAAAGCAAATCATTTCCTTATTTGTTCTGAATCTTTGTTGAGAATTGCAAAGTAATTGTTTCCGGAATTTATTCTAATCTAAGAGTTGTGCAATGCCTAAATGACTACATAATCATCGCATCTAATTAGTCCTGCATCATCTGGTATCAGAGCATGGTTTGCTCTAGTTTTGCATACTAGACATCATCCTAGGAGTTGTTTTACTAGTTTTATACGTTGTTGCATGCATGCTATCATTTAAATTAGTTTAATTACATTTTATGCTTGCTGTCCACTGTTTTCCTGCATGCATTTAGAGGTGGTTAAGCTCATTTATCAATTGTTCAAGTGCTGTCCTTAACCTATCCACTTCACTAGTTGTCTAGGTTGCTTAGGCCCTCCTTGTAGTTTGCTGTCCTTGAGTTTCCAGCACCATTTAGAGTCCCCTTAGAGTGTTTTTCCCTGCTGTAGATTGCTGGCCACTTCCTAGAAAACCTTTTCAGTACCCCATTGTGTTTAGGAATGGACCCGGAACAACTAGGGAGGACTTTAGACCTATTGGTAGGCCAAATGAACAATTTTAGCCAACAACTTAAGGAGAACCAGTCGGATCTAGCTGAGCTTCGTAGGAATACCACCGAGAGATTTGATACGCTTGAACGAGCTAGAGACCACCCTACTCCCTACACCCCATCTAGACCACCGTCTATGTATGGGGAAGAGACCTACCAGGATGAGAGGCCACATCGGGCCAATCATCGAGCTCCCTACCATGGACATGATCCACGTCATGATCCAGATTTGGATGAGAGGCATCACCGTGCCAACCATCGTACTACCTACCAAGTCCATGATCTCGATGCACCACTAATGAAGAATATTAAGGTTGACGCTCCTACCTTTGATGGCACCCTCGATCCCCAGCTCTTCCTGGACTGGGTCAAAGGTATGGACAATTTCTTTAAGTGGTATGCCATATCTGAGGCTATGAAGGTTAGTTTTGCAGCTATGAAACTAACGGGTAGGGCGAGTCAGTTTTGGGTGAACTTAGAGAGTCTTAGAGAAGATAGGAATGAGTACCCTATTATAGACTGGCTATCCATGAAGCGGGAACTCAAACAAAAGTACTTGCCACCCTCGTACTTCCCTAGACTATTGGATAGGTGGAATAGGCTGACTCAAGGCAATAAACCAGTTAAGGAGTACATCGCCTCCTTTGATGACTACCTGATTCGATGCAAAGGGGAGACCTCTACCACCCCCGCGCAAATCTTGTCTATGTTTCGAACCGGGTTACGAGAGGATCTTCGCAATGAGCTGTTTGCCCGGAACGTCACTACCCTGGAGAATGCCTACAGCCTAGTGCTTGACTTAGAGGAGACCCGTTCACAGCACCCGATCCGTTCACATGACTCAAGGCCTTCGTACAGACCTTCTGGTAGTTCCACCCCTCACACCCCCACTGCCCAGCCGACCCCAGGGAGCAACACCCGACCCTCGTCTAGTCCCCCTACTCCCCGTCCTGATGTTAGAAGTAAGCCTCCCACTCCGGATACTCCTCGATCTAACCCAGGGACCAAATGCTTTAGATGTCAGGGGTACGGACATATCGCCTCTCAGTGCTCTAGTCCCTATAAAGTCACGATTATCGAAGAGATCACTGAAGAGGAATTTGAGCCCGAAGCCGATCAGATTCACCAAGTAGACAACGACGGTGAATTCTTTGAGGAGGATGACAATACTGCTGTCATCCAGTACATCCAGAAAATTGACACTCCTCCCACCTGTGTGGTGAGATGTGCACTGTCACAACCCGTTATCACCGACGACTGGCGTAGGACTACGATATTTCACACCTACACCAAGATCAAGGATAAGAACTGTAAAGTCGTCGTGGATAGTGGCAGTTGCATTAATGCTGTCTCCTCCAGCATGGTGGCTAAGCTTGGTTTGTCTGCCGTTCCCCACCCCAACCCCTATAAGGTAGCTTGGGTCAACACCACTGCCTTGGAGGTAAAGGAACGAAGTGTCATACCCATCTCCTTCGCTGATTATAAGGAGAACGTTTGGTGTAATGTGTTGATCATGAATGTTGGACAAATCCTTCTCGGTCGTCCCTGGCTATTTGACAACGATGTCCACATCTATGGTCGTTCAAACAACTGCGTGTTTGAACATAAGGGCAAAAAGATTAAGTTGGTGCCATTACAGCCCCGGATTTCGGATGAGCCTGAATCCAGCCCTGTCAAAGCCAAGAAGGGACTGAACCTGATAGCCGCCATAGCCCAGAGCGTGCCTTTACACACCTTAGTCGATCATGAGACTCCCACTGAGTTTGACGAATCAATCCCTCATGAGAGTCAGCTCATACCTAGTAGACTTGTTGAGATCCATCCTGATGGTCTTCCCGATCCTTTACCCCTGATTAGAGGCATTTCATATGTTCTAAATCTAGCCCCTGGAGCCTCCCTATCTGAATTCCAGGTGGTCTCGACTTCCTCGATTCAGCGAATTTTTCTCTTGGTCTAAGTCCTTCTGAAAGTGTATACGGGTTCAAACCTAGACTGTCGTTAGATCTGATACCCATGAGTTCTAGGTATAGGATTTCTGAGTCTGCATCAACATTTGCATCTCATTTGCATAAACTTCATAAAGACATTGCACAACAAATTGAAAAGAATAATCAGAAATACAAATTACATGCAGATTTAAAACGTCGATTTAAGACTTTTGAGGTTGGTGATTTTGCTATGGTGTGGACTCGTCCGAAACGGTTCCCTCCAGGAACAGTTAAGAAATTGCATGCAAAGAGTGCTGGGCCTTTCAAGATCCTTAAGAAAATTAACGACAATGCTTATATAGTAGATCTGCCTGCAGATTTCAATATAAATCCCTCCTTTAACATAGAAGACTTAGTGGCATATGAAGGTCCTGACTTTAACCCACAAAATCCACTATCAAAACAGCCTTATGTGAACCCACCCTGTGAGATCTCAAGCCTACCCCCACTACCAAATATTCTCAAATTTCCTATGGCAGAGCAAGTGGAGGCAGTCTTAAGTGATGAGATCATATCCACAAGAGAAGGAGGACGAAGAAGATATTTGATCAGGTGGAAAGGAAAGCCCGAGTCAGAGGACACATGGCTAGATCGTGAGGAGCTGCAGCAGATTGACCCAGATGCACTAGAGATCTACGAGAGCGCCAGAGATTCCTACTCGACGGAGTCGAGTTTTCTCCCACCCCGGGAGAATGATGGGGACATCAGATTATCATGGAGAGTTTATCAGAGACGCGGCCGACGATCTACGGCCACGATCGAGTCGTTATATTTTTGAGTCGTTGATGTATTTTATTTTCATGTAGCTTGTTATTTTCTTATGTGGCATTTAGAGTCGTTGTATTTTTATTTTATTTTATTTAGTTGCTTATGTGTTTCTTTCCCGTTGTACCCCTCTTATGGGAGTTATCGTATGTGAGCCCAAAGGGCGTTTGTGTCTTTTGTTTCGAGTCATGTTGTAGGAGGCTATTTAAAGCCCCATTTTATTCTATTAGGGGTAATGAATGATTATTGAGAATTTTCCTGCATGTGTGTTTGAGAGCTTTGAGAGTTCTTGGAGAGTTTTGAGAGATCCTTTGGAGAGGGATCTTGGCGTATCACCCACCAACCTTGGAGACGGCCGGGTTCGTGGTTTTATTTCTTTTATCTTGTCTTCTTCCTTTCCACGTTCATCTCTCTCTTCCCACCTCCCACCACCGCCGGCCATAACCCAGCCTTTCCCGTTCACTCCACGGTTTTCTCCTACCCGAGCGCCCCTCCCTTCCCCTCACGGGATAGCCGACCATTTTACCCACATCCCGCCGGCCACCCCTTCACAACCCGCCAGCCACCTTACCTCATCATCCCCTTGAGTTTCCTAATTTGGACTTGATTGAGTTTGGAAGTAGTTTGAATTTCAAATTCAAGTGATTTGAAATTCAAATAAACCTTCCTAAATTCCCTATTTCTATTTTGGACATTATTTAATTCATGCCTAATTAAATTTCAATTAAGAGAGGATTGAATTAAATCTTTCCAATCTTAGGAATTTAAATTAGGAAGTCTTGATTTGCTCCCATTGAATCCTCCCTGACTCAGGGATGCCGCCGGCCACCAGGTAGCAAAATTTAGGTGTGATTTCCTAATTACCAGTTAATCCCATTAGGAAATAATTCCAATTACTTCTTTGCTGTCGGGCCGAATTATCCCTATTCAAACCTATCTTATTTCCTTCCTATTCCACAATTGGGTTTTGAAAGGAATTTCCCTGCCTAACCTGGATTGCCGCCATCCAGCTCCTACCCATGCTTTCTTCTTTTCCAAAGCCTCTGCCCTCTCATGAAGGTGGCTCTGGAATTCTTTACCTAAATATTCACCTCCTCACGTTAAAATTTCTGAGATCTGCTTCTCAGATTTTGGCTAAGAAATCTGAGAGCTTTCCTCAGATTTTGGGAAGAGTGGGATTACTTCTTCAAACCCCTAAGAAGAGACAACCTAGTTCGTCGACCTTGGATATTCGTCAAGAGAAGTTGCCATCGTGGAGGATCTCCCCGTCTCTGTGAGCAAAGGTTCTTCCTTCTTTCACCGGTGTTCAAAGTCTTCTAAATCTTAGTTCTCGTTTGGTTAGATTGTAGTCACTAAAGCCTACTTCAATTGCTCATGCCAAGCTTAGTCATTTGTAGGAATTGAGTGTAATCTTCTATGCATCCTACATCTCATTGTTAGATTAGGGATTTAATTTGAAGCCTACTATTGGCGTTGTGTGATGTTCTTATTTATCTTGAAAGTTTCAAAATTCCGAGCATGTAAATTCGCCTAAGCAAATCATTTCCTTATTTGTTCTGAATCTTTGTTGAGAATTGCAAAGTAATTGTTTCCGGAATTTATTCTAATCTAAGAGTTGTGCAATGCCTAAATGACTACATAATCATCGCATCTAATTAGTCCTGCATCATAATTAGCGTGGAATGTAGGTATATCTATACTTCAATAAATTCCGTCTACTAAAGGATTTGCATAATCGTAAAGAGGTTTAGAATTATTTTGTTCTAACTCAGGTTCTGCCATTTTTAAGATCTCTTTAGTTTTCTAAATTTTAAAAAGGGTTCTCTCGATTTCAGGATCAAATATAAAAAGTTTTTTTCTATGGTTATACGGCATGAAACAAAAAAATATACAAATAATCAAAGTAAAATAGCATAAAATAAAATAATAAAAAGGTCTAATTTTACAATTAATTCAGCAAATTTTGCAAAAAACAAAATACTTCCCCAACAACGATGCCAAAAACTTGATGGGGGTTGTCGAGTAACCTATAGAATTGTGAAATGTTTTTAAGACTATCAATCCCTAATAATGTTTAGGTTTTATTTGATATAAAAATTATAAAAATATCAACTAATATACGCAAGTATACATGCTAAATCAAGTAATACAGTGATAAAGTAGAGTATCGATACTACGAGGAACATATGCTCACTTACAAATTCTAGCACTGTCTACTAATATTATAACAATTATCCTGATCGATAAAAATAAATGTTATGGAGATTCAATCACTTAAATAAAATTAGATAAAGATAATGAATACACCATATGGATATAATATTTTAAATTGATGAATATAAATAACATATTTTTTCTAATGATTCTCTTTTAGTTGTGATGTTATTTAGAACATATGCATTCTTAGATCTTTGTCGAGCTTGTATGAACAAAGGATATAATCAACTTCCTATAGTTATGTTATCTCCTTAAGAATTTAGTATATTTCATACTCTATGCCTAGGCATGATGCATGCTAATTAGAAATTCTTGATTATATCTGCTTCCCTCCATCGAGGCCCCACATTACACCTGATTTTAACCACAAATATGGTCACTATGTATATTAAATGAAAATTTGGTAATATTTAAAACATTTTTTTAGTCATTGAAGGAATAAGAGAATTCATTAGTACTACATACGATATTTATATCATCAATTCAAAACTAGATAATTTAGCCAGACATTAAGAAGAATTGAAGAAAACTCATTTTCATTAATAGCATGATAAAATGAAGATACAAGAGATATATATCACAAGAATAGTTCAATGGATCTCCTCTACACTCCTCTTTACTTACAGATTTGCTTCCACAAATACAAGCCAGACACTAATGATAATATCAAGTACTTCTCTAAATTCCCTTAGTTGTCACCCTAAGGAAAATTCAGAAAAGCACTCTAATTGTACTGAAATTATTTAAGTGACTGAACTCTCATAAAAATATAGCACAATGACTATTTATAGAAAAATACAAAGTAAGCATCTGGTGCTGTGGCACTAGAAAGATCGGCACCGCTGCGCCCAACAATTGAGCTAATGTTGTTGCACTACTTTTCTAGTTCCACCATGGCGCTTGTTAACGTGGATCAATTACTTAGTGAACAATCGTGTTGTTTCACTAACAGATCGCGTCCTTGGGAAGTTACAACTACTACGCCGCGGGGCTGCTGACTTCAAATGCTACTGCACCAGAAGAGCAATTTTGACACTGAGGCGTTATAGAGTGTCGATGTGTCGCTATCCGACAAAGAATATGGCGCTGCAAAGCTGAACTTTTGATGTTGCGGGGCTGTCCGACTGAGAAGTTAGAGCTACAATCTTGATATTCAGGCGCTTTGATGATGTTTTTGATTGCGTTGTAGCATTGTTTGTTCCGATGCCACGGCGTTATATGAAACTTAGAATTCTATGCTTTTTTGTATTTTTCTTGCACAATGCAACTAAAATAATATATTTTCACTGAAAATATAACACATAAAATAATATATTATTTATATTTATCACCGTTTTAGGAAGCGTGCAATCAACCAAAAAATTTGTGCATTAATTTTTGAAACTCACCAACTCTTCCAAAGTTACATTGATCAACAATGCTCTTAAGCAAGTCATCCATATTAAGTAAGGTCATAAGACCATATTACAAGTATGTTCCTCTTCCATGTAATGATAAGAGTTCACAAGACTTAAAACCCATTACATATGCCAATACATTTAATCTAAAATTCATTCAATACCTCTTATAAAGAAAATTTATTATAAAATTTTAGCTCTTGGGGTCACTATTTATATAGTATCTCATAAAGTTAATACATAACCTAATCCATTGAAAGCAAGCAAGAAAAATTATTATAGTTCAAATAAAAAAATAAAATCATCCAAATATCCCGATATGACCACATTGACAAAAAAAATCAACTGAAGGGGACTTTATTTTCCAAAGTACCCTTAAATCTTTACACAAATTATAATTGGATCAAATTCAAGTAAAAATATAAAAAATGTCAGAAAAATTCAAAAAATCCAAAATTTTAATGATAAATCCATCACTTCAAAGATGTAAAGCAATAATCCATTCACCTTCCATAATAATTTAACAAGGTAATATATTTAAAAACAACATTAGCTCACAGAGAGAGAATATATTATTGAACGCATCATTATGATCAATATATAAATATCTCACATGTGAGAATGTGGCACGTGTCTTTAAGCTAAATAATAATGATATGACTAGAGTCTAATGACCGGGTGATTTTGCTATAAAAGGCACCATTAAATTATGGTTACAGTCATATCCCAGGTAATGGCACAAAATTCCCTAAGTGGTGAATCATAGTGTACACTTAATATAACATCAAGCCTTATGTTAGATATGGTTGATTTAAATTGTTCCACTCAGATAAACATCCACCCTAAACTTATAAGTCCCCTTAAGACGACACAACCCATGGCTGCAGAAAAAAAAATCCTTTTGTCAAGTTGGGTCGTCTATCACCGCCAACTAAGTAGACCAAGGAGTATGATGGCTCAGAATGATAGAATTATGGGATCTTGATTGTGTTCATCAACACCATCTATTTATGCTCATGGAGATAAATTTTTTTCAACTTTGAAACCAATTGCTGCTACTATATGTTAAGCACTTGAGCCTATGTAATTACTAACCTTAATCAAAAGTTGCAATTTTAATTGCCTTTAAAGGTCAGCAGTTCCTCAATCACTTCAGTAGTTTCCAACATGGATCCCCTCTAGACATTAAATTGGAGAATTTCTTCCTACACATTTTCCACTGCTTTAGATAATACGTCCTTGACTGCAACAAGTCGCCTCTCACAATCAATATAGGATAGCTTGTCTGGAACATCATAGTGATATGATATATAGAGACAACTGTCTAGAATGTGTTCAACAATAGTTAGCCAAAGTAAGAATTGTAAAAAATCCGTGCATCGATGACAATGAAATCGGATATGGTAGTAAACTATCTTTCTCCTCCCAAGTAATTGGCAAAGCAATCACTCATTCCATCTCTCTACACTTGCTAGAGAAGAGAAAAGGAGGGCTGGAAGTTGGCACAATGCGAGAAGCGTCAAGGTTCATCTTCTCATAAACACTCTTGAAAATAATATCCATATAGCTATTAGTGTATTAGGATGTTATCGATTTAATTGTTTGCAATCAACGTTGTGACGACCACCACATTCATTATATAGACCGTCATTCATTGATTGATTAGCTTCCGTGAAAGTGATGGGAACGACCTTAGCTATAGGCACTTCAAGGTACTAGTGAAGTTTATTCTCCCGACCGAAGTTGTTTAAAGCTAGCTCGATGAAAATCCTCTTCACCAACCCCTCCATAAATTGTAGGAACACCCTAATAATATGAAAAGTCTACATTGAGACTGGTTTGTTAAGGACTTCCTCCATAAGTGCCATTGACTTCTTCCTACATCAGCAAGAACAAACTCTTTAAATTTACCTACCTTCATTAAGTCCTCCACCAAGCTCCGGAGGTGGTGACATTATTTAGCGTCGTGGTTGTAACTATGACGATACATGCAATACTTCAACTTGTCACAAAGGTGACCTTCTTCCCTCATAGGCACTGATCTCTTGAGGAAATCTTTATTCTAGATTATTTCACCAAAAGTTGGAACCGTCATAAAGAAAGTGGCAGCAACCTCTAGTTGCAGCGATCATCCCATTGCTCTTCATTTTGTACTCGTCCTTTTAAAGGATGAATTCATTCTATGATCATTGTAGTATCTCCTCTCAGCCCCTAGTTCCTAAGGTGACTTCTCAGTTCCTTGGGAAATTGCATAAATTTTCCTCCCATACGATATTCTCCTTTCTCCTTGTCGTTTTTAAGGCGATAGTCTCCATGTTATACTCCTTGGCAATTTTAGGACTATTGGCGAGTTCCAACAATTCAGTCAAAGTCACCAACTGGTGCCATGTGCTTACATGAATTGTCCCTTGCACAGACTTTAAGTTAGAGTGGCTCAGGCTATGTTGCACCGATACGGATACGGCGATACGGATACGACACGATACGGATACGGGACACGCCAATTCTTAAAAATACAGGATACGGATACGGCGCGGATACGGCATTATAATATATAAATAATACATAAAAATTAATAAAGTAATCAAAGTGTAATATTTGAAATGACAAAAAAATTGAAATAAAAGTAAACATTAAGTATTGAAATGTCTAGTACAACAACAAAAACAAGAAGATAAATTGCCCAGCACATGAAATTTCAACTATTCAATAGAAGGAATGATAGAATTAGCTTCTTCAGTGGTTTGTCTTTGAGTTTCTATATCATCTTCAATAAATATCATAGCTTCTAATTCAGGCTCATCAAGTGAAAGATTAGCAATTTCTAATATTCCCATATCCTCAAGAGATTCAAATCCATCTCCAGCAACATCCCACATCCTGTTGTCTCCTTCCATATAAGTTGGAGTTTTCCTTGAGAGAAGTCGAAGGTTTGTATGCACGTAAACTAAATCTTCAGCCTATTGTGGAGTAATTTTATTTCTCTTCATTGATTGGATGAATGAGTATGTGCTCCAATTTCTTTCACAACAGGATGAGGATGAAACTTGGCCAAGCAATTTTATGACGATTGTTTGAAGTAGAGGTGCTGAAGCTCCATGTATAATCCACCACATTTTCGGATCAATTCTCCACCTATCACGCAATGACTCTTGGTCACCAAAGTGCTCTAAATAACCAAAAAATTTAGCAAGCTCAATATTGACACTTCTTCTCTCCTCCTCATTTGGAAAATAACGCTTCAAACATGTCTTCCTCATATTTGAAATTTCTAAATCTTTCTGTGGAGAAACAATTTGAGGATCCTCTTGAAGCCATTCTTTAGTTGAATATCTTCAAATAACATTAAAATGAAATAATGAAAAAATGTTGAAATTACAAAACAATAAATTGTGAATTCATAATGAAAAAATGTTGAAATTTACCTTGGATTTAGTGAGTGAGCCAAGCAATGTAAAGGTGTATTACTTTTGCTCCACCTATCTTCTAGAATAGCATAGATAACATCCCAAAAGCTTGAGTCTTCATGAAGTGTCTTCCTCTCATGTCTATATATAATTTCTTTTATTTTGACTAGCATTGAATCCCACATCTCATAAATGAGATGTAAACAAGACTTATCCGTATCAGCTACTCTCAACATCTCATAAATTGGGTCTGTGAAATTTATGATGTATTCAATCTCATCCCACCATAAATCATCTAAAAGCTTCTCTTTTACATACCTAGCCTTTCCAACATCATCTTCCCTATAATATGTCCATTTGTCACTGATCACCATAGCTTGAAGAGCATTTTTTATTTTTTTGAATCTTCTCGACATCACTATTACTGAGGCAAACCGAGTTTCAGCAACTGCAAGCATCTTTAAATTAGAGAAATCATTGAACATAGAGAGTCTCATGGAGTGATTCATAATAAAATTTCTAATTACAATTGCATCTCCAGCAATCACTGTGATCCAATGACATTCATTATAGGTGATTTCATTTGCCTCAGTATTCTTAACTGCACAAATATTCTTCAAAGCAAGATTAAGCGTATGCACAACACATGGTGTCCAAAAAATATGAGGATATGCTTGCTCTGCAAGTAGACCTGCAGCTCTACAAACAGGTGCATTATCAGTAATGACCTGAATGATGTTTGAAGGCCCCACCATCATGATAACTTCTTTGATTAAATCAGAAATGAAGAACTTATCCTTGTACTATACTTCACAGTTTACAGCTTTGATAAACATAGGATAACTCTCTGTTACAGCCATGAAGTTGATAAGTGGTCTTCTTTGTGGATCTGTCCACCCATCACAAACCAAAGTAACTTTTTTTTACTTCCAAACTCCTCTAGTAGGCTCAAGCAACTTCTCAATATTGTCCCTCTCTCTTTGCAACAACTTCGTTCTAATGACATTATATCCTGGTGGCACGTATCCTGCAAGATTGTTATTGCATGCATATGTAAATGCATTTTTGTAATGTGGATTCCTTGCTAGGTTAAAAGGAAGTCCAGCTGAGTAAAACATTCTAGCTATTTTCCCGTCTAGTTGTTCTCTCATTTGTAAATTAAATATTTTCTCCAAAACACTATCTACAACATGTTTTCTTTTTTTTGGTTCAAATCCCTCCATTCGAAAAAGTCCTTTGTTTACAGTACTGTCATCACATCTAATTGAAGAAGATGATGAAGGATAGGAAGCATGAGTGCTTGGATGTGGAATATATTTTGGAAGCTTTTTTTTACTCCTTTGCTCAGCTTCACTGATTTTTCTTTATAATTCAGCCATTTGTGATGAGCTTATCTTCGGACAAACTTTAATTCCATAACCACTAATCTTCAACAAATGAGCTTTCACTCTATAATATGATCCTTTGTATGATGCATTACAAAAATTGCATTTGAATGCAATATTGCCTCCCCCTTCTGATGTTTTACCTATTTTTGTAACATAACCCCATAAAGGTTTGTTATCTTCAATATTAATTTCTGAAGGACCATCATCAGAACCAATTCCTGCTCCACTAGAACTCATTATCCTACAAAGGATCTATACAAATTAAAATATATGAATTTGAAACATGAAAAAATTTAAGTGAAAGTGTAGATATGTTGCGACTCTGTCGGGGGTCCAAGGGGGCGATACCGAGCATATTTTAGCTTCTCGGTGCCGCTTGGTACCATTCGGTACCCCTCCATACCGAGCGATACCGAGCAATACCGAGCGGTACCGAGTAATACCAAGTTACAGTACCGAGCGATACTGAGTTCCAATACCGAGCAGTACCGAGTTCCAATACCGAGCAGTACTTAGTTCCAATACCGCTCGGTACCGAGTAGTACCGAGCAATACCGAGTTCCAATACCGAGCGGTACCGAGTTCCAATACTGAGCAGTACTAAGTTCCAATACCGCTTGGTACCGAGTAGTACCGAGCAATACCGAGCAGTACCGAGTTCCAATACCGAGCAGTACTAAGTTCCAATACCGCTCAGTACCGAGTAGTACCGAGCAATACCGAGTTCCAATACCGAGCGGTACCGAGTTCCAATACCGAGCAATACCGAGTTCTAATACTGCTCGGTACCGAGTACCGAGCAATACCGAGTTCCAGTAACGTTCGGTACCAAGCGGTACCAAGTTTCGATACCGAGCCTATGATTAAGAAAACGAAGAACGATGAAGAAAACGAACCTACACTGCTCACGTCGCCTTCACTGTTCACGTTGTCAAGCCGCTTCGTCGACGAAGGATGATCCTATCGACTTTAATGCTCGCGTCGTCAAGCCTCTTTGTCGACAAAGGATGATCCTGTTTGCTTCTATGCTCGCGTCATTGAGCCGCTCCTTCAACTATAACGAAGAAGATGAACACGTGTGTGGAAACGAAAAACCTAGCTCTTTGAAATGTTTCAGCCGCATAAATGAATATGGATATTGAGCGGAAACGGTGGAAAGTCGAAAAGAAAAGGGTAAATCGTGGCTCAGTGTTTTTTTTAATAGGACACGCGTATCCGATACGCGTGTCCAGTCAAATTTAAATAATATTTTAATTGGACATGGCAATGCCGTATCCGACACGTATCTGTGCCGTATCAGAGGCGTATCCGTATCCGACACGTATCCGATACAGCACGCCTCGTAAATAGGAGTATCCGTGCAACATAGGGCTCAGGCCATAGCCGACTCTAAGTCATTTACAACCAGCATTTCTTTTTGGAATTGGGTAATGAAATTTCTCCGCAACTCACCCAGCTTTTGTCTCATTCACAATAAGACCTACAAATTTTTCAGATTTTGCGCATTGGCGAATTGAGTGACGAACATTCTCTTGAACTCGATAAAGTAAGTAATCACATCAAGTGGAAAATATGAGAACCACCTCAAAGACAACTCCTTAAAGGTTGCAAAGAACAACATACACTTCAATGAGTTATTGATGTCCATTACAGAGATAGCCAACTCAAAATGAGCATCTTGATTGGAATGATTCATCCCTTCGTTATACAAATCTAAGTGAGGAATCTTAAATTTTGTTAGAGGCATGGCCTCAATAATCTCTCTTGAGAAAGCATTCACTAGTGGGGACTTCCAATTCTCAATCCATCTTTCCTCTCGATGAAGAGTTGAGACCTACTCCTCACCGTATGAGTGATAAGTTTCATCAGTAATTAGAGTAGAGGTCAAAGCTCTAGCTTCAGAGAGTCCCCTTAACCTCGCCCTAGAATTAGAGGATCCTTCTAGCAACTCCACTCAAGGAGTGATTCTCAAAACTCTCTCCATCACACCAAGATCATTCTGATCATCCTCTCCTCGAATTTAGCAAGTTGCCTAATAGTTAAAAATCCTTGGTTATTCTTCATGTTGACAGATTCTTCTCCACCTCTTTGTTTTTGTTCTGCTTAACATAATATTCTTCCTCTAACTAATGGCATTTTCCACACACACCGCACATTTTAAGATTTTAAATCTAGAATTGTCTGTGAATCACCCAACTATATTAAGAATAAAGAGTGAAAATAGAGCAGAGAAATAGAAAAAAAAAATTATAGAGAGGGAAGCTCTAAGACTTCAGTAAAATGGGCTTGAGTGCAGAAAAGTGCTTAAATTGAGCTCATCTCTCACTCCATATTTATAGATTTAGGTAGGGGCTTGAGCATTGCAAAACTTTCTACTATATGATTATACATAAAATAAGAGTAAAATATATAGTCATGTAGCCCATGGTTTAAAATTGCGCAATATGAGGCTCGCCTTGAGGCCCTCCTTTGCGCAATTCCAGTAAAAAACGCCTCGATGCTTACGCCTCGAGTTTTTTTATGAGGCTTGCACCTCAACTTGGTTGAGGCCCGCCTCGCCTCGCCTCACCGGTATGAGGCTTACGCCTCACGCTATATATATTAAAACTTACATAAATCTTGAAGTAAATGCCCGACATTGGACTCAGTAGGAGAGGAGGAAGGGGAGAGAGCAGATCATCATAATGATGATTCAAATGAAGAACCCCTTAGTGATGATAGTGCTGATGACTTATGAGTTCTTATGTGATATGTCATTGCTATTTATTTTTGGAAATTAAAATTATATTTTAATGAAAAGAATACTGGGATTTGGGAAAGATAGAGTTTTGAGTTGAACTATATTTCATGTTGTCTTATTATTGGGATATTTTGATTTCACTTCATATCTTATGCTTTTTTTTATGTTTTATATTATTCACTCATTAGTATAAAAAAATTTATCATTTTATGTTTACGTAATCTTTTGATTTTGAGGCTTACACCTCAAAACGCCTTGAGGCTTACGCCTCGCCTCACGAATGAAAAACGCCTCAATACCCGAATACGCAATTTTAAACATTGATGTAGCCCGATTATAATATCCAACTTGATGCACTCATCCGTCAAGCTCCCAAGAAGTCATTGCCTTGATGTGCATTGATGGTTAAATAGTTGAGTAGTTGATTAATAGGTTCCTTAAGAAGTCATCCATTGAGTTTAGTCGCTAGAGCCGACTTCATAGATGTACTCACTAGAGCCAGCAGATTGGTCATATTCCCCTACTGGATGAGTTTTTAGAATGTAGTTTGCCGGTTTGAGGTGAAATCATTTGTAGCGTGGCAAGTCTCTCTTGAGCTGAATCTGAGTAAATTGAATTAGCATAAGTTTAATCAAATTGACTTAGCATGAACCGGGCTAACTTGGCTTGAACCTGGTTTATTAAACATTTGGATGTACAATATTCACAAGTCATTTAAATGAAATTCTAGTTTGAAATGAATTCATAACCCAATGAAACAGATAAATCAATCAAAAGTTTCTATTTAAGAAGCAGCTCAATGCCGGGAGAGATTATTCTGTGCGTCGAACACAGTTCTACATCCGGATACCAATCAGAATGAGCCACGTCAGCGATATCGAGCCCCGGTGCTCGGTACCGAGCGGTACCAAGCCCAGATTGGGTTTGGCTTCCACACAGACTAAGTTTTCCAATGCCGGAAGCCTTTTGGGACAACTCACGATTTCGAATCCAACTGATGCAACAGGAAGCGACTTTCTGGACAAAAACAATCTTCACTTCAACGACAATAAGGTAAAGCGAGGCTGTGCGCCAAGCCTAGCTTATGCAGCATTGCACTTTCCGTGATGAGGAAAAAAATAAAGGCTGCGTTCTTCCAGTGCGAGAAATCCAATAGAAACGAAGCAGAATACAAAACCCCAAGGCGTGGAGCCTTACCTGGGACCGTAAACGGGCTGCGAGCCGGCGTTCTAACATAGTCCTCGTTGTCCGAGCCAAATAGATCTCTTTCCTCAAAATCCTCATAAACGACTCTATGTGAGGCGGAGTCGATCGCCTCCCCGTGATCGCCGTCGCCGTCGCCGCCGCCGTCGCTGGAGCTCCGGCTACTACTCCTGGCGCTGCTGCTGCCACTGGAAGAGGAAGACGAAGACGGCGAGGACGAGCCTGAAGAATCGTGGCTACCGTTTTCATCGTCGTCGCCGCCTCGATGCTGCTCAACTTCTTCCTCTTCCCCCTCCTCACCTTGCTCGAAATCGTCTCCGTAGACGTCCACGTCCTGATCGTGAAAGTCCATCCTGTCGGATTCGCCGGGTTAGACGAGCGGAGTGCGTTTCTGCAACTTGCTAACGATTTGGAGACGGAATTGTGCTTATTAGGAACAATTATTTAGTCCGGTGAATGCTATTGCACTCGGCAAAATTGGAAATATGCCTTATACCAATGCTTTTAAACCCGGACCGGACCACCAGGTTCAACAGGTTGAACCGGAATCGGCCGGCCAGCCAGTTGCAATTCGAGATACAATCATTTTCGCAGAAAACTGGGTCCGAACCGCTCGAACCGGCGGTCCGACCGCCGAACCATCGAACCGGTTCCGGTTTCCTTTAACCGGTCGGTTCGCTAAAAAGAGGAACGGACGGCTGAGATGAGCGCACTGCTTGAAATCTGGAGGTATACGAAGTCAACACAAGGCGAAAAAAAAAACTATTGATGTATTCGTATCGCGCGGCTGGGCATTCTCCTCGGTAGTTTGGCGTCATCTTCTCCTCCTCCGGTGTCTCTTCTATTTCAAGAAGTAAAATAGCCTGCTTGATCGTTTTCTTCTCTCTATCACATTGGGGCTCGCTAGGACATGAATCCATTCACAGTGAGTATGCATTATCGACTTTTGTGAGATTGAATGGTTGAAAATGGTTGAATGGTTGCATTATGGAGTTTTTCTATGTGTATTGTTTAGATTTACTCAAAGTTTAACTGGGTTGGGGATGGAAAGGGTGCTGCATGGGAGACTTGCTGGTCGCAGATTAACCGCACTAGCCTTCGAATCGGCGATGCGAGCCTTGAGAGGTTATAAGAAATCCGTAATTATGATTTTTCTTCTTCTGTTTTTTAGCGCTCTCTGAAAAGAAATTGCAGGCAAAATCGTCATAAGAATTCCTTTATTGAGTATGCCTAAAGATTTATATTTTATTGATGAAACGCATAAAATCATCACTAATTTGTATTAATTCTATTCATTCTAATGACAATCCAATGAAGAAAATGCTATCCTCATAAAAATTTGTAGCAAATTCTCATTGATATTCAATGAAATTTAACAACCACTCCCAAAAAAATGCTCAAGCAATTGCATATAAAGTTCTTGTCCCTATGTATTCTCTGAATGAGAAAAACAAGAAATGTTTTTCCTAATTTTAATACTAATTTGCTTTTAATTTTTTGAAAATAGAATAAATATTAATCCTGACATATAATTTTTTAATAAAGTAACAAAACACATGAGCTAGCTATAACAAATTAAGACTTCATTTGTGATAGATAATGATTGGATTGAAGCAATAAAAATGTCATTGGTTTTTGATAATGCCTTGAAAATATTATCATAATGATTGGGTTTTCCTTTAATGATTGGATGCTTTTTTCTTTCTTAGTATTATAGTTAAAATGCATATTCCATTTGAAATCAGCTTAAATCTATTTCAGGTTTTGAACGTACTTTCTTTACGGAATTCAATTATACTTTTTAAAGGTTGGAGACTTTAGGCTGTGGTGGAAGTTCAAGTGATATAAAATTTTAGCTCTTTGATGTATGCATTGTGTGTCGTTTTAGCTTTGTGACTTTTTAAATTGCATAGTTTTCTATCTTGCATAGTCTTATACGTTATAGTTTTCTACTTTATAGTTTTCAACTTTGTAGTTTTCTACCTTGCATGGTTTTAATTTATTTGTATGTGATTTTATTTACTAAATCAAATTAGAATGGAAGCACCCAATAATCAGACTTTAGGTTCAACTTATACTTTGCGTGAGAATGTGGATATTGCTTTGAATCATTTTGTTGAAGTTAAAGGAGCTGATGGGAAGAAATAATTTAAATGTTTATATTGTGGTATTTCATATAAGGGAAGAGGAATTAATAAAATGAAACAACATTTAGCAGGTGAAAAGGGGAATATAGCTGCTTGCAAGAATGTCCCACATGATGTTAGATATCAAATGCATGAAAACTTGAAGGAAATTTTAAGAAAAAAAAAACAACAAGCACAGGAATTGTTGGACAGTACACCATTTCCCTTGGATGATGCTATAGATGAAGAGAGAGATTCATGTTCTCTACCAAAAACACAATCTTCTCAAGCACATGCATCAGAACTAAGTAAAGGAAAAAAGAAAAGCCTCTGATATGGATACCTTCTTTGCCCCCAGAACTACACGAGGTTCCCAACCTTCAGTTAAGAGTGCTTTAGCAACTAAGGAAGTAGTGCACCATGCAGATATGACATTAGCAAGGTGTTTTTTTTTATTGTTGCATCCCTTTCAATGCTCTTACTTCAGTATATACATATAAAGCTATTGATGACATTGCTTCAATAGGTCTTGGTTAGAAGCTCCCCAGTTATCATAACATGAGATTAAACTTACTTAGGGATTGCAAGGAAGGATGCAGGCTACTCATTTATAGCTATAGACAAATTTGGAAGGAAACGGGTTGTACACTTATGACAGATGGATGAACTGATAGTAGGAGTAGAACTTTAATCAATTTTTTGATATATTGTCCATGTGGTGTTTATTTTTTAAAACCAGCTGATGCTTCAGACATCACAAAGAATGCTTCCACTTTGTGCTATTTATTTACTGAGGTTGTTGAGTGGGTTGGTCTAGAGAGCGTTGTTCAAATAGTTACTGATAATACTGCTAATTACAAGAAGGCATGTCAACTGTTACATAAAAGATTCAACAATATTTACTAGTCACCTTGTACTGCATATTGTATGAATTTGATTTTGAAAGATATTCGAAGCATGCCTCTCATAGAGGAGCTAGCAACAAAAAGCATCAAAGTTGATAATTTTTTGTTATAATCATATATTCATACTTGCATGGCTTGAGAGAAATGCCAGGTTGGAAGGAGATTGTACGTCCTAGAGCAACTCGTTTTGTAACAACCTTCATAACATTGAAAAGTGTGCATGAGCACCATCATGACCTACAAGCACTAATCATAAGTATGTTCTTTGTGGATTCAAAGATATCCAAAACCTCTAAGGGAAAGGAAGTAGCTTCAATTATTTTGGACTTGAGGATTTTGGATTGTGTTATTATTTCTAAGATATTGGGCCCTTTGATTAGGTTGTTGCATATTATTGACTCTGATGAGAAATCATCTCTTGGATATCTATATGATAGCATGTACAGGACAAGGAAGGCTATTAAAGTTATGTTCAAAAATGTAAAGAGATCATATAAGCCTTTTACTATTATAATTAAAAGAAGTTGGGATACTCAATTAAGACAAGACATCCATTCAGCAGCATATTTTCTCAATCCTCATTTCTAGTATGATTGAGAGAACTATTGTCAAAAGCCAAAAAAAATTTAAGGTCTAATTGAATTAATTGGAAAGAAAGATATTTGCACTAAGCCCATAGTTGCAATGAATGAAGTCAAATTTTTCCGTGATGACTTAGAAAGCTTTGGAAAACTAAATGTGCTGACAATAGCAAAAGAAATGCAACCTGGTAATTCTCTTTTTTTACTTTCAACATGTGTATTCAAATATGCTTATTCACTAAATCCTCAAACTTAATAATATGTAGATGAGTGATGGAAGATGTTTGGATCAAGTGCTCCAAACTTGTAGAAAGTAGCTACAAGAATTCTCAGTCAAACATCATCTACATTAGGATGTGAGAGAAATTGGAGTGTTTTTTAACATATCCATTCAAAGAGATGGAATTATTTGGAGCATCAATGACTCAACGATCTTGTATATGTTTGATATAATTTGAATTTAAAGAATAGGTATGATCTTACATTATATTAATATTTTTATACAAGTGTCAATTTAAATAGTATGTATAATCTCATCATAAAGTTATTTATTCATTTTTTAGGTTTCAACTTAAAAAAAAAAAGACATTATGACCCTCTTGACTACACTTGTGTTGAAACGGTTAATTTTTTTATACTTGAAGATGAAACAACTCTATAACTTGACTTACAGGATTTAGAAAATGAGATACAAAGAGGACGCAATGCAAGTTGTTGAAGAACAAAATATATCATTTAATCATTCAGGACATTAGAAGTTGATAATGAAATTTGAGTATATCATTTAAATGAAAGCAAAAATAATATCTTAATTTATATTTCTTATTTGTTGGTGAAGGTGACTTGGAGAATGAAGGAGATGTAGGCGACATAAATCAGCTTGATAAATCAGATGCATTTGGGTTTGAACATTTTGGTGAAGCGGGACTTGGAGACTCAACTTTTGTGGATAGATTTGATGATGCTAATTTAGGAGATCTTTAATTTTCTTCTTGTAAAGTTATTGAAAGTTTGAAACTATTGAAATGAGAAAGTGAATATGTTTTCTTTTTCTTATCCGTTGGTATAAAGTATTTTTGCATCTTTTTATGATTGGTTGTGTCTTCAAGTAAAATATACTATTATATTTTTCTTATTTACTATATATATTACTTTATTTTTTTTATACTTCATATTATAATTTTGTTCAATTTTTGCTATATATTTATAAATAGTTGTATCATTATTATAATATTTAAATATATGAACATATTTATTATGTCATGTGGTTCGACCCCAGTCAAACCATCAAACCACTAATCCCTCCTTCTTCCGGTTCATTGACCTGTCCAGTTTTAAAAGCCTTGCGTATACCTCAAAACATCTATGATATAAATTTGGCCAAACACGACTCAAATATATATATATATATATATATATATAAAATATTCGGAATAATTGATATTATGATTTTTTCCTATTTATTTTTATTATAATTAGTGGATGAGCTTGTATTTTTTTCATGTGGGGACACAAATCATTAAAGTAATTAAAAAATTATAACCTTTTTTATTCGGGCTTGGGATAGGCATTGAAAGTTTTAAAAATCTTTTTTTTAATCCTTAGTTTCATTATTAAAAGATAGAATATATGATAAAGAAAAAAAAACTTGAATATCAACTTTAATTTCTCTTATCGAGTCTTTATTTTTTGAAATAATTGTACAATGAATTCATTATCCATACTATTAAATATAACTTTTTTCAATATATTAAGTAAACAATCTTTCATCCCGAGATCTCCCATATGATTGTGTTAACTATTCAGTATAATGTTCATTGCAAAAAATGCTCGTTCGAATCTTGTTGTAGCAAATTGACAATATCAAAACAAGTTTTATAAGTAAGAATACCAAAGGATAAATATCATTTTTTTGAGTCTCCACTATTTTTTGAGTAAGTTTCCTAAGTCCTTCTAAATTCATAAATGCGTCATTCGATCTCATATCAACAATAAATTTTTTTAATTTGATTGTCTAGTAAGATGAGATCTATTTCTAAAAAATCTAACGGATAAAATTTATTCGGCATAACCATCGTTCTTAATGAATAGCTAAAATTGATTGACATGGATTCAAACATGAGATATACATAAGTAATTATGTAGTAAATTCATTAAATTTGTTATTGAGCTCTTGAAGTTATATATATATATATATATATATATATATATATATATAAAATTCGATTTGGTAATGATGTCTATTTATTATACTTTCATTACGACACATTGATCCTCCTCACATCACAAACGAATCAGTCATGTTTCAAATGTTTATGTTATTATTCTTACAAAATAATTCAAGTTCTTTAAACAAAGTGTCACACACATAATTTCTCATATTTGAAGCCTTTGCTTAGAAACTTTTATCAAAATCATGACATTTATAATATTTTAATCCTTTCTTTGCACTACTTGTGATAACTCATTTATAACTCCTAATATAGTCTTCATCATGTACAAATTGAAAATAAATTCAAAACTTTTCACAAATTCAAGTAAGAAAAATGCTTCACCTTTTTTGTCACTGCTAGATATTGTGTGTGTCATTATGTCAAGAACCTCTATAATAGAACTGAACATAAGAATTAAATTTATGAGTGAGTTATAGTAGGAACCCCAACGAGTGTCTCATGGCATTTTAAGAGCATTTCTTGATTTAAACCTCGACCTTTTGTAACTCCTCTAGTTTTTAATTGTTCAATAATATTTTTCTCTTAATATATCTCTTCTTTTTTATGAACTACTAATAATATTTAACAAACTGATAATAATATTAAAGAAGGAAGAAAATTGGGCATGATATTTTGTGACTACAATGAATGCGAGTTGGAGTTGGTGTGTAAAATAATATGTACTTAATAAGCTGAAGAGGTTTCTATCATGATCAATAGTTTTAGTCCATTAAACTCATCCCATATATTATTTGCTCTATCATACCCTTGTTCATGTAGCTGTGTCACACTCAACTCATACTTTGCAAAAAGAGTTTTAAAAGCCAACTTTAGTGTAAGAGCTATTGTATCTCATACATGAACAATCCCAATAAAACGCTCAATAACACATCCTTATGTATCAACTTAACGTAAAGCAACAACAACTTATTTTTTGACTGATATATCTCAATATTCATCAAGTAAAATTGTGAATACTTCATTCTTCAATTCATTTATTATAATATTTGAAACCTCAATTGCAGTAGCTTTTGTGATTTTTTTTTATAGATTTGTGGAGCAATTAGTTTATTATTTTGAGGAATATTATCGAAAACAACTTTACATATGTGTTCATTGTGGTTAGCAAGAAAGCATAGAAGTTCAAAAAAAAATTTATTGATTCTCAGAATCCCTGATTCATCATACCAATGGAATGCTAATCCTTGTTGTAAAAGAAAATGTATACAATCTCCTGAGTTTGGCTCTAATCAAGATAAATTTAATGTTTTGTAATTTGAAACTATTTTGAAATGATATGTTTGCTTCCCAAGGAGATATATCATTCATAAAAACATGTTTAAAAATTTTATAAATTTAATTTTCCCAAAGAAAATTAAAAGACTCTAACAACACTTTTTCATTCAAAAAAAAAAATTGTGACCCCACTGGGGATAAATATCTCTCTCTATCTTTAATAATGGTACAAATTTTGTTGCAACAATAGTTTTGACTACCCTTCTTTCGTTTGTACCCCTGCCCGTTTCTTCCTTTGGTGAGTGCGGCCAACATCAATAGGACATGTCAATAGAGAGGTGACCAAGGAAGCCTCCTTCAAAGTCAGGCTTGGATATTTTGCGCCCCATTTGATTGGTAGAACGGAAGAGTCAAACCAATTATTTTAAGATTTTCTTAAAAACATTAAAAACTTGCGTGCTTAAATATATCATAAGCATATTAAGTTTCATAACTTATAGAATGTCTTTCAATTTAAAAGTCAATGTTTCAATCCTCTAGCAAAATTCTATCATTTTCCAATCCTAATCGATTTCTATATATTATCATTACATATTGGATTATAATTATTATAATTTAGTATGTGTGATAGAATATAAACATCTTCTTCAAATTTTATTTAAAAGCTTGATCCTTCTAGCAAAGCTGATCTTCAACATTTCACCCCCAAACCAATCATTGAGAAGAAAGAGTCGAATCAATTTCATAGAATCTTCTTGCCAAAATTTGTAAACCTTTATGTGAATCCGAATTCAACATATTGAGTTTTAAACAAAAAGGGAGATTCTGCCAAATTTTCAAATTTTTAAATATCCTTCCAAAATCATTAAACTTTTTTTATCATTGTCATATATTTTCATACAACACCCTCTTGTAGTTTAACATATGCAATGCATATTCAATCCTTTCCAAAGTCAATTTTAAATTTCAATATTTTATCAAATCTAGACTCTGACATTTTATCGCCCGAGTGAATCGGCAAGTTAAAAGAGTTGAGCGAAAACTTTTAATCTTTCCTCCAAATTTGTAAACCGTCATATTGAGTTTACATTTAATATGTTCAGTATCGAAGTTTAGGGAAGATCTTCAAATTTTCAAAAAATTAAATCCTTTCAAAATCTTTCAAATCAACTTTGATTCTCATTGCCATATGTTTCCTACAATAATTTCTAATAGTTCAACGTATGCAATGCAAATTCAAACCCTCGATCAAACCCAGATTTTGACATTTCACTCTAAGCTAGTCAGTGCAGTGAAAGAGTCAAGTCAAGCTCCCCAGATTTTATCTTTAATTTTTCATACCTCTATATTGAAATTAAACACAATGAATCAAGTCTCAAAATCTAAGAAAGTTCTATTAAATCCTCAAACATTCAAAATCTTTTCCAAAACTCCCTTCAAATCAACTTAAATCATCATTGTTATGTGTTTCCTATTGCAACCTCTTGTAGTTTAACACATGCAATGCAACTTCAAATTTAAACCTAGGCTCTAACATCTTCTCCCTAAATCAATTGCTATAGTAAGATAGTTGAGTCAAAATTTCTAGATTTTCCTTTTTAATTTGTAAACCATCGTGTTGAATGCAAATTCAATGTGTTGCATTTCAAAATTAAAGGAAAATCTTTCAACTTTCAAAAATTCTAACCACTCTTCTGTTAAGAGAGTTGGAATTTGCATGTTTTAAATTCTTGCAACTTGTATAGTTTTGATGATTCCAAATATTATTGTTTTATGTGTAGTTATCTCCTAACACTTTTTGAAAGATTTATTTTGCTCTTGTGTGTACTAACATTTCAGAAAAATCGAACTCTAAGCTATGAAGACTTCAAATCAAATTCAACATATAATCCTTTGTAAATTAAAGATTTAAATTGTTCTTTAAATTGATAGGGAGTAATTATAATTGAGTGAATAAAAACACACCCCCACACACACACACACACTTAAGGAGATCTTACAAAATTTGTACTGATCGTACGGGACCAACCTAGTTCGTACGAAATGATCATGTCAGTTATCTCCTAGTAAAAGCAATGCGAACAGGAGTTGGAGGAAATTTTTCTAAGTCCTGATCGTCCAGGACGAAATTATTTTCGTCCCAGAATGAGTTAGGCTCTATAAAAATTTCGTCCAGACGAAATCCAAATTGTCCCCGGACGAAGTCTTCTTTGCAAAAGTTTCGTCCAGACAAAATCCAAATCGTCCTCGAACGAAGTCTTCTCTGTAAAAATTTTGTCCAAACAAAATTCATAATCGTGCCAGGATGAGTTGCCCTCTGTAAAAATTTCGTCTGAAAGAAGTCCTATTCATCCCAGGATGATGGGAACCGACTTAAGTAAGTTGGTTACATCCTATGGTAATTTTGGAACCGACCTATAAAATAGAAAGAATCTCTACTTGTGATTTTGGATTACTTCTCTCTTTTCTTTCTTCCTTCTAGAATTCTTGTGAGAAGATCTATCAAGGAGATCTGGTTCGCTGCCGACACTTGGAGAGTGTGAACAGCCACATGTTCTCTGCCCACACTAGGAGAGTGTGAAAGGATGAAGGGTTCTCTGTCCACACTAGGAGAGTGTGAAATGATGAAGGATTCTCTGCCCACACTAGGAGAGTGTGAAAGGACGAACGGTTCTCTGCCAACATCGGAGGAGTGTGAAAGGATAGATTGTTCTCTGCCAGCACTGGGGATAGTGTAAAAGGATGACGGTTCTCTGCCGCACCAGGTAGTGGTGAAAAGAGTTTTGTAAAGGCTTCTCCGCCTTGCTGTGGGTGCAAAAGGAGAATTACTAGTGGTATTAATGCAATACTCGGAGGGTGCCTCTAGGAAGTGGATGTTGGTCTGATTTTGACCGAACCACTATAAATTTGGTGTCATTATTTTTCTGCTATTTTTTTTGTGATTTACTATTTTAAAACTGTGATTAAAAAATATATATATTTTTACAAAATTCATTAAAGTTTAATTTTGATTTAAAATACTCAAAATAGGAATTTATTTTTAAAATGCCAATTCACCCCCCCCCCCCCTCTTGGTTAGCCGTAGGACATAAACTTATGCTTAACAACCTAATTCATTGCGAACGAGTTTCAATAAGTGGTATCAGAGCTTTGTTTCAAAATCATAAGCTTAGACTACTTTTTGATTAACGTAGATGGCTACATTTGGAAATCGAAACACACATGAGGGTTACTCTATAACTAGACCTCCACTATTTGATAATATACCTTTTGATTTTTGGAAAACTCGCATGTCTACCTTTTTACAGTCACTTGATTATCGTATGTGGATCTTAGTCCAGGAAGGATATACAAAATCAACTAGATTAATTGACGGAATTAGAGTTAAAACACCTTTTGTAGACTGGACAATAGAAGAATGTGACTTAGCATAACTTAATGCCAAATGCTTGATTAGTTTCTTTTATGCTTTAAAATCAGAAGACTGCATGCGAGTTTCCACTTACAAAAGTGGAAAGGAGATATGGGATAGACTTTGTATAACATATGAGGGGACTAATGAGGTTAAGCAATTTAGACTTAATATCTTGTTGCATGATTATGAACTGTTTCGCATGAAACCAAATGAATCTATTTCAGATATGTACATAAGATTCTCATAAATAGTCATCTTTTTACATGCATTGGGTAGGGAGTTAACAAATACTGAAATGGTTAATAAGATTCTTCATTGCTTACCTACTGCATATGATGCTAAAATTATTGCAATTACAGGATCCAAGGATTTAAACATTTACTCTATTGACAATTTTCTTGGTTCGCTTATTACTTATGAGCAAGGAGTTAGCCAAAGAAAGGTTGATGCAGATGAACCACGAAGGGAGAAAAACATAGCACTTAATGTGGAAGAGTCTGAGAGTGAACACTCACAACCTGAGGATGAAGACGACATCGCATTGATGACTAGACAATTCAGAAGCTTTCTAAAGAGGAAGTAGAAGAGATGCCAGTAGTGGAATAGAGGTAAATTCAATAGAAATGCCAAGGTTTCAAATGAAATTATTTGCTATGAGTGTAGGAAACCTAGACATATAAAGACGGATTGCCCAAAACTCAAAGCCAATCCTAACAAGGAGAAGGTAGAGGAAAAACCATTTGTGAAGAAGGGCAAGAAGAAGTTCCAACGAGCTTTTTGGGCGGACTCAGCTTCAGACTCATTAGAAACAGAAAAGGAAGAGGAAGTTACTAATCTATGCTTAATGGTCGACAATCTTGATCAGTTAGATCAAGAAGAGGTATGTGACTTAACTTATGACAAACTTTTTAAAGTTTCTGAACACATGCATGAATCATATAGGAAAATGAAGAAAATGCATGCTAGCCTTAGTTTATAATTGGAAGAGCTTAAAAAGGAACATGAAATCCTTAGAAAATATCATGCTTTGATTGATAACAACCACATAAAATTACTTGATGAGTTTGATGACTTGAATAAAAATCATGAGAATTTAAAATCATCCTATGCAGAACTCGAGAAAGATTTTAAGAACTTTAAGGATGAATTAGAGAGCAAATTATATAAAATCAATTATTTAAATCAAATTTTGGAAGATATGAATTTATTTTACAAATTAACGATAAAAGCTCTCGAGGATAATAGGATACCTCCTAAACTTGAAGATTTTACTAATCCTATTATGTATCCTAAATTTATGCAATCCCTGAAAAGACAGATGAATGTTAGAAAACTTATAAAACCATTTTCAAAAGTAAAATGTAATAATTTTGGACTATTTGAACATATAGCTCACACCTGTACTTTGAAGATGAAAACTAATTTGGTGTGAACACTTAAGATGCATAAACCTAAACATATCATACATGCATCTGATTATAAATTGCTAAAAGGTGAACCCAAACTTATTTGGGTTCCTAGGTCTAATGTTTGATAATTTTATAGGGTCGCTCTCACACAAAATCTCGTGAGAGCATATGATACCTGGACAGCGGATGTTCAAAGTATATGACTGGAGATACTGCTCAATTCATAACGCTGGAAGTTAGGAGTGGAGGAAAGGTTACACTTGGAGATAACACCACAAGGAAGGTGGTTGGATCAGGTATGATTGGAAATTTTAAGAATTTTTTTATAGATACTGTGTTATTGGTAGAAGGCTTAAAGCATAATTTGTTAAGTATAAGCCAGCTATGTGATAAGGGTTATTGTGTAAATTTTTTTTCTACTAGTTGCATATTAAGCCTAAATGATAAAGATGTTTTAAATGGAAAAAGGGTAAATAATGTTTACATGCTAGATTAAAATTGCATTAATTCTCCTACTGCTTTTTGTTTGAAAACTGTATCTGATGAGTTATGGCTATGGCATAGAAGACTTTGTCATTCTAGCATGAAAAACCTTAGGAGGATTACCCAAAATAACTTAGTGAGAGGTATACCTAAACTAGACTTTATTAAGGACCACCTTTGTGATGCATGTCAACTAGGAAAGCAAGTGAAGTCCTCTTTTCAGTATAATAAGGATCTTAGAACTAGTAAACCATTAGAGATTTTGCGAATGCATCTTTTTGGACAAGTTGGAACTATGAGTCTAGAAGGGAAGATATACGGATTTGTGATTGTGGATGATTACTCAAGATTCACATGGGTTAGATTTCTGTTTTATAAGAGTGAATCATTTGAGGAATTTAGAAATTTTTCAACTTGGATTTAAAGAAAACTAGGATGTGAAATTATTTCTATATAAAGTGATCATGGAGGATAATTTGATAATGAAAGATTTGATGAATTTTGTAAGAAAAAAGGAATTGATCACACTTTTCTGCACCTAGAACCCCTCAGCAGAATGGGGTAGTCGAAAGGAAAAATAGAATATTAATAGAAGCCGCCCGAGCAATGTTGGCAGAATACTCACTTCCAAAATATTTCTGGGCTGAGGCGGTTAGGACTGCATGTTATGTTCTGAACAGGGTGAATCTGAGATCAAAATTAAATAAAATACCCTATGAGTTGCTAAAAGGAAGAACACCTAATTTATGTCATTTGCATGTTTTTGGCTGCAAGGTGTTCATTCATAACAACGGAAAATCTATCTTAGGAAAATTTGATCCAAAATCAAATGAAGAAATTTTTGTTGGATACTCAAATATTGAAAAATCTTATAGGGTATTCAATAAAAAAACTTTGGTAATTGAGGAGACCACACATGTTGTATACGATGAATCAAGAAATATGAAAGAGCCAAATGTTGAAGAAGATGAAATTGAGATTAACTCCCAAAAGATTGATAAGATGAATTCGAAAGAAATTTTGGAAATAGAAAATCCTTTGCCTAGAGATTTAAGATTTTCTAAAAACCACCCAAGAGAATTGATTATAGGTGAACCAAGTGAGGGTGTAAGGACTAGGCGTGGTTTAAACAAAGAAGTCAATCATTTAGCCTTTATTTCAACTATAGAACCCACTAATATTGATCAAGCACTTTCTGATGAATTTTGAATTTTAGCCATGCAAGAAGAGTTGAATCAATTTGTAAGAAATAAAGTTTGGGAATTAACTACAAGGCCAAAGGATCAAAGTGTAGTTGGAACTAAGTGGATATTCAAAAACAAAATGAATGACTCATGAGTAGTCATTAGAAATAAGGCTAGGTTAATAGGTAAGGGGTATAATCAGATTGAAGGAATTGATTTTGAGGAAACTTTTGCCCCTGTTGCTAGACTTGAAGTAATTATAATTTTGCTAGCCTTTGCTTGTTTTAGAGGATTTAAATTATATCAAATGGATGTCAAAAGTGCCTTTTTAAATGGAGTAATACAAGAGGATATTTTTGTAGAACAACCTCCAGGATTTGAAAATTTCAAATACCCAAATCATATTTTCAAGTTGAAAAAGGAATTATATGGATTGAAACAGACACCTAGGACTTAGTATGGGAGGTTGAGCACCTTCTTATTTGAAAGATCATTTGAAAAAGGTAAGTGTGGATACAACTCTCTTTTTAAAGAGATGTGGAAAGGATATACTCACTATTCAAATTTATGTGGATGATATCATTTTTGGATCTTAAAATAAAAATTTTTGTGATGATTTTTCTAAAATAATGAGTAATGAATTTGAGATGAGTCGAATGAGAGATTTGAGTTACTTTCTAGGATTTAGCATTAAGCAAATTTAGAAAGGTACATTTCTTAGTCAATCAAAGTATGTTAAGGACATCCTCAAAAAGTATAAAATGGACAATGCTAAACCTGTTAGTACACCAATGAGTTCCTCAGTTCAGTTGGATAAGGACCCTAAGGGAAAATTTGTTGATCGAAAGAAATTTAGAGGGATAATTGGATCTTTACTTTACTTGACTGCTAGCCGACCCATATCATGTTTAGTGTTTGCTTGTGAGCTAGATTTCAATCAGATCCAAAAGAATCACATTTGACAGTAGTGAAAAGGAATTTAAGATATCTGTTAGGAACTAAGAACTTAGGAGTTTGGTATCCTAAGTTTAGCTCATCATTTGAAATTATTGGTTATTTAGATTCTGACTTTGCAGGTTATAGGGTGGATAGAAAAAGCACTTCTGGAACATGTCAGTTCATTGGAAATTCATTAGTTTCATGGTCCAGTATAAAATAAAATTCAGTAGCCCTATCTACTGCAGAAGCTGAATACATTGCATTAGGAAGTTGTGTGGCACATGTACTTTGGTTAAAACAACAGTTAATTGATTTAGGATTAACTATAGGCACTATACCAATTTATTATGATAATACTAGTGCTATTTGCATTTCTAAAAATCCTATTCAACATTCAAGAACCAAACGCATTGACATAAGGCATCATTTCATAAGAGATCATGTTTCCAAGGGAGAAATTGAACTTATTCATGTTACAACTGAAAATTAACTTGCAGATATTTTTAGAAAACCTTTAGCCTTTGATACTTTCAGTGCATTAAGAACAAGGCTTGGTGTGATTGATTTAAATGCTTAAAAAAAAATATTTTCTGCAACATTGATGTTTGTTTTCTAGTTAATGTTTTTGTGTTCGTTATGAGTTTTTGATCTTGTTTTTATGTGATTTTTTTTAAGTCTACATTTTATTGTTGAACATGGTGTTTTTTGATGTGTTTTTTGAATTTTAGTTGTGTTTGTGTTGTTATTATTTTTAATTTATGTGTTAGTTATTATTTATTTTTAGTAGTTTGATGTATTTTTCTTTTATTTTAGATGATTTATTTTGTATTGATATCCTGATGCATCATTGTAATATCTTTAAAGTGATATCAATATTAGTTCTTGTATTTTGATTTGAACTTATTTTTGAAATGTTCGTTAGTCTTTATGAAAATCATCAGATTTTTTTTTTATCTTAATTGTGCTATAACCTAAATTGTAAGTTAAAATTAAATTCATTAGAAAATCTAATTATTCTAAGTTTAAGTTTTGGTTATAACTTGATATTATTAGAATTTTCAATTTCATGTCTCTCATTTAGACAGCCTTATTGTTAATATTATTATTGCAATTGCGATGATTTCTTATTTATATTTCACTTATCAATTATTCTTTATCCACTTAGAAATATTTGAAATTTTATATTATTATTTTTAGAAAGAATAAAATTACTCTTGCAAATTGTAAAAAAGTACAAAAAATCAAAAAGAATGCACAAGGTTCACAATGTAAAAAAAAGAGGCACAAAATAAGCCAAAAGTAAAAATGATGCACAAAAATGTGCCACAAATGTGAAAAAGGTGCGCAAAGCGTCACATGTGATTGTTATTTCTTTCCAAACTCTTTTAATCTCTTAATTCAAATTGATCTTATGTTCATTTATAATTGATATTGAAATTTGAAATATACAATTTTTTATTCATCCTTAGTGCAATGATTTTCTCTATCTTAGTGTCTAAATTGACTCATGTCTTTGATAAATTCTTTTTATTATCTATGTTATATCACTTCTTAAATTGTATGAATTTCTATAATTTTTCTAATATTTTAGTTTTATTTGCATACATTATTTCAATCACTTTTAAGGATAAATTGTCAAATGATTTTCATATTTCTACTTATATTTCAAGTATTTTTCTTCTTCACTTTTTGATGTTGTCAAAAAGGGGGAGAAATTATTTGTTGTGTCTTGTGTATTTGTGTGAAGTGTATTTTTGTATTTTTTATTTGTTTTATCGTATGTTGTCGTTGTGTGTTTTTTTGTTTTTGTTTTGTGTGATATTATTTTGTTTTTGTATAAAATCTTTGAAAAACAAAAATTTTGAATCAATGCCTCCTTATTTTCATGTATTTATCAATTCAGGAGGAGTTTAGGAGATTCTTAAGATTTGAAATCTTAGAAACAATAATTATTTTGCTATCATTAAAAAGGGGGAGATTGTTAAGAGAGTTGGAATTTGCATGTTTACATTCTTGCCAGTGGCGGAGCCAGAAATTATGTTCGGGGGGGGGGGGGGGGGGGGGGTTGGGGCTAAATTAAAATAGTTATATTTGCCGCCTCATTTAGAAGGTTATAATATATTAAAACAATTCCATTTATCGTCTCATTATCAGAGCCAAGAGGAGTTGTATGATCAAAATCAAGAATGCAAATAACATGACCCTTAGAGCTTAGAAGACATAAATATCTACCACGAACGGCCTTCGTTTGGGGGCGAGAGAGGAGCGAAAGGAAAAATGAAAGCCGTGCTTGAGATCGTGACTCATGAGTCGCGAGAGAAGAGTAAAAGGAAAAATGAACTATTGATGTTTTTCATGTGTCCACAAAAAAATGTTTGTGACTTCTTTGGATTAATAAACAACTTTAAGTATGGAAGTGGAGAGAGGAACTGAATATACACAGTATGGATTTGGTTGTGTGTGCTGTCATGAGTACGCGGTCGCAGCATTTTTGTTGCACAAAAAGAGCAAGAAAAAGCAAAACCCTTCACTGTAATTAATTAGATCAATAACACTATAAAAATAATTAAATAGTTGGATGATAATTTAATATTTAATTATTATTATTATATAATGAATAATTAGTTAATGATAAATTTTTTAATAAAATCATATTTAAATGATTAAATATTTTAAATAATAACTAATAAAATAGCTCTGCATCCAACTCTAAGTCAACATCTCTTTTCATCATTCAGTCCACAATGAAAACTCATTCCTCTCTCTCTCTTTTTCAATATTTTACCGCATCTGTCTCTCCCTCTACAGGAGCTTAAGCATTGCATGGCCCAGGTAAAAGGTGGATTGAAGGCTTGAAATTGAAAAAGCATGTAATGATAAAATGAAAGCACAAAAGAGGTTTACCATTTATTTTGGGGGGGGGGGGGGGGGGGGGGGGCACGTGCCCCCCCTTGCCCCCCCTCCCTCCGCCCATGATTCTTGCAACTTGTATAGTTTTGATGATTCCAAATATTATTATTTTATGTGTAGTTATCTCCTAACACTTTTTGGAAGATTTATTTTTGCTCTTATGTGTACTAACATTTCAGGAAAATCAAACTCCAAACTATGAAGACTTCAAATCAAATTCAGCATATAATCCTTTGTAAATTAAAGTTTTAAATTGTTCTTTAAATTAAGAGGGATTAATTGTAATTGAATGAATAAAAACACACACACACACACACACACACTTAAGGAGATCTTACAAAATTTGTACTGATCATACGGGACGAACCTAGTTCATACGGAACGATTAGGTCAGTTATCTCCTAGTAAGAGCATTGCGAACAGGAGTTGGAGGAAATTTTTCTGTCCTGATCATCTAGGACGAAATTATTTTCATCACAGGACAAGTTAGGCTCTGTAAAAGTTTTGTCCAGACGAAATCCAAATCGTCCCCGGATGAAGTCTTCTCTATAAAAATTTCATCTAGACGAAATCCAAATCGTCCCCGGACGAAGTCTTCTCTGTAAAAAATTCGTCCAGACGAAATTTATAATCGTGCCAGGACGAGTTGCCCCCTGTACTTTGAGAAGTGTTGATCTTAGTTATGTTTTTCGATGCTTTTTGCACTTGTCTTTATTTAGCTTTTGTGTTGATGTTTTGTTGTCTTTGTGTTATGATATGATATTAATTATGCTTCAATACATTTCATATTTAAATTGATATCAATAAAAAATGTCTTATTTTGATTAGTCACTTTTGTTTGTTGTTTGAAATGTAAGTGTGTCTATATGATATTTCTATGTTAATTGATCTAAAAAGTGTAATAAATCTATTGCCGTACAAAAATTAATTTCATTTATGAAAACTTAGTTTTCAAAATATGTTAAGTTAACTTATAACTCGATCAAGTTAAGGTTATCAATCTCATGTTCTTTTTAGGCAAACATAATTTTAAATATTATTATTGCAATTTTGATGTCTTATTATTTTTTATTTTTCTCTTTTCAATATAATTATCTTTGTAATTAGAGAAATTTGATTTTTTAGATTATTGATTTTGAAAAATCATCTAAAAAAAGGGTTGTATCAGAAGGAAATGTACAATGTGTACAAAAATTGAAAGAATGCATAATGGTAAGCAAATTGAAAAGAGGCACAAAATTAGCCCAAATTAAAAAAGATGGACAAAGTGTGCCAAAAATATTTGAAAAGTTATGCAATATCGCCAATTGCATATGTTCTTTCCTCTATCTTTTAATTTTAAATTCAAATCAATCTAATGATCAATTATAATTTTATTGAAAATTAAAATTATCTAATATTCATTTCATCATTTTTGTAATAATTCTCCTTGTCTAATTGTCTAAAATGATTCATGATTTTTATTAATTTTTCTTATCTATGTTATACTTTAATTTAAATGTTTTGAATATTTATTTTTTCATCTAATGATCATTAATTTTATTATTGTAATTATAGTTCAATCTCTTTTAAGATAAATTACCTAGTTTTCTCATATAACTTCTTCCATTTCAAACTTTTTTCTTCCCTTTTTGTTATTGTCAGGCGGGGGGGGGGGGGGGGGGGGGGGGGGGGGGGGGGGTGTAATATTATTTATTTGGTTTATTTTTGTTTGGTGTTTGATTTTGTTTTTCTGATTGTGTTTTGATATTGATTTGCTTTTGTTCGGTGTTTATTGGTTATTGTTTTGTGTTTTTTGATTTGTAGAAAATAAAAAAAAAATTATTTTGTGTCTGTCATGGAATTCCCTTAAATTCACATGTTCATTCTTTTAGGAGTTAAGGAGAAATTTAGGATTTATAATTTGACTCAAACAATAATTATTTTGCCATCATCCAAAGGAGGAGATTGTTGAGATAGTTGCAACTTAGTTCTAGATTATTGATATTATTACAACATGTATGTTTTTTATTATTCCAATTATTATTGCATTGATTATTATTTTTCCTAATGTATTATGGATGCATTGTTTTGCTGTTCGTGTCTACTAAAATTTCAAGAAAATCATACTCTAGATTATTAAAGACTTCAAATCATATCAGTTTAGGGTTTATTATAAATGAAGTCTATATTTTCATTTTATTGACTCTGGGAGAGTATTATTGTAATTGAGTAACATTGCAGACACACACCGGGGGAAAAGTTTAAAATCTAAATTTTTTGAAACTGATCATACTAAATGATTTCTTTTCATACAGGATGATCTGATCAGTTATTTTTCCTTTTAAGAAGTCAAATAAACAAAAATGAAATTTTTATAAGTATTAATCGTACTATACAATTCCAATTCGTACATGCCTTCTAGAGTACGAAATGAATGGGTCCCGTTTTTGGCAAAAAATGTTTTCTAAGTATGGATCCTATTGTACAATCTCAATTCGTACATGCCTTCAAGAGTATGATTGATTTGCTTTTGTTTGGTGTTTGATTTTGTTTTTCTGATTGTGTTTTGATATTGATTTGCTTTTGTTCGGTGTTTATTGGTTATTGTTTTGTGTTTTTTGATTTGTAGAAAATAAAAAAAAAATTATTTTGTGTCTGTCATGGAATTCCCTTAAATTCACATGTTCATTCTTTTAGGAGTTAAGGAGAAATTTAGGATTTATAATTTGACTCAAACAATAATTATTTTGCCATCATCCAAAGGAGGAGATTGTTGAGATAGTTGCAACTTAGTTCTAGATTATTGATATTATTACAACATGTATGTTTTTTATTATTCCAATTATTATTGCATTGATTATTATTTTTCCTAATGTATTATGGATGCATTGTTTTGCTGTTCGTGTCTACTAAAATTTCAAGAAAATCATACTCTAGATTATTAAAGACTTCAAATCATATCAGTTTAGGGTTTATTATAAATGAAGTCTATATTTTCATTTTATTGACTCTGGGAGAGTATTATTGTAATTGAGTAACATTGCAGACACACACCGGGGGAAAAGTTTAAAATCTAAATTTTTTGAAACTGATCATACTAAATGATTTCTTTTCATACAGGATGATCTGATCAGTTATTTTTCCTTTTAAGAAGTCAAATAAACAAAAATGAAATTTTTATAAGTATTAATCGTACTATACAATTCCAATTCGTACATGCCTTCTAGAGTACGAAATGAATGGGTCCCGTTTTTGGCAAAAAATGTTTTCTAAGTATGGATCCTATTGTACAATCTCAATTCGTACATGCCTTCAAGAGTATAAAATGTGCGGGTCCCTGGTCGCTCAAAAATATTTTTTCTAAGTATGGATCGTAATGCACAATCACAGTTCATACATGCATTCTAGAGTATGAAATTGTGAGGTCCCTTTTCATCCCGAATTTTTGTATAGATGAACTTTAAAATTTTGGTAACTAGTCATACCGTACGATGACATTATTGAATGTATGTCATACAGGGTATGAAATTATGGGATCCCTTTTCTTCCCGATGAAGATGAAAAATTTTCTATATGTTCGTACCTGACAAACATTATTCATATCGAATGATGATCGTGTACAAAATTGTTTCGTATTGATTAACAACAGGTTCGTACATAATAGTTTTTGAATTATTCGTACGTACTAAATTCTTTCATACTATATGATTGTGTACGCTCAAAATTGAAAATTTTAGTTTACTGGATGGTTTTTCATATCTTTAGTATAAAAGGTCCACTAAAACTAACATGAAAAAGTCTTATCTTTATGATTTTTCAAGGGAAATTGAAAGAGAGAGTGTGAGAGAGTGTTTGAGAGATATTTCTTGTAAGTGGAGTGTGAAGGGTTAACAAGGTTACTCAAAGGTAAGGATCTTTTTATAATTTGGGTTATCACTCGTCCTCTTGTCTTTCAAGATTGCTCATGAGAAGATCTTTAAAGAAGATCCAGAACTCTGCCGACACTTAGAGAGTGTGAAATGATGACGGTTCTTTGTCGACACTTGGAGAGTATGAAAGGAGATGATTCTCTACCGACACTTGAAGGGTGTGAACAGATGATGGTTCTCTACCGACAATTGGAGGGTATGAATAGACGATGGTTCTTTGCCACACTAGGGATGTGTGGAAGAAAGGTTTTGTAAAAGCTTCTCCGCCTTGTTGTGGGGGAAAAGGAGAGACACTTTGGTAATAGTGTAATATCTGAAGAGGGAGTCTTCTAGGAGTGGCTGTAGGTCGTGTTTGACCAAACCACTATAAATCTACGTGTCTTTTAAATTCTCACATTTATTTACTGCAAGTTATTTTTTTGTAGTTGAAAGTTTATTTTGAATCTTTAATTAACTTGTTACGAGAATCAATGGTTTTTAAAATTTTAAATCCAAGAGTTTTTTTTCAATTACTAATTTACCCCCTCTCTTGATTAGCCTTGGGACAATAGCTTAGGTTTAACAACATATTCAGTAATCAATAAGGTTGAGTTTGAAGTTTCAAAAGTTATAAATGAACGATTGAACTATATTCATCCTTGCCACTAAAGGCAACAAGGATGCTTCTGTGGTTGAGCTAGCAGTAGGGGCGGGGACTGAAGCCCCTCCCACTTTTAAAAATGAGGATGTTGTTGCCCCCATACCCATTATACTGTCTAGGGATAATAAGGAATATAAATCTTGTACTTATACCAAAGTCTGCCTTATGATTGAGAAGGGGTCTTCTAGTTTTAAAACCCTATTTGGAAGTAAGAGTGCCAGGAAGAACTACTTAAGAAAGGTAAGGAAGAAGATCAATAAGGCAAGGAAGATAGCTGAGCAAAAGGCTTTAAGTTTGGTCGAGACTAAGGCTACTGAGGGTCTTCCAATCCCTACCTCTTCTCCACACTTGAAAAAGGGAGTCATTTCCACACCATCATAGATGGTGGAGGGGAGGAGAGAGTTACCATGATAGGTAGCACAATTCCATGCCTGGTGGACTATTGAGTCAAGAGAACTCTAAAGGAATAGTAAACTTTTAAAACTAGGATGTTCAAAAATATCATTCATACTTGCGCTGCCCAAGTAGACCAAATAAAGGAATAATACATGAGACACCTGAAGGTGGTGATCTCACATAAGCTAGAAAGGGAGGTGTTGAAAGAAGAGAAATTTGAAGCTATGAACTTTACTCATTAGCCAGTGAGGGGAAACATTGTAAAGCAGCCAGCCACTTCAGTAGTAGTGGACGGATATCACTAGGTACCTCGCCTCTGATCTAAAAAGTCATAGGAGATAAATTTAACTAGATCTGGCAAGGGTCACCTTTTCAGTGGTAGACTGTCGATCCCTTCTTAAAGGTTGTCTAAGCTGGCCCATGTAATTTCCAAATCTAAAGAGATCATTGAAGACTTGAGACCAATTGATGATAAGGGAAAGAGGCCCATGTCGCTAGAAGAACAATATATACCAAAGAAGTTCAGTAGATATGTAGTGATATAGATTAAAGATGATTTTTACCTACCACTAGTTGACGTCACCCGACTCCCTATTCAAGGAGGAGAGGACTCCATTCCTGCTCTTATTGGAGCTTTGACTCTTCAAACTCCTTTATCACCAATTATTGTCAATGTCCCTCTACATACTGAGGATGCCACCCTCATAACTAATGACTCTGGGACAATCAGCGGGGATGTGATAGTCTAAGATTCAGATCAGAAAATGCTAAATCAACTAGAAGTAGAGTTGGCCTCTGAAAGAGATATCAAGATCCTGGAGATACTCTCTAAGTTAGAAAAGAGAGAGTTTGAAGAAATGATTTATTATCAAGGATATTTCCTAGTAGATCATATAATAATTAATGGTAGACTAGCTGACAAAGTAGTCTAAGCATTTAGGGAGATTCTTAAAAAGAAGAAGATTGAGGCCTTCAATCCAAACACTGATGATTTGATTATTACAAATCTGGATTAAAAAATTATAATTTTAATGATAGCAAACATTTATGTTACTTCTATTTTCTACAACTGTCTTTCCTACTAATATTTTAGGTTTATAAGATCAAATTGCAAATCAAAACCAACTCAAGATTGGGTAGATAAGGATTGAGTCAGCTTGTAATGTACATCAAGTGTCTTTTACCTTTTCTTAAGTTCATTGTAACAATATGGGTCCTGATGCTAAGTGTCCTGACTATATTTTTTGGATGATATTTGTTATTTTGTACTAATCGTCCTGGACGATCTTGAGATCATCCTGGACGATCAAGTTATTTTAGCATTATCTAGACATCCATCTTGGATGATGGTCTGGATCATAATCGATGACTTGAACTAATTGTATAAGATAATATCCTATCATCCTAGATGATCTGAATAAAGGAACCTTCTAATCATCCAGACTCTCTCAGATCATCCTAACAAATTGAGCTGAATTTGTACTGATTGTACGGGATGAACGGCCAATCATCCTGGACGATAATATCAGTTTGTTGTAATTAAGAGAAAATCTGAAGCTCTTCTATATAAGACCTCTTATTTACCCAAGATTATATCTTTTGCTGCTGTCTTAACCTAAGAGAGCCAAGCCAAAAGGAGAGGGAGGGCAAGGGAGAGAGAGAGAGGATCTTATGAGGGGGGGGGGGGGGTTGTGAGGGGCTTCACAAAGGTTCATCCAAGAATAGTATGAGAGTCATCTTCTCCGGTCGTCATCCCTTATTCTTTGGTGGTTCTAGAGAGGTCTACTTCAGCAATTGATTGAGGCTCTCTACCTGTTTTAGGAGGAAGCAAAAGGAGTTAAATTCTCTGCCTACTTCAGAAGAAAGCAAGAGTTAGGTTCTCTTCCTGCTTTAGGAGGAAGCAAAAGGAGTTAGGTTCTCTACCTCATCACTGTAGGTGGAAAAGAGGTTTGTACACGCTTCTCTGCCTTACTGTGGAAGCAAAAGGAGAGTCACTGAGTTTAGTGCAATACCCGGAGGAGAGGCTCTGGGGAGTGGATGTAGGTCAAGTTGACCGAACCTCTATAAATTTCTATGGGTTCTTTCTTACTATTTTATGCATTTAATTTTTGCAATATGTTTTTTTTTTCTTGTGATGAATTTTGGTTTGGTTTATTATTGTGCTTTTGATTGAGAAATTTTTTAAATACCAATTCACCCCCCCTTCTTGGTTAGCTTTGGGCTAGTTCATAATGGCTTAACATCCCTATCAAATTTTTAAGTGGTATCAAAGCGGGATTCATAAAATTGAGTTTTTAACTTTTGAATTTTGATCCATGGCTAAGTCAACTAATTATAATACTGCGAAAGGATATTCTATTACCCGACCACCTTTGTTTAATAATATTCCTTTTTATTTTTGAAAAACTTGCATGTCTACATTTTTATAATTGATTGACTATCACATGTGGATGCTTGTTAAAGAAGATTATTCACCTCCATCATATGAAATTAATGGTATTAAAATTGAATTTCCTTTTACTGAATGGACTTTTGATGATAGGGATTTAGCGCAACTTAATGCAAAATGCTTGAACTATTTTTTCTGTGCTTTGAAATCGAAAGATTACATTCGTGTTTCAACTTGTGCTACCGTAAAAAAATTTTGTATAGATTGTGTATTACTTATGAAGGAAGAAATGAAGTTAAGCAATTTATGTTGAATATTTTATTGTATGACTACGAACTTTTTTTATATGAAACCTACTGAATCGATTTCTGACATATATTCTAGGTTTACTCAAATTGTCACCTCATTGCATGCCTTAGAAAGAGAACTTACTTATTATAAAAGATTCAATATGATTTTGAGATGCTTTCCTTCTTCCTTCGAAGCTAAGATTACTGCAATAATTGAATCTAAGGATTTGAATACTTATTTTATTGATAGCTTACTTAGATCACTCATTTCTTATGAGCAAGGGGTGAACTAATGACAATTTGATGTAGATGAGAAGAAGGAGAAAACTGTGGTGCTGAAAGCTAAAGATACGGATACGAATTATTTTGGGTTTGAAAGCGATGATGTTGCTTTAATCACTAGGCTATTTAAAAGGTTTCTAAGGAAAAAATATAAGCACCAACAAAAGTGGAAAAAAGGTAAGGATAGTAAAAAAATATAAATGTTCTTTTGATATGGTTTATTTTGAATGCAGGAAACCAGGACATGTAAAAGTTGATTTCCCTACACTTAAGACTCACCCAAGCTACGAGAAGGGTGAGGAGAAACCCAAGTTTAGGAAGGATAAGAAGCGATTCCAAAAGGCATTATGTGTGATTCTTCATCTGACTCCTCTGAGACTGAAGCTAAGGAGGAAAGTACAAACTTGTTCTTGATGGCAAACGATTATCGTGGTCAATCTGACCAAGATGAGGTATATGAACTAAGCTATGAAAAATTACTTGAAGTTTGTTAGAAAATTCATGCATCATATAGAAAACTTAAGAAATTGCATGCTAGCCTGAAATTAGAATTTTTAAATTTATAAAAAAGAGAATGAAATTTTCTTTAAAGATCACTCTAAAATTTATAGCAATCACATGTCATTACTTAATGAATTTGATGAGTTAAATAAAAAAGCATTCTAAGTTGATCATTTAGAATGATTCATTGAAAGCATCCTGCACCTAACTTGAAAATGATTTTAAACCTATATTGATAAAGCTGAAAGTAGGGAGCACAATTTGAAGTTTGATAAGGTAATTTTAGAAAGTGCGAACTCAATGTTTAAAGTTGAATTTAAAGCACTTGAGGAAAATAGGACTACACTTACACCTGATCTAAAAGTTTTGAAACCTAGGAAGAGGTAGTGTAACCCAAATAGATAAGTAAACCGTTTTCATGGTGTTATATATTTTTTAGGTGGTATGCTTTGATACATTTCACATACTTGAACTATTCACCATAGTATACATGAGGTGTGGAGACACAAATTGCATGATTCACAGCATAACACATACATTGCATTCTTCTTTTCATAAGAAGGGACCCAAACTTGTTTGGGTTCCTAAATTTGACAATTGATAATTTTGTAGACTTGCTCTTATAAATGGCCTCATGAGAGCATATGGTACCTGGATAATGGATACTCATGACACATGACTGGAGATGCCAACCAATTCATTTCGCTGGAGTCCAGGGCTGGAGGCAAGGTCACTCTTAGAAACAACACCACCAGGAAAGTAGTGGGTGCAGGTATAATCGGAAACTCCAAGAACCTTATGATTGAAAATGTTTTGCTTGTAGATGGACTGAAACATAACTTGCTAAGCATCCGTTGGTTATGTGATAAGGGCTTTATCAAAACTTTTTTTGCAAATACATGTATTATTAGTTTGAAAAAACAACATTGTTTTGTAGGGAAAGTGGATCGATAACATTTACATACTTGATTTAAATAATATTGAATGCACTGCTTCATTTTTCTTAAAAATTATCATTGATGAGTTATGGTTGTGGCACAGGAGGTTATGTCATGCCAGTATGAAAACTCTTAGGAAAGTAACCTAAAAGGACCTAGTTAAAGGTGTCCCCAAGCTTAAGTTCTCTAAGACCATCTGTGCATTGCCTGTCAACTAGGGAAGCAAGTTCCATCATCTTTCCACTCCATTAAGGATATTTGCACCTCTAGACCTTTAGAAGTCCTTCACATGGATTTTTTTGGACCCATTAGCACTACCAGCTTGGGAGGGAAAGTCTATGGATTTGTGATTGTCGATGACTACTTGAGGTTCACTGGATTAAATTTCTTTCTCATAGAAGTGAGTCTTTTGATGAGTTTAGATCCTTTTCCACTTGGATTCAAAAAATGCTAGATTATGAGATGTTGACCATCCATAGTAACCATAGGGGAGAGTTTAAAAATGAGAGATTTGGAGACTTTTGTGAGGCTAAAGTGATTAGCCACAACTTCTAAGCTCCTAGGACCCCTCAGAAGAATGTGGTAGCTAAAAGGAAGAACATGACCTTAGTTAACGCCGTTAGAGCCATGCTTGCTGAGTATTCACTTCCAAAATACTTTTGAAATAAAGCGGTAAACACATCTTGCTATGTGTTGAATAGGGTGAATGATAGGGCCAAACTTGATAAGACATCCTACGAGATCTTTAAAGGTAGGACACCCAACCTTTCCCACCTCCATATCTTTGGCTGTAAGGTTTTCATTCTTAACAATGGGAAGTCACACATAGGAATATTTTGAAAGTTCATAAGGAATTTGTTAGGGATGTTAGACTTCCTTTTGAACTGGCCCAAGGCTAATTAAGAGAGAGGTGAATTGATATTTTAAAAAATCTTTCACAATAAAAAAAAATAAATCAAAATTCACTACAAAGAAAATACAATGCAAAAATTAAATGCAAAAATAATAAAGGAAAGAACACACCAGATTTATAGTGGTTCGGTCAAACCTTGACCTACATCCACTCCTCGGAGGCACCCTCTGAGTATTTCACTAAACTAAGTGTTTCTCCTTTAGCCGCCACAGCTAGGCGGAGAAGCCCTTACAAAATTACTTCCACCTTCCCCAGTGCGGCAGAGTAGCTGGGTCATTTGACACCAAAGATTTCTTGTTCTTCCGTGAACTTCCCTCAATACAAGCCTTGAATTCGACGGTACTAAGGTGCAAGCTTGCCGGAGTAATCGTGTGGAATCCCCCTTCACACTCCCTTGAGTTCCCCTCCAAGGATCTTCTCCCTCTCTCAAACGCCACCCTTTCCTCTCTCCCTTTCAAGCTCTCTTTTCAAGTTTCTACCAAAAGAATGAAGCTACAATGGCTGCTAAAGATGCATACCAAGTGTCTTGTCAAAGCTTAAATAGAATATCTCAAAATGAGCTCATTAATGTAACTTGCCAACTTTATTATCCAGGCTGATATAAATATCGGCCTGGCCGATTAGTATAAATTACGCTCAATCAGCCTAGTCAGTTAGGGATGATCAGAAGATTTTTGGTCATATCGTCCAGGCCTATAGGATATCATCCTAGATGATTTGTTCAAATCAGAGAAAAATTGTTATGAATATTGCCCTGAAAAGAATTTGGCCGATGTCAAATCATCCTGGCCGATCCTGCGATCAGCCCGACCGATGTGATCGTACAAATCACCTTAATTGCTTTCCTTAATTATCAAATTTATTTAAGAAAAATTGAGCTGGATCGGCCAGGCTGATCCAAGATAAGCTAGGTTGATCCCCAGGATGAAAAATAAGTAATTCTTAAATAGATCTGGTAGAAGATTCCTTCTGATTTGAACCTATCACCCTGGCCGATACAAAATCATCCAAGATGATGTGATTTATGACGACTGCCTTAAACATGATGCCATGATTAGGGTTTATGTTTTTGAACCGATCGTCCAGGCTGATATAAATATCGACCTGGCCGATGTTACCAAAATCAGTAAACTCTAAGTTAGAAAATCTCAGCATCCGGAACCATATAGACTCAAGAAAGGGAAAAGATACAAACTGACTCAGACTTAATCTACCTAATCTTGAGCTGACTTGGGTTGCACTTGATCTTGTAAACCTAAAAAGTTAGTAGGAAAGGTATCGTAGAAAAACAAGAGTGTTTGCTATCATCAAAATCATAATCAATGAAAATAAATTTGCAATATTCTCTCCCTTTTTGATAATGGCAAACATTACTGGTTGAATTTGTAAAAGAGAAATCATATTCTCCTAATCTCCACCTTACTAAAATAAAACTTTTAAAAATAGGGGAAATTTAAAAATTTTTGTTGTTTTAAATTTTTGAAAGTAGAAAAAAGAAGAAGATGCAAATACAATAATAGTCTTAAAAAAAAGCTTCATTGTAATTTTATTCAGAAAACTTAGTAAGGAATGGATTGACACTGCATATTCTAGTAAAGGTAAGAAATTCAAAAAATTTTAATCCAAGCTCAAGTTCTTTTTAAAGGATCAAAAACTTTTTAATCCAATATCTAAACAAAGGAATAAATTAGAAAAAGAAATATAAATTTTTCCAAAACTCCTTCCATAAAATATATCTAATAGAAGATTAATGCACAAATTGTTGAATCAGGAATCATGATTTTCAAACTCAAGTATCGAAAGTAACAAGGGTTTTCTTAAGCTTTAAGAAGTATAAGAATGGTAAGCATTATATTTTGTGGGCTCATTTTATGCCTCTTATCAATTGGTTGGCGCACTGCGCATCATTTAATTTTTGATACACTATGTGTTTCCCCCTTTTTTTTTCAATTTGGCATCATTGGCCACCTTTTTTTTGAATATGCTACCTTTCTAAAATCTTAAAAATAAAAGTAAACCCATCCTATTGACAAAATGAATTACTTCATTAAAAAATTATGAGGTAGATTCAATAACTTACAAAAGATTCCTATGTTATAGATAAAATGTAGGGAGATGAAAAAAGTTCAGTTTAAAAAATCTCATTTAAAATATGATTAAGATTTTAAATCAAAAGTAGAATAACCTCTTTTAGGAAACAGAGATTGAGAGTCAAAATCATGAGTTTCATTCCTTTGACTATTTTTAGAGAAGTCAACCACAACTTAATTAAGAATTTCAAGAAAAATGAGAGGTAGATTTTTCATTTTTAAAATTTTAATCCCCTTTTTTTTAATATAGAAAACACTACATAAAAAGAAAAAGTAAAAACAAAATTAACAATTTAAAGAAAAGAAGAAAAAAAAAAGAAAAAAAGAGTGAAAAAGAATAAATAAAACACAGAAAACAAACGAAAACAAATAAAACATACGAACAAAAAAAAAGCACACAAACAATGGTCTAAACATCATCTTGCTCCTGGTCTGATGATTCAGAAGCTAGGTCTGCCTAGGAGATTTTTTGCTTTTCATTATTTGTTATTTTTATAATTTACTTAGCTTTACCCTTTTCTTTTGTACGAATAGTTCTTAAATTAGGGCACTGATTTTTCATATGTCCATATTTCCCACATCCAAAGCAAATAACATCAGAAGTAATATTGACATTCTTACCATTTTTACCTTTATTCCACTTTTGTTGATGCTTATGCTTTGGTGAACTTTTTAATTTACTTGACAAGTCATCGCTTTCGTCACCAACTAAGCCATTTTTCTCCATATTTTCAGCATTTAGCACTATCATCTCTCCTGCATCCAAAAGTCTTTGACACAAACTTTGCTCATAGACAATGAGTGAGCCAATCAAATTATCAATAGAATACTCATTTAAATTTTTTGATTCACAAATAGCAACAACTTTGGCATCAAACTTATCAAGCAGATAAAGAAGAATTTTATTGACTTTTTCAAAGTTTGAAAACTCCTTTCCTAAAGCATGTAATGATGTAACAATTTGAATAAACCTAGTATACATGTCTAAGATTGTCTCATAAGGTTTCATGCAAAAAGTTTATAATCATGCATTAAATATTCAACTTTGATTATGAAAGTTCGATGGGGATGTTAAGCCCTATGAACTTAGTCCCAAACTAACCAAGAGGGGGGGGGGGGGGGGGGAATTGGTATTTTAAAAACTTCGTTTTTTAAACAAAGAAATAAAGTTGCATAAACCAAATCACACAACGGAAATAATGCGGAATTTTAAACGTGCGGAAGCAAGAAAAGAAACACAGAGATTTATAGTGGTTCGGTCGACTCGACCTACGTCCACTCCTTGGAGGCACCCTCCAAGTATTGCACTACACAAAAAGTGACTCTCCTTTAGCCCCCACGGCTAGGTGGAGAAACCCTTACAAGAACCTCCTTTTTGCCACCCCGGCAAGGCAGAGAACCTCTCTCCTTTTGCTTCCTCCTGAAGCTGGCAGAGAACCAGAACCAAAAGCACAACTCCTTACCTCTACCGACCCTTCCACGGACGAGAAACTCTAGACGAAGACGACGCAGAGAGATCCTTGAAGCAACCCTTGTGAAACCCCTCACAAGCTCCCCCTCACAAGATCCTCTCTCTCTCTTCTCTCTCTCTTTCTCTCCTCAAGGTCTTCTTAGGTCAAGGCAGCAGCCAAAGGTCTTTGAAAAACGTTGAACAAGAGCTCTTTAAATAGAAGAGCTTCAAAAGAGCTCATTAATTGCAAGTTGCCGACTTTATCGTCCAGGCCGATATGGACATCGTCCTGGCCGATCAGTACAAATTAATGAAGATCGGCCAGAGCATAGCCCTGGATGCCAGATTGGACGATTGAAAATTAGCTTGATAGTCCAGGCCGATCTCACGATCGTCCTGGCCGATCAGTTCAAATCAGACGAAAATCGTCCTGACAATAGCTCTGAATATGGGCTGGCCGATATTGATCGTCCTGAAGTAACTTAAGGTTTTTGACTAGATCGTCCTGGCCGATCCTGCGATCGTCCAGGACGATATGATCGTATCAATCATCCTTAATTACTTCCTTGATTTCCTGAACAATTATGGCATAATCTGTTAATATCGTCCAGGCCGATCCGAGGATCGTCCTGGCCGATAATTTAAAGATATGCTATACCATACCTGTCTATGGCGGCTACTTCTTTCTGTTTTGAGCTTATCGTCCTGGCCGATACACGTATCGTCCAGGCCGATGGGTTAACGTTGGCTGCCTTAATCAAGAACCCTTAATTAGACTTTCTGTTTTAAGCTGATCGTCCAGGCCGATATAAGATATCGTTCTGGCCGATATGAGTAAAAACAGAATTTCTAATTCTCTCAAGTGTGTGTGTGAAGGGTTACAAAGTATCAGTCTTTTTGACTATTACAAGTGGACTCAAAAGGTAAAAATAAAAGTACAGACTGACTCAACCCTAACCCTACGCATTCCTGAACTTGGCTCCTTTTTGATTGTCCGATCGTCGATTCCTGAAAAGTTAGAAGCAACAAGCTGTCCAAGAAAAGTAGTGTTTGTCAATCATCAAAACATAAGACATGAAAAAATAGATTTGCAACAATCTCCCCCTTTTTGATGATGACAAAACACATTAAAGGGATTTAATCACAACCATGAAAAAATAACCTCATAAACTTCTCCCCCTTTTGACATATCAAAAAGGAGGGTACATTAAAGCATAGTAAAAGAAATTCCCACTTTTTTTTTTTTTTTTTTTAAGCACATCAATGATATAGTATTCCATGTGATTGTTTTAAAAAATTGTGAGTTAATGTGTTACCAATCTCATTTAATCCATAGAAGAGGAGAATATCCGTTCATGGTTTACCCTTAGCCAAAACATTGTCTTAGGGTAGAATCGTCTTTTGAAATCAATAACCTAACTCAAATAATTAATTGAATATGAGAAAAAGAATCTACCCACAACTTGGCATAAGGAAAATATCTCCATAAAACAATGAGGTAGATTTGTCACAATCGAACGATAATCGAGATCAAGCCTTTGAGAATCAAAACTTCTAAGTTCTAAAAGATATAAAAAGAGAGAATAGCTTGCTTTTGAGTGGGCTCATTTTATGCCTCTTGTCAATGTTGTGGCGCTTTGCGCATCCTTTTATAGATTTTTCAATTTTTTGGCGTCTTTGCGCTTCTTTTGTTGGCATCATTGGCCAATTTTTTTTTATTTTTGCAAGCTAGATTCCCTTTTAGACTCTTTTAAAAAACTTAGTTGTGAATATATCTTCTCAGATATTAGAGAATAGGAGCTCTCTCTCTAACATAGGGAAGAATTACCACAAGCAGGATTAATAATTGAAGACAAGAATAACGAGGGATCATGAGGTGACAAAGAAAACTTTTAATCATTGTAAATATAAGATAGATTTGCTTAAGCAAGCTTTTAGAAAGAATCTTAGTTTCATAAGCAATCTTTTATTTTGAGATAGACTTTTGATTAGAAAAGAAAATTATGCCACTAATACTAAGTTAGGTAAAGAGACACAATCACAAGATATTCATACTATCTAGGGATTAAGTGGATGAAAACATATTAACTACAAATTGTTAAAGACAAGACAAGAGATATCATATCAGTGAAGATCTAAAACTAAGGTATATGAAAAGAAAAAAAGAAGACAACAAAAAGAATAAAAAAAATTTTCATGCATTTATGTCAATCACACCCAATCTGGTCCTTAAAGAGCTGAAAGTGTCGAAGGCCAGTGGTTTAGTAAAGATGTCTGCCAGTTGGTTTTCAGTTGTCACATGGTGTAACTCAATGTCTCCCTTAGTCACATGATCTCTAATAAAGTGATGCCTAATGTCAATGTGTTTAGTTCTTGAATGTTGGATAGGATTTTTAGAGATGCATATGGCACTAGTGTTGTCACAAAAAATTGAGATGGTGCTTACATGTACTCCTAGATCCAATACCTGTTGTTTCAACCAAAGAACTTGGGCCACACAACTTCCAAGAGCAATGTATTCAGCTTCAGCAGTGGACAGTGCAACAGAATTTTGCTTTCTACTAGACCAAGAGACCAAGGATTGTCCAATGAATTGACAAGTTCCAGAGGTGCTCTTTCTATCCACCTTGCATCCTGCAAAATCAGAGTCAGAAAAACCAATAATCTCAAAAGAAGTGCTATGTCTAGGGTACCAAATCCCTAATCCTTGTGTCCCCAAAAGGTATCTAAAAAATCCTTTTAATAGCAGTCATGTGGGATTCCTTAGGGTCAGCTTGAAACCTAGCACAAAGACAAACACTAAACATAATGTCAGGTCGGCTTGCAGTTAAGTAAAGTAAAGATCCAATCATGCCTCTATACTTCTTCTGATCAACAGACTTACCACTTGGGTCCTTATCCAACGGAGCACTAGAAGTCATGGGAGTGTTAATTGGCTTGGCTTTGTCCATCTCATATTTCTTCAAAATGTCTCTTATGTATTTTGTTTGATTTAGAAAAGTGCCATCTTCCAATTGTTTTATGCTAAACCCCAAAAAGTAAGACAATTCTCCCATTAAACTCATTTCAAACTCTCTACTCATTGTTTTAGAAAAGTCATCACACAAATTTTTATTTGAAGATCCAAAGAGTATATCATCAACATAAATCTGAACAATGAGTAAATCATCTCCAACTTTTTTAAGAAAAAGGGTGGTGTCTACGCTCCCCTTGACAAACTCCCTCTCTAGTAAGAATGTGCTAAGCCTCTCATACCAAGCTCTAGGTGCTTGTTTTAAACCATACAAAGCCTTTTTTAATTTAAACACATGATTTGGAAATTGAGAACTCTCAAAACCTGGAGGTTGTTCTACAAACACATCTTCTTTTATCTCCCCATTTAAAAAGGCACTCTTGACATCCATTTGAAAAAGCTTAAATCCTTTATAACAAGCAAAGGCTAATAGCACTCTAATGGCTTCCAATCTAGCTACAGGGGCAAAAGTCTCCTCAAAGTCTATCCCTTCTATTTGATTGTACCCCTTAGCCACTAATCTTGCTTTATTCCTCACCACCACTCCTGAATCATTCACTTTGTTCTTAAATACCCACTTTGTTCCAACTACACTTTGTTCCTTAGGTCTTTCCACAAGTTCCCAAACATCATTCCTAACAAATTGATTCAACTCTTCTTGCATTGCTATCATCCAAAACTCATCAGAGAGGGCTTGATTAATGGTGGTGGGTTCAGTCATAGAGATAAAGGCAGAGTGGTTCACCTCCTTCCTAAGTCCATGTCTAGTCTTAACTCCACTAGAAAGGTCTCCTAAGATCAAATCCTTGGGGTGACTAGTAGAGTATCTCCAATCTTTAGGCAAAGTGTGTGAAGTTTCTCCCCTTTCATCAAAAGTTTCTATTCCTTGGGTGACTCCTTCTACTCCTCCATTGCTTAGGTGCTCATTCTCCTTCCCCAAATTTTCTACTCCACTTGTAATCTCTCCAACATCATCATCATCTACTCCATGCTTCTTATGATCAGACTCATCAAAAACTACATGGGTTGTCTCTTCCACCATCAAGGTTCTCTTGTTAAACACTCTAAAAGATTTCCCAACACTAGAATATCCTAAGAATACTCCTTCATCAGATTTAGGATGAAATTTTCCCAAGTGAGACTTTCCATTATTGTGAATGAAAACTTTACAACCAAAGACATGAAGGTGGGAAAGATTAGGTGTTCTACCCTTAAGGATCTCATAGGGTGTCTTTTCTAATTTGACTCTAACATTCACCCTATTCAACACATAACAAGCTGTGTTAACCGCTTCAGCCCAAAAGTATTTTGGAAGTGAATACTCAGCAAGCATGGCTCTAGCGGCTTCCACCAAAGTCCGGTTCTTCCTTTCAGCTACTCCATTCTGCTGAGGAGTCCTAGGAGCTGAAAAATTGTGGCTAATCCCCTTCTCCTCACAAAAATCTCCAAATCTTTCATTTTCAAACTCTCCCCCATGATCACTATGGATGGTCAAAATCTCACATCCTAGCTTCTTCTGAATCCAAGTAGAAAAAGTTTTAAACTCCTCAAAAGACTCATTTTTATGAGAAAGAAATCTAGTCCAAGTGAACCTCGAGTAGTCATCAACAATCACAAAACCATAGACTTTCCCTCCCAAACTTGCTATGCTAATGGGTCCAAACAAATCCATGTGAAGGACTTCTAAAGGTCTAGAGGTGCTAATGTCCTTTATGGGGTGAAAAGAGGAGTGAATTTGCTTTCCTAGTTGACAGGCATCACAAAGGTGGTCTTTTGTAAACTTAAGTTTGGGAACACCTCTAACTAGGTCCTTTTGGGTCACTTTCCTAAGGGTTTTCATACTTGCATGACAAAGCCTCCTGTGCCACAACCAAGAATCATCAATGACAGTTTTTAAGCAAAAAGAAGCAGCACATTCAATGCTATTTAAATCAAGCATATAGACGTTGTTTACCCTCTTTCCCTGCAAAATGGTGTTGTTGCTTAAACTTACAATGCATGAATTTGTGAAGAATTGTACGATGAAGCCTTTGTCACAGAATTGACTGATGCTGAGCAAGTTGTGCTTCAATCCATCTACAAGCAAAACATTTTCAATCATAAGGTTCTTGGAATTACCAATTATACCTGCTCCTACCACCTTCCTGGTGGTGTTGTCTCCAAGAGTAACCTTGCCTCCAGTCCTGGATTCTAGTACAACAAACTGGCTAGCATCACCAGTCATATGTCGAGAGCATCCACTGTCCAGGTACCACATACTCTCACGAGGTCTTTTGTGAGAGGCTTCCTGAAAAATTATCAAATGTTAGTTTTAGGAACCCAAGCAGGTTTGGGTTCCTTCTTATGAAGAGAAGAATGCAATGCATGTGTGGTATGCTGTGGATCTTGTACCTTAGGTCTCCATACCCAATGTGAACTATGATGAATTGTACAAGTATGTGAGATATGTCCTATCATGCCACAAGAAAAACATCTAACTCCAGGAAAGGGATTTCTTAAGTGATTTGAGTTATAATGCCTCTCTCTAGGTTTTGGCAATTGATTAATAGTAGAATTCATCCTAGATTTCTTACATGCTTCTAAATCACTTTGAATCTTCAAGTTTGTGTTTTCTAAAATTTCATTTTCAATCCTCAAGTTTTTTTCTATTTCTTTTGACTCCTTAAAATCAGATTCAAGAGATATGTGTGATATTTTCAATGCATCATGCTCTTCAACTAACTTACCATGATTTTTATTTAATTCATCAAATTCATCAAGTAAAGTCATGTGATTTGAATCAATTGTTTGATGGTCCTTAATCAAAATTTCATGCTCTTTTTGTAGATTTAAAAATTCTAATTTCAAGCTAGCATGAGTTTTCTTTAATTTTCTATATGATGCATGAATTTTTTCTGAAACTTCAAGAAGTTGATCATATGAAAGTTCACATACCTCTTCTTGATCAATTTGATCTTTTCCCATGAAACACAAGTTTGTAGTTTCTTCCTCTGGTTCAGTCTCAGAAGAATCAGTGCCAGATTCTGCCCAGAAGCTCCTTTGGTTTTTCTTTTTGTCCTTCCTAGACTTTGCTTTCTCCTCACCTTTTTCCTTTTCTTTGCTTGAATGATCTTGAAGTGTAGGACAATCGGCTCTTACATGTCCAGGTTTCCTGCATTCAAAACAAACAACATCAGAAGATCCTTTAATATGTTTATGATCCTTACCTTTTCTCCAACTTTGATGATGCTTTTGTTTCTTCCTTAGAAAGCTTTTGAATTGCCTTGTGATGAAGGCAACTCCATCGCTTTCAGACCCAGAAGATTCAGAATCCGATTTGTGTGCCTTCAATGCAATTGTTTTCTCCTTTTTCTTTTCACCTGTATCAAGATTTCTTTGATTCACCCCTTGCTCGTAAGCAATGAGTGAGCCAAGCAAGTTGTCAATAGAATAGGTGTTTAAATCTTTAGATTCAGTAATTGCAGTAATTTTTGCATCATAGGTTGAAGGCAAGCATCTCAAAATCTTGTTAACTTTTTCATAGTTCGAAAGCTCTTTTCCTAGTGCATGTAATGAGGTAGCAATCTGAGTAAACCTAGTGTACATGTCAGAAATCGATTCATGAGGTTTCATACGAAAAAGTTCGTAGTCATGCAAGAGAATGTTTAAACGGGATTGTTTGACTTCATTAGTGCCTTCATAAGTAATGCACAATTTATCCCAAATTTCTTTACCAGTTTTGCAAGTTGAAACACGCATGTAATCCTCAGATTTTAATGCACAGAAAAAACAATTCAAACATTTAGCATTTAGTTGAGCTAAATCTCGTTCATCAAAAGTCCATTCGGTAAAAGCAACTTCCGTTTTAAAACCGTTAATTTCACGAGAAGGTGGAGAATACCCTTCTTGTATAAGCATCCACATGCGATAATCAGTAGATTGTAAAAAAGTTGACATGCGAGTTTTCCAGAAATCAAAAGGTAGGTTATCGAACAGAGGAGGTCGGGTAATAGAATACCCTTCCGTAGTGTTGCGATTCCCAAAGTTAGACATGGATCAAATTCAAAAAGTTTTTAAACTTTAATTTTCGAATCAAGCGCTCTGATACCACTTGAAAGTTCGATGGGGATGTTAAGCCCTATGAACTTAGTCCCAAACTAACCAAGAGGGGGGGGGGTGAATTGGTATTTTAAAAACTTCGTTTTTTAAACAAAGAAATAAAGTTGCATAAACCAAATCACACAACGGAAATAATGCGGAATTTTAAACGTGCGGAAGCAAGAAAAGAAACACAGAGATTTATAGTGGTTCGGTCGACTCGACCTACGTCCACTCCTTGGAGGCACCCTCCAAGTATTGCACTACACAAAAAGTGACTCTCCTTTAGCCCCCACGGCTAGGTGGAGAAACCCTTACAAGAACCTCCTTTTTGCCACCCCGGCAAGGCAGAGAACCTCTCTCCTTTTGCTTCCTCCTGAAGCTGGCAGAGAACCAGAACCAAAAGCACAACTCCTTACCTCTACCGACCCTTCCACGGACGAGAAACTCTAGACGAAGACGACGCAGAGAGATCCTTGAAGCAACCCTTGTGAAACCCCTCACAAGCTCCCCCTCACAAGATCCTCTCTCTCTCTTCTCTCTCTCTTTCTCTCCTCAAGGTCTTCTTAGGTCAAGGCACCAGCCAAAGGTCTTTGAAAAACGTTGAACAAGAGCTCTTTAAATAGAAGAGCTTCAAAAGAGCTCATTAATTGCAAGTTGCCGACTTTATCGTCCAGGCCGATATGGACATCGTCCTGGCCGATCAGTACAAATTAATGAAGATCGGCCAGAGCATAGCCCTGGATGCCAGATTGGACGATTGAAAATTAGCTTGATAGTCCAGGCCGATCTCACGATCGTCCTGGCCGATCAGTTCAAATCAGACGAAAATCGTCCTGACAATAGCTCTGAATATGGGCTGGCCGATATTGATCGTCCTGAAGTAACTTAAGGTTTTTGACTAGATCGTCCTGGCCGATCCTGCGATCGTCCAGGACGATATGATCGTATAAATCATCCTTAATTACTTCCTTGATTTCCTGAACAATTATGGCATAATCTGTTAATATCGTCCAGGCCGATCCGAGGATCGTCCTGGCCGATAATTTAAAGATATGCTATACCATACCTGTCTATGGCGGCTACTTCTTTCTGTTTTGAGCTTATCGTCCTGGCCGATACACGTATCGTCCAGGCCGATGGGTTAACGTTGGCTGCCTTAATCAAGAACCCTTAATTAGACTTTCTGTTTTAAGCTGATCGTCCAGGCCGATATAAGATATCGTCCTGGCCGATATGAGTAAAAACAGAATTTCTAATTCTCTCAAGTGTGTGTGTGAAGGGTTACAAAGTATCAGTCTTTTTGACTATTACAAGTGGACTCAAAAGGTAAAAATAAAAGTACAGACTGACTCAACCCTAACCCTACGCATTCCTGAACTTGGCTCCTTTTTGATTGTCCGATCGTCGATTCCTGAAAAGTTAGAAGCAACAAGCTGTCCAAGAAAAGTAGTGTTTGTCAATCATCAAAACATAAGACATGAAAAAATAGATTTGCAACAGATTACTTGATTTCACTAGTGCCTTCGTATATGGTGTGTAATTTATCCCAAATTTTTTTATCAGTAGTGCACGTGAAAACTAACATACTATCTTCATAATTTAAAGCACAGAGAAAATAGTTTAAAGATTTTGCATTCAATTGAGCATTAATTTGTTCTTCCCTATTTCATTGATTAAGGAATATCAGTTTTAATTCCATCTAAAATATGTGACAGTAAAGAATAACTAGTTAAAATCATTTGCCATATTCGATAATCAATTGATTGTAAGAAAGTAGATATGCAAATTTTTCAAAAATCAAAAGTAATATTTTCAAATAAAGGGGGTCTAGTGATTGAATAACCTTCCGAAATATTACGATTATAAATCTTAGCCATGGATCAAAATTCAAAAGTTTTCAAAAACTTATTTTTATGAATCTCGCTCTGATACCAATTGAGAGTTCATAAGGGATTCGTTAGGGATATTTGGCTTCTTATGAACTAGCCTAAGGCTAATTAAGAGAGAGGTGAATTGGTATTTTAAAAAATCTTTTACAATGAAAAAGCCAAGCCAAAATTTACCAAAAAGAAAATACAATACGGAAATTAAATGTGAAAATAATAAAGGAAAGAACACATCAGATTTATAGTGGTTCAGTCAAACCTTGACCTACGTTCGCTCCTCGGAGGCACCCTCCAAGTATTGCACTAAACTAAGTGTCCCTCCTTTAGCCCCCATAGCTAGGCGGAGAAGCCCTTACAAAATAACTTCCACCTTCCCCGATGCGGTAGAGTAGCTGGGTCCTTTGACACCAAAGAGATCTTCTTCTTCCTTGAACTTCCCTCAAGACAAGCCTTGAATCCAACGGTACTAAGGTGCAAGCTCGTCGGAGAAACCGTATAGAATCCCCCTCCACACTCCCTTCAGTCCCCCTCCAAGGATCTTCTCCTTCTCTCAAACTCCACCCTTTCCTCTCTCCCTTTCAAGCTCTCTTTTCAAGTTTCCCCCAAAAGAACGAAGCTACAATGGCTGCCAAAGATGCTTATCAAGTTTCTTATCAAAGCTTAAATAGAAGATCTCAAAACGAGCTCATTAATGCAACTTACCAACTTTATCGTCCAGGCCCATATAAATATCGGCCTGGCCGATCAACATAAATTACGATCAATCAGCCCGGTTGGTTAGGGACGATCAGAAAATTTTTGGTCATATCATTCAGGCCTATAGGATATCATCCTGGACGATTAGTTCAAATCAGAGAAAAATTGTCCTGAACATCACCCTAAAATGAAGCTGGCTGATGTCAAATCGTCCTGGCCGATCCTGCTATCTGCCCAGCCAATGTGATCTTGCAAATCACCATTAATTACTTTCCTTAATTACCAGATTTATTTAAGAAAAATTGAGCTGGATCGGCCAGGTTGATCCAAGATAGGCCAGGCCGATCCACGGGATGATGTCCAAAAAATAAGTAATTCCTAAATAGATCTGGCGGCAGATTCTTTTTGATTTGAGCCTATCGTCCTGGCCGATACAAAATCATCCAGGATAATGTGCTTTATGACGACTGCCTAAAACATGATGCCATGGTTAGGGTTTCTATTTTTAAACTGATCATTCAAGCCGATATAAATATCAACCTGACCGATGTTACCAAATCAATAAATTCTAAGTTAGAAATTCTCAGCATCAGAAACCACATAGACTCAAGAAAGGGAAAAGATACAAACTGACTCATACTTAATCTACCCAATCTTGAGCTGACTTGAGTTGTACTTGATCTTATAAACCTGAAAAGTTAGTAGGCAAGACAGTCGCAGAAAAATAAGAATATTTGCTATCATCAAAATCATAATCCATGAAAACAGATTCGCAACAAATTTGACCCTAAATCTGATGAAGGAGTGTTCATAAGATATTCAAGTGTGGGAAAATCCTTTAGGGTGTCAAATAAGAGGACATTGATGGTGGGGAGACTACTCATGTAGTATTTGATGAATCTGATCCTAAGAAGTCTAGAGTTGAAGATGAAGATGAAGTTGGAGAGATTTCCCAAGGAGTTAGAAATTTGGAGAAAAGAGTAGAGCCCCAAAATACTGAAGGCATACGTGAGATTATTGAAGGAGTAAAAAATACAAATCTGGAGGAAATGGTAGAACCTAGATACACTTTGCCTAGAGATTAAAGATTTTTCTTCAAGTCATCCTAAAGAATTGGTCTTAGGAGACCCTTCTAAAGGTGTTAGAACTAGGTATGGACTTAGAAAGGAAGTGAACTACTCAACCTTTATCTTAATGATAGAATCAACCAACATAATTCAAGCCTTATCTGATGAGTTTTGGATCTTAGCCACGCAAGAAGATTTAAATCAATTTGTTAGGAATAATGTTTGGTAGCTTGTATAATAACCAAAGGGACAAAAGTGTAGTTGGAACCAAATGAGTCAATAAGAATAAGATGAATGATTCTGGTGTGGTGGTTAGGAATAATGTGATATTTGTGGCTAATGGGTACAACCAAATAAAAGTGATTAATTTTGAAGAGACCTTTGCCCCTATAGCTAGATTGGAAGCCATTAGAATGCCACTAGCCTTTATATGTTATGACAGATTTAAGCTTTTTCAAATGAATGTTAAGAGTGCCTTTATAATTGGGGTAATAAAAGAGGATGCGTTTGTGAATCAACCCCTAGGTTTTGAGAGTTCCTAATTTCTAAATCATGTTTTTAAATTAAAAAAGGCCTTGTATGTATTAAAACAACCATCCAGAGCTTTGTATGAGAGGCTTAGCACATTCTTACCAGAGAGGAAGTTTAATAAGGGGAGCGTAGACACCACCCTTTTTCTAAGAAAATTAGGAGATGAATTACTCATTATTCAGATCTATGTTGATGATATACTTTTTGAATCTTCTGATAAAAGGTTATGTGATGATTTTTCCAAAATAATGAGTAGGGAATTTGAGATGATTATGATGGAAGAGTTATCCTATTATTTGGGGTTTAGCATAAGATAATTGGAGGATGGAACCTTTCTAAATTAATCAAAGTACATAAAGGACAACTTGAAGAAATATGAAATTGATAAAGCTAAGCTAATGAATACTCACATGACCTCCATTGTTCAGTTGGATAAGGACTAAAATTGAAATTCTATTGATCAAAAGAAGTACATAGGGATGATTGGATCTTTACTTTACTTGACTGCTAGCTGACTTGATATAATTTTTAGTGTTTGTCTTTGTGCTAGATTTCAAGCTGATCCTTAAGAATCCCACCTAACTGTTGTTAAGAGAATTCTTTGATATCTCTTAGGGACATAAGACCTAGGAATCTGGTATCCTAGGCACAATACTTCTTTTGAGATTATTATATAAACTGATTCTAATTTTGTAGGATGTAGGGTGGATAGAAAGAGCACTTCTGGGACTTGTCAATTTATAGGACTATCTTTAGTCTTCTAGTTGAGTAGAAAACAAAACTTTGTTACACTTTCTACTGATGAAGCTAAATACATTGCCTTAGGGAGTTGTGTGGCCCAAGTCCTTTATTTGAAGAAACAAATTCTAGATTTAGGATTGCCTATAGGCACAATTTCTATCCTTTGCGATAACACTAGTGCCATCTACATCTCTAAGAATCTTATCCAACATTCAAGGACCAAACACATTGATATAAGGCATCACTTTATTAGAGACCATGTGACTAAAGGGGACATTGAGTTACACCATGTGACAACTAAGAATCAAATGGCTGACATCTTTACTAAACCACTGGTTTTTGACACTTTCAGCATCTTAAGGACCATATTGGGTGTGGTTGACATAAATGCATGAACTTATTGTTCACTAAATTTTGAATTTTATGTTTTGTTGCATGTTATTTTTTTTATTCTTTTGTTTGTTTCACCTTTTACTTATTTTTACTTTTCATATTTTTTTTGTTAATTTAGTTTTTCTTCTTTTTCTTTGTGATAACTGTTGAAATGATATTTTATGCCTTATTTTTATTTTTAAAAATTTGTAGCCAATATTTGAAATCTCTAAATCAGTTAAAGGGAGAAATATCTTTAATTATTTTCCTTTCTCTAACCTCTTTTAGTGGTGTAATTTTCTTTTTTAAATAAAAGTCTATCTCAAATTAATAACTGGACTTTGCTATTGAGATTTTTTCTAATATGCTATAGTAATCTAACTTATGTTTATATGTTCAAAGTTTTTATATTACTTTCAAAACTTTTGTAATCTTATCGTTGTATTTATCATATGAATAGGATTCTATTTTATGAATTATTCTTTCTTATATTAGAGAGTGAGTTTTTCTTCTCTAATATCTAGAAGATATACTTACAACTGAAGTATTTAAGAGTTTTGAAAAGGAATCTAGCTTGCAAAAAATGACAAGAGCATAAAATGAGCCCAAAAAAAAAAAGAAAAACTTAAAAGATACGCAATAACTGTCAAAAAAATTGAGAGATACACAAAGCGTATCAAAAAATCAGAAGATATGTAAAGTGCACCAATTAATTGACAAGAGACATAAAATAAGCCCACCAAAAGCAAGCTTTCTTCTCTTTCAAACTTTTAAATCTTAGAAGAATTCATGTGTCACTTGATATTTTCAAATGCTTGATTTCGAATTTCGTGATTGTGATAAATTACTTTGGAATATTATTCTATAAGATATTTTTCTTGAACTAAGTTTTAAATGGGTCTCTTTTTTTCTTATCTATTTAATTTTTCTGAGTTAGGTCCTTTGTTTTCAAAAGACATTTTTCCCTAAGAGAAGTCCGAGCTAGGACTAAAAGGATCAACTATTCTACCATTTTTAAAGTTTGATGATATTAACTCATTAATTCTTATAAATTTTTAATTCAATCACATGGAGACTTTATCATTTCGTGCTTTGAAAAAAAATTTTCTTTCATTCTTCTTTTTCATCTTCTGTTATGCTTTTCTTTTTTGGTTTACTCTTTTTGTGATGTCAAAAGGGAGAGTAGTGGGTAGTGATTGAGTTAGTCTGTCATATTATTTTACTTATGTTCATATTTTATTTTTTGATTATTTTCCATCATAAAAAAGGGGGAGATTATTATGAATCTGGATTTTGAAATTATAAGTTTGATGATAGCAAACATTTCTATTACTATTATTTTTCTACGACTGTCTGTCCTACTAACATTTCATGTCCATAAGATCAAATTACAAATAAAAACTAGCTCAAGATAGGATAGATTAGGATTGAGTCCGCATGTAATATACGTTAAGTGTCTTTTACCTTTTCTTGAGTCCATTATAACAATATGGGTCCTAATGCTAAGTAACATTGCACACACACACTTGGGGGGGATATTTTGAGAGTTTTAGAGTTTTTTGTTTTTGATCACATCATCCGGGATGATTCAAAAATCATCCAAGACGATCAGTTAAAAATAGAAACCCTAATTAGAGCATCCTGGTTAAGGCAACCGTAATTAAGCAAATTGTCCTAGATGAGATTAGCATCATACAGGATGATAGGCTTAAATAAAAAAGAATCAGCTGCCAGATCAATTCAGCCATTATTTATTTTTGGACATCATCCAAGATGATGACATCGTCCCAGATGATGTAGTGTAATTATGCATAAATTAATATGGTAATTAAGAAAATCAATTAAGGTTTGATTGCTTGATCATATCGTCCTGGACGATCGCAGGATCATTCAGGACAATCATTTAAACAAACCTTAGTTTCATTCCGGACAACCAAGACAATGTTTTGGTTGATGAGTATTATTTTTTACTACACTTCTAGGATGATCAATTATTTTTTCATCATCCAGATATGCATCCAGGGTGATTTTTTGGACGATATATGTCATTTTGTACTAATTGGCCTGGACGATCGTGAGATCATCCAAGACGATTAAGTTATTTTAGCATCATCCGAACATCCATCCAGGGCAATGGTATGGATGATATTCGATGACTTGAACAAATCGTACAGGATGATATCCTGTCATCCTGGACGATCAGAACAAAGGAACCTTCTAATCATCCAGACTATCCCAAATCATCATGGCTAATTGAACTGAATTTGTACTGATCATACGGGATGATCTGCCGATCGTCCTAGATGATAATATTGGTCTGTTGCAATTAAGAGCAAATCTAAAGCTCTTCTTGTTGCAAACTATTTTTATGGCTTATGTTTTGATGATTGACAAACACTATCTCTCTTGGACTACTTGTTGCTTCTAACTTTTCAGGAATCGAAGATCGGACGATCAAGAGGAAGCCAAGTCCAGGATCGCGTAGGTTTAGGGCTGAGTCAGTCTATAATTTTATTTTTCACCTTTTGAGTCTACTTGTAATAATCAAAAAGACTGATGCTAAGTAACCCTTCACACACACACTTGAGAGGCTTAGAAATTCTGTTTTTGCCCACATCGGCCTGGCCGATATTTATATCGTCCGGGACGATCAGCTTAAAACAGAAAGTCTAATTAAGGATTCTTAATTAAGGCAGCCGACATTAACATATCGGCCTGGACAATACGTGTATCGGCTAGGACGATAAGCTCAAAATAGAAAGAGATAGCCGCCTTAGACAGTTTAGGCATACTGAATTTTAAATTATCGTCCAGGACGATTCCAGGATCGGCCAGGATGAAATTACCAAATTATGCCTTAATTGATCAGGAAATCAAGGGAGTAATTAAGGATGATTGATACGATCATATCGTCCAGGACGATCGTGAGATCGGCCTGGACGATCAAGCCAAATTTCAATCGGCCAGGACTGTTCCCAAGGCTGTGCTCAGGACGATTTACCTCTGATTTGAACTAATCGGCCAGGACGATCGTGAGATCAGCCTGGACGATCAAGCCAAATTTCAATCGGCCAGGACGATAAAGTCGGCTACTTGCAATTAATGAGCTCCTCTTGAGCTCTTCTATTTAAAGAGCTCTTCTTCAACGTTTTGAAGAGACCTTGGCTGCTGCCTTGACCTGAGAAGACCTTGAGGAGAGAAAGAGAGAGAGGGAGAGAGAGAGGATCTTGTGAGGGGATTCACAAGGGTTGCTCAAGGATCGCTCTGCTTGTCTTTCGTCTGGAGTTTCTCGTCCGTGGAAGGGTCAGTAGAGGTAAGGAGTTTTGCCTTTGGTTGTGGTTCTCTGCCAGCTTCAGGAGGAAGTAAAAGGAGGTAGGTTCTCTGCCTTGCCGGGGTGGCAAAAAGGAGTTTCTTGTGAGGGCTTCTCCGCCTAGCTGTGGGGGCTAAAGGAGAGTCACGTTTTGTAGTGCAATACTTCGAGGGTGCCTCCAAGGAGTGGACGTAGGTCGAGTCGACCGGACCACTATAAATCTTGTGTTCTTATTTTTGCTTTCGCACTTTTAAATTCCGCATTTGGTTTGGTGGTGTGATTTGGTTTGTGAATTTATTTCTTTGTCTTAAGAATTTTTAAAATACCAATTCACCCCCCCTCTTGGTTAGCTTGGGACTAAGTTCATAGGGCTTAACATCCCGAACAAACTTTCAAGTGGTATCAGAGCGGGATTCGAAAAATTAAGTTTGAAAACTTTTTGAATTTGATCCATGGCTAACATAGGAAATAGAAACACTACTGAAGGTTATTCGATTACACGACCTCATCTATTTGACAACTTACCTTTTGATTTTCGGAAAACCCGCATGTCAACGTTTTTACAATCTACTGATTATCGCATGTGGATGCTTATTCAAGAAGGTTATTCTCCACCTTCTCGTGAAATTAATGGTATTAAAACTGAAGTTGCTTTTACTGAATGGACTTTCGATGAACGTGATTTGGCTCAGTTAAATGCAAAATGTTTGAACTGTTTTTTCTATGCTTTGAAATCTGAAGATTACATGCGTGTTTCAACTTGCAAAACTGGTAAAGAGATTTGGGATAAATTATGCATCACCTATGAAGGTACTAATGAAGTTAAGCAAACCCGTTTGAACTTTCTCTTGCATGACTACGAACTTTTTCGTATGAAACCTCATGAATCGATTTCTGACATGTACACTAGGTTTACTCAGATTGTTACTTCATTGCATACACTAGGAAAAGAGCTTTCGAATTATGAAAAAGTTAACAAAATTTTGAGATGCTTGCCTTCGTCTTATGATGCAAAAATAACTGCAATTACTGAATCAAAAGATTTGAATACTTATTCCATTGATAACTTACTTGGCTCACTCATTGCTTACGAGCAAGGTGTGAATCAAAGAAATCTTGATGCAGGTGAGAAGAAAAAGGAGAAAACAATCGCACTAAAGGCGCACAAATCAGATTCTGAATCTTCCGGGTCTGAAAGCGATGAAATTGCCTTCATCACAAAGCAATTCAAAAGCTTTCTAAGGAAGAAACAAAAGCATCATCAAAGTTGGAGAAAAGGTAAGGATCATAAACATATTAAAGAATCTTCTGATGTTGTTTGTTTTGAATGCAGGAAGCTTGGACATGTGAGAACTGACTGCCCTACACTTAGAGATCAATCAAGCAAAGGAAAAAGAGAGAAGAAAGATAAGTCTAGGGAGGACAAGAAGAAAAACCAAAGGAGCTTTTTGGCAGAATCTAGTACTGACTCCTCTGAGACTGAATCAGAGGAAGAAACTACAAACTTGTGTTTCATGGGAAAAGACCAAAGCGATCAAGAAGAGGTATGTGAACTTTCCTACGATCAACTTCTTGAAGTTTCAGAAAAAATTCATGCATCATATAGAAAACTAAAGAAAACTCATGCTAGCTTGAAACTAGAATTTTTAAATCTACAAAAAGAGCATGAAATTTTGATTAAAGATCATCAAACAATTAATTCAAATCACATGACTTTACTTGATGAATTTGATGAATTAAATAAAAATCATGAGGAGTTAGTTGAAGAACTTGATGCATTTAAAATATCACACACATCACTTGAATCAGATTTTAAGAAGTCTAAGGAGAACGAGAAAAATTTGAGGATTGAAAATGACGTTTTAAAAAGCACAAATTTGAAAATTCAAAATGATTTAGAAGCATATAAGAAAAATCGGATGACTTCTACTTTTGATCAAGTGCCAAAACCTAGGAAGAGGCATTATAACTCAAATCATTTAAGAAATCCCTTTTCTGGAGTTAGATGTTTTTCATGTGGCATGCTAGGACATATTTCACACACTTGCACAATTCACCATAGTACACATTGGGTGTGGAGACCTAAGGTGCATAATCCACAGCATACCACACATGCATTGCATTCTTCTCTTCATTAGAAGGAACCCAAACCTGCTTGGGTTCCTAAAACTAACATTTCATAATTTTTGCAGGAAGGCTCTCACAAAAGACCTCGTGAGAGTATGTGGTACCTGGACAGTGGATGCTCTCGACATATGACTGGTGACGCTAGCCAGTTTGTTGTACTCGAGTCCAGGATTGGAGGCAAGGTTACCCTTGGAGACAACACCACCAGGAAGGTGGTAGGAGCAGGTATACTTGGTAATTCCAAGAACCTTATGATTGAAAATGTTTTGCTTGTAAATGGATTAAAGCACAACTTGCTCAGCATCAGTCAATTCTGTGACAAAGGCTTCATCGTACAATTCTTTACGGATTCATGCATTGTAAGTTTAAGTAACAACACTATTTTGCAGGGAAAGAGGATCAACAACGTCTACATGCTTGATTTAAATAACATTGAATATGCTGCTTCTTTTTGCTTAAAAACTGTGATTGATGATTCTTGGTTGTGGCACAGGAGGCTTTGTCATGCAAGTATGAAAAACTTAGGAAAGTGACCCAAAAAGACCTAGTTAGAGGTGTCCCCAAACTTAAGTTTACAAAAGACCACCTTTGTGATGCCTGTCAACTAGGAAAGCAAGTCCACTCCACGTTTCACCCCATCAAGGACATTAGCACCTCTAGACCTTTAGAAGTCCTTCACATGGATTTATTTGGACCCATTAGCACGGCTAGTTTGGGAGGGAAAGTCTATGGGTTTGTGATTGTTGACGACTACTCAAGGTTCACTTGGACTAGATTTCTTTCACATAAAAATGAGTCTTTTGAGGAGTTTAGAACATTTTCTACTTGGATTCAGAAGAAGCTAGGTTGTGAGATTTTGACCATTCATAGTGATCATGGGGGAGAATTTGAAAATGAAAGATTTAAAGTTTTTTGTGAGGAAAAGGGGATTAGTCACAATTTCTCAGCTCCTAGGACCCCTCAGCAGAATGGGGTAGCTGAAAGGAAGAACCGGACCTTGGTAGAAGCCGCTAGAGCCATGCTTGCTGAGTATTCACTTCCAAAATACTTTTGGGCTGAAGCAGTTAACACAGCTTGTTATGTGTTGAATAGGGTGAATGTTAGAGCCAAATTAGAAAAGTCACCCTATGAGATCCTTAAGGGTAGGACACCCAATCTTTCCCACCTTTATGTCTTTGGTTGTAAGGTTTTCATTCACAACAATGGGAAATCTCACTTGGGAAAATTTGATCCTAAATCTGATGAGGGAGTATTCTTGGGATATTCTAGTGTTGGGAAGTCTTTTAGGGTGTTTAACAAGAGAACTTTAATGGTGGAAGAGACAACTCATGTAGTTTTTGATGAGTCTGAGCCTAAGAAACATGGAGTAGAAGATGATGATATTAGAGAGATTACTAGTGGAGTAGAGAATTTGGGGAAGGGGTGTGAGCACCCAAGTAATGAAGGAGTAGAAGGTGTCACCCAAGGAATAGAGAACTTTGTTGAAAGGGGGGAAACTTCACACACTTTGCCTAGAGATTGGAGATACTCTACAAGTCACCCTAAGGATTTGATCTTAGGAGACCCTTCTAGTGGAGTTAAGACTAGACATGGACTTAGAAAGGAGGTGAACCTCTCTGCTTTTATTTCTATGACTGAACCTACCACCATTAACCAAGCCCTTTCTGATGAGTTTTGGATTTTAGCAATGCAAGAAGAATTGAATCAATTTGTTAGGAATGATGTTTGGGAACTTGTGGAAAGACCTAAAGGACAAAGTGTAGTTGGAACAAAGTGGGTCTTTAAGAACAAAGTGAATGATTCAGGAGTGGTGGTGAGGAATAAAGCAAGGTTGGTGGCTAAGGGGTACAATCAAATAGAAGGGATAGACTTTGAGGAGACTTTTGCCCCTGTAGCTAGATTGGAAGCCATTAGGGTGCTATTAGCCTTTGTCTGTTATAAAGGATTTAAGCTTTTTCAAATGGATGTCAAGAGTGCCTTTTTAAATGGAGAGATAAAAGAAGATGTGTTTGTAGAACAACCTCCAGGTTTTGAGAGCTCCCAATTTCCAAATCATGTGTTTAAATTAAAAAAGGCATTGTATGGTTTAAAGCAGGCACCAAGAGCTTGGTATGAGAGGCTTAGCACATTCTTACTAGAGAGGGAGTTTGTCAAGGGAAGTGTAGACACCACCCTTTTTCTTAAGAGAGTTGGAGATGATTTACTCATTGTTCAGATTTATGTGGATGATATACTCTTTGGATCTTCTAATAAAAATTTGTGTGATAATTTTTCTAAAACAATGAGTAGAGAGTTTGAGATGAGTTTGATGGGAAAGTTGTCCTACTTTTTGGGGTTTAGCATAAAATAATTGGAGGATGGAACTTTTCTAAATCAAACAAAATACATAAAGGACATTTTGAAGAAATATGAGATGGACAAAGCCAAGCCAATTAACACTCACATGACTTCTAGTGCTCCATTGGATAAGGACCCAAGTGGTAAGTCTGTTGATCAGAAGAAGTATAGAGGCATGATTGGATCTTTACTTTACTTGACTGCGAGCCGACCTGACATCATGTTTAGTGTTTGCCTTTGTGCTAGGTTTCAGGCTGACCCTAAGGAGTCCCACTTGACTGCTGTTAAGAGAATTTTTAGATATCTTTTGGGGACACAAGGATTAGGGATTTGGTACCCTAGACATAGCACTTCTTTTGAGATTATTGGTTTTTCTGACTCTGATTTTGCAGGATGCAAGGTGGATAGAAAGAGCACTTCTGGAACTTGTCAATTCATTGGACAATCTTTGGTCTCTTGGTCTAGTAGAAAGCAAAAATCTGTTGCTCTTTCCACTGCTGAAGCTGAATACATTGCTCTTGGAAGTTGTGTGGCCCAAGTCCTTTGGTTGAAATAACAGGTATTGGATTTAGGATTACATGTAAGTACCATCTCAATCTTTTGTGACAATACTAGTGCCATATGCATCTCTAAGAATCCTATCCAACATTCAAGGACTAAACACATTGACATTAGGCATCACTTCATTAGAGATCATGTGACTAAGGGAGACATTGAGTTACACCATGTGACAACTGAAAATCAACTAGCAGACATCTTTACTAAACCACTGGCCTTCGATACTTTCAGCTCTTTAAGGACCAGGTTGGGTGTGATTGACATAAATGCATGAAACTTTTTTATTTTTCTTTCTTTTACTTTTGTTTCCTGTTTTGGTGTTTTAGTTCTTTTTGTGTGTTTTATTTTTTTTTCTCTTGTCTTTTTTACTTAGTTTTCAAAATCATGGCTAATATGGTATTATATTCCTTGTCCTTGCTTTTGGGAATTTGTAGTCAATATGCTTTTATCTACTCAATCTCTTAGATGGTAGAAATATTTTGTGATTGTCTCTTTCTCTAACCTTTTTTAGTGGCATAGTTATCTTCTTTAATCAAAAATCTCTCTCAAGTTAAAAATTGTTTATGGAATTGAGATCTTTTCTTAAACTTGCTTCAAAAAACTCTATCTTATACTTATAATGTTTAAAGTTTTTTTTTTCACATCAAAATTGCTCGTTACTCTTGTCCTTGATTATTGATTCTGCTTGTGATAACTCTTCCTTTGGTTAGAGAGAGTGCTCCTATTCTCTAATATATGAGAAGATCTATTCACAACTTTGTCTTTAAAAGATCATAAAAGAGACTATAGCTTGCAAAAAAAAAAAAAATGGCCAATGATGCCAATAAAAGATGCGTAAAGTGCCAAATTGAAAAATATAGAATACACAAAGTGTATCAAAAGATGCGCAGTGCGCCAACCAATTGTCAAGAGGCATAAATTGAGCCCACTCCAAAACAAGCTACTCTCTCTTTTTAAATCTTTTAGAACTTAGAAGTGTTGGTTATCAAAGACTTGACTTCGATTAAATTACGATTGTGAAAAATTTACTCTACCTCATTATTGTATGAAGATAGTTTTTCTTAAGCCAAGTGTTAAGTAAATTCCTTTTTTTCTCATAACCAATTAATTTCTTGAGTTAGGTCATTGATTTCAAAAGACAATTCTACCCTAAAAAATGTCTGAGCTAAGGGTAGCCATGATCGGATATTCTAACTCTATAGATTGATGAGCTTATTAACACATTAACTCACAAATTTTTGAATCAATCACATGGAATGCTATCATGTTCATGCCTTGATTAAATAAAAAAAAAAAAGGGTCTCTTCACTCTACTTTCTTGAATCCTCCTTTTTGATATGTCAAAAGGGGGAGAAGTTTATGAGGTTCCTTTTTACATCAATCCTGAATTTTTTTCCATCTATTTTCGTAGTGGTTTGCTATCATCAAAAAGGGGGAGATTGTTGCAAACTATTTTCATGGCTTATGTTTTGATGATTGACAAACACTATCTCTCTTGGACTACTTGTTGCTTCTAACTTTTCAGGAATCGAAGATCGGACGATCAAGAGGAAGCCAAGTCCAGGATCGCGTAGGTTTAGGGTTGAGTCAGTCTGTAATTTTATTTTTCACCTTTTGAGTCTACTTGTAATAATCAAAAAGACTGATGCTAAGTAACCCTTCACACACACACTTGAGAGGCTTAGAAATCCTGTTTTTGCCCACATCGGCCCGGCCGATATTTATATCGTCCGGGACGATCAGCTTAAAACAGAAAGTCTAATTAAGGATTCTTAATTAAGGTAGCCGACATTAACATATCGGCCTGGACGATACGTGTATCGGCAAGGACGATAAGCTCAAAATAGAAAGAGATAGCCACCTTAGACAGTTTAGGCATACTGAATTTTAAATTATCGTCCAGGACGATTCCAGGATCGGCCAGGACGAAATTACCAAATTATGCCTTAATTGATCAGGAAATCAAGGGAGTAATTAAGGATGATTGATACGATCATATCGTCCAGGACGATCGTGAGATCGGCCTGGACGATCAAGCCAAATTTCAATCGGCCAGGACTGTTCCCAGGGCTGTGCTCAGGACGATTTACCTCTGATTTGAACTAATCGGCCAGGACGATCGTGAGATCGGCCTAGACGATCAAGCCAAATTTCAATCGTCCAGGACTGTTCCCAGGGCTGTGCTCTGGCCGATCTTCCTTGATTTGTACTAATCGGCCAGGCCGATGTCCATATCGGCCAGGACGATAAAGTCGGCTACTTGCAATTAATGAGCTCCTCTTGAGCTCTTCTATTTAAAGAGCTCTTCTTCAACGTTTTGAAGAGACCTTGGCTGCTGCCTTGACCTGAGAAGACCTTGAGGAGAGAAAGAGAGAGAGGGAGAGAGAGAGGATCATGTGAGGGGGAGCTTGTGAGGGGATTCACAAGGGTTGCTCAAGGATCGCTCTGTTTGTCTTTCGTCTGGAGTTTCTCGTCCGTGGAAGGGTCGGTAGAGGTAAGGAGTTTTGCCTTTGGTTGTGGTTCTCTGCCAGCTTCAGGAGGATGCAAAAGGAGGTAGGTTCTCTGCCTTGCCGGGGTGGCAAAAAGGAGTTTCTTGTGAGGGCTTCTCCGCCTAGCTGTGGGGGCTAAAGGAGAGTCACGTTTTGTAGTGCAATACTTGGAGGGTGCCTCCAAGGAGTGGACGTAGGTCGAGTCGACCGAACCACTATAAATCTTGTGTTCTTATTTTTACTTCCGCACTTTTAAATTCCGCATTTGGTTTGGTGGTGTGATTTGGTTTGTGAATTTATTTCTTTGTCTTAAGAATTTTTAAAATACCAATTCACCCCCCCTCTTGGTTAGCTTGGGACTAAGTTCATAGGGCTTAACATCCTGAACGAACTTTCACTTCTATATAAGACCTCTTATTTATCCAAGAATATATCTTTTGCTAATGTCTTGATCTAAGAGAGCCTAGAGGAGAGGGAGAGTAAGGGAGAGAGAGGATCTTGTGAGGGGGAGTTTGTGAGGGTTTTCATAAAGGTTTCTCCAAGCAAGGATCCGAGTCATCTTCTTCGATTGTTATCCCTTGTTCATTGGTGGATCTAGAGAGGTCTACTTCAACAACGAATTGAGGTTCTCTACCTTCATTAGGAGGAAGCAAAAGGAGTAAGGTTCTCTGCCTACGCAAGAGGAAGCAAAAGAGGTTTGGTTCTCTGCCTCACCAGTGTTGGTGGAAAGGAGGTTTGTATGGGCTTCTCTGCCTTACTATGAGAGCAAAAGGAGAGTCAATGAGTTTAATGCAATACCTAGAGGAGAGGCTACGATGAGTGGACGTAGGTCAAGTTAACCAAATCACTATAAATTTCTATGTGTTCTTTCTTACTATTTTCTGTATTTAATTTCTGCACTTTATTTTTTTCTTATGGTGAATTTTGGTTTGGTTTAAGATTGTGTTTTTTTTTTATAGAAATTTTTTAAATACCAATTCAACCCCCCCTCTTGGTTAAATTTGGGCTACTTTATAAGGGCTTAACATCCCTATCAAACTTTCAATGATGAAGGAGGAAGATTTAGCCATAAATATCTGCATGGTCAAAACTCAAGCATCGACCAAAGATGTTGAGCCTTCAAACACCAATCTGGTAAAGAGTAGTCAGTAGTAGTGGATTCAGACTCAGACATTTCCATTAGGGTGAGGGAAAAGATGAGTATATCAAGAGTCTAGATATGAAAGTGTAGGAGATGATGTTAAGAGTTTAGCATATGATGAATTAGTTGTTAAAGGCAGAATAATCTTAACTTGAGCAATTGAAACCTATAGTACCCACAGTGGGTGAGAATAATAGGAAGGAAGATTCAAGCCTAATAATTCTAGAGGTTACTTTTTAGTGTCTCCAGTAGACAAGGACATTCTCCATATGATTGAAACCCAGGTAAGGGAGGCCATAGCCCATTCTCAAGGGATTGTATCTATTCCAAAGGATAGACCCTACCCTGAGAAATATGATTTAGTTCCTTATCTGAAGCTTTTCGTTCCACCTTTGTTTAAAGTTTTTAGTTGTTTAGAAATCCTGAGACAGCATCTAGCCCACTTCTGAGTAAGTTGTTGCAACACAAGAGGGTCGAATGCTCTATTCTTTTGCTTGGTTGTGAGTAGTCTATCTAATATTGATTTTGAGTGGTATACAAATTTATCAAATTATTTCAGGGTCTATTCTTAAAGAGATTATCAGGAGCTCAATAGCATGTAACTGTTGGCAATCTTGTCATAAAAATAAAAATCAGGTGTGTTTTTTTCATGCGAGTTAAGGCAGCCGCAATTAAGCAAATCGTCCTAGACGATATTAGCATCATACAGGATGATAGGCTTAAATAAAAAAGAATCAACTGCCAGATCTATTCAGTCATTATTTATTTTTGAACATCATCCAAGACGATGACATCATCCTAGATGATGCAGTGCAATTATGCCTAAATTAATCTGGTAATTAAGAAAATCAATTAATGTTTGATTGCATGATCATATCATCCTGGACGATCGCAGGATTGTCCAGGATGATCATTTAAACAAACCTTAGTTTCATCCGGGACTACCAGGGCAATGTTTTGGTTGAGTATTATTTTTTACTACTCTTCTGGGATTATCAGTTATTTTTTCATTATCCAGATATGCATCCGGGGAAATTTTATGGATGATATTTGACATTTTGTACTAATTGGACCGGACGATCGTGAGATCATCCTAGACGATTAAGTTATTTTAGCATCATCCGGACATCCATCCAGGGCAATGGTATGGATGATATTTGATGACTTGAACTAATCGTACAGGATGATATCCTATCATTCTGGACGATCAGAACAAAGGAACCTTCTAATCATCTAGACTCTCCCAAATCGTCATGGCTAATTGAACTGAATTTGTATTGATCGTATGGGACAATCTGCCGATCGTCCTAGATGATAATATTGGTTTGTTGCAATTAAGAGCAAATCTAAAGCTCTGCTATATAAGACCTCTTGTTTACCCAAGAATATATCTTTTGCTAATGTCTTGACCTAAGAGAGCCTAGAGGAGAGGGAGACTAAGGGAGAGAGAGGATCTTGTGAGGGGGAGTTTTTGAGGTGTTTTATAAAGGTTTTTCCAAGCAAGGATCTGAGTCATCTTCTTCGATCATTATCCCTTGTTCAATGGTGGATCTAGAGAGGTCTACTTTAACAACGGATTGAGGTTCACTACGTGCATTAGGAGGAATCGAAAGGAGTAAGGTTCTCTGCCTACTTCAAGAGGAAGCAAAAGGGGTTGTGTTCTCTGCCTCACTAGTGTTGGTGGAAAGGAGGTTTGTACAGGCTTCTCCGCCTTACTATGAGAGAAAAAGGAGAGTCAATGAGTTTAATGCAATACCCGGAGGAGGACTTCGAGGATTGGACATAGGTTAAGTTAATCGAACCACTATAAATTTTTGTATATTCTTCCTTACTATTTTTTGTATTTAATTTCTGCATTTTATTTTTTTTCTTATGGTGAATTTTGGTTTAGTTTAAGATTGTGTTTTTTATTGAGAATTTTTTTAAATACCAATTCAACTCCCCCCCCTTGGTTAACTTTGGGCTAGTTCATAAGAGCTTAACATCCCTATCAAACTTTCAATGATGAAGGTGGAAGATTCAGCCATAAATATCTGCATGGTCAAAACTCAAGCATTGACCAAAGATGTTGAGCCTTCAAAGTACAAATCTAGTAAAGAGGAGTCAGTAGCAGTGGATTTAGACTCAGACAGTTCCATCATGGTGAGGGAAAGGATGAGAATATCAAGAGTCTAGATATGAAAGTGTAGGAGATGATGTTAAGAGTTGAGCATATGATGAATCAGTTATTAAAGGCAGAATAATTTAAACTTGAGCAATTGAAACCTATAGTTCACACAGTGGGTGAGAATAATAGGAAGGAAGATTCAAGCCTAAGAATTATAGAGGTTACTTCCTAGTGTCTCCAGTAGACAAGGACATTCTCTATATGATTGAAACCTAGGTAAGGGAGGCCATAGCCCATTCTCAAGGGATTGTATCTATTCCAAAGGATATACCCTACCCTGAGGAATATGATTTTGTTCCTTATCCGAAGCTCTTCGTGCCACCTTTGTTCAAAGTTTTTAGTTGTTTAGAAATCATGAGACAGCATCTAGCCCACTTCTGAGTAAATTGTTGCAACGCAAGAAGGTCGAATACTCTATTCTTTTGCTTGGTTGTGAGTAGTCTGTCTGATATTGATTTTTAGTGGTACACAAATTTATCAAATTGTTTGAGGGTCAATTCTTAAAGAGATTATCAGAAGCTCAACAGCGTGTAACCGTTGGCAATCTTGTCATAAAAAATAAAAAATCATGCGAGTTTTTTATTGAATAAACCTTTAAGTGGTGAAACCTATAGATGAAATTTGAAAATCAATTGCAAGTGCAACATGCATTGGAGATTCTTATAAAGAATATCCACGGGCCTATTACTTTTCTATTAAAGGGGTTTACAATCAAAACCTCTAAAAAAAACTTCTCAACAAAGCCAATAGTCTGCAGTATGAGGCTTCTAGAATGCCATTATTGAAGGATTCTTCTGAGGAGAAGAAAGCTACCAAACCTTTGAAGTATCTTGAGAAAAGGGTAGGCATAATTTTAGCAGTTGATAAAGGGAATAAAAAACTCATCTCCTCATCTAACAAACTTCCACCACCTCAATGAATATAGAATTAAAAACCTTTCTAAGTAAACATTCAGTCTACTAGGGAGTCTCTCCTAATTAAGTTTAAAGAGAGATTGGATAGTCTGTATGCACTTAAAAGGGAATATGTGAGAAAAGTTTTTAAGATCCTTCAAAAGAAGCTAGATTTTTTATTACTGGAGGCCAAGAAGCTAGAAGAGGAATATAAGAAAGATGATCATAACTTTTACCACTACAACCACATATTGGGCCACACAATCAAAGACTACATAGTCTTTAATAACTGGCTCAAGAAGAACTTCTATCAAGGTAATATCAAAATTCCAAATGACTGTCTGGTCAATTGGATCAAGGGTCTATCAAATACATTTACATTTAAAATTCTAATATTTCTCTATCTGTTGAAGATGGTTGGGATATAACACTATCCTGAGCATTTAAAAACCCAATTAATAAATCTTTCATCTTTCTCAACAATTAGTGATGAGAGCCTAGGGCTCAATCTATAAGTTGACCTAAAGGCATCACAAGAGAATGTTGGAACATTTTCCTCTCCAGTAGTTGTGTGAACTATTATAATCAATAAAATTGAAAAGAGTGATACTTTTATAGAGAGGAAATTTTTTCATGAGAGATGTGTATAAGTGGTAGATGGTGGCTCAAAATCACTATCTCTACTAATGTTATCTATCTTTTTGTTTGCTCCATCAAAGGTAAAGGATCCCAAATTAAAAAAAAAAAGATTCTTCTATAAAATTTTGATGTTAAATTTTGAGAATTTAATTAAAAAAGATTTATCTGCTAAAAATAATCAAGAACTAGCTAAGATCTCTCAAGAAGTTCAAAAACTCAGATATCCAGATTTGAATCCTCATGGGGAAAATAAGTCTGAAATCTTATCAAATAGTGATACCCCTAGAATTAACTTTTAAGCGAGTCCCATCATGATAGAATTTTTTTGATTCAGACTCCCACTCAGAAAATGATAATTAATTGCCTAAGGAGAGTGTAGACACCCCCCCCCCCCCTAATTCATCCTTGTGATGGTTTGTGCAAGTATAACTATATGGTGGCAAGGTTTTAACCAATAAGCTTCCTCCCAAAGGAAAAAAGGCAAGCAAGTTTCCTCCAATGATCAAATTCAAATCCCAAATTAATAGTAAAATTCTCTTCTAAATCTACTAGGTCCTTATGTCAATGTTCCAAGGGTTTATTACAATGTATTAGCTCATCTTAGGAAGTTGTTTGCTAAGTTGAGCATCTACGACACCCTTATCCTCTCAAAAGAGATGAGGGGGACTCCAATTAAAGTAATTCTCAATCTAGAGATTTACTTAGCTCAGTTAGCTTCGACTTCAGAAGAAGAAGCTTTATACTTCAAGGAAATCCAAAGAGTTCCTTTTAAGACAAGGATATAATCCTAGGAACTAATGATCACAATCGACTGTTTGTCAAGTTATTCATAGTTCTTGTTGACCTAGGTGCATCAATCAATGTGATGAACATAAAGACTCTTGCATACCATAGAGTTGATACTAGCAATCTCTCGACTGATAAGTTGGTGATGCACAGGTTTAACAGAAAGAGAGAGAAGGCTTTATGTTCAATTACCCTCCTTCTAGAGATAGGAGAGTTCAAAACTGAAGAAAAAATTTATATAATTTCTTCGATGACATCCATCAATGCACTTCTAGGTAGTCTCTGGATCCTAGTGTTGAGTCTAGTAAATAGGTTGTTAGACCTAAGTTAATGTCCCAAGGCTACCAAGAGGAGGGGTGAATTGGTAGTTTAAAAAATTTAAGACCTCTTTGAAAATGTGTTGAACCGAAATGAAAATTTTAATTAAGTTTTTATAGAAAATGTTTTTCAACCACAGAGTTTTTAAATAAAAGAAAAATGCAGAAAATAAAAAGCAATAAAGTAAATGACACAAGATTTATAGTGGTTCGGTCTAAACCAGACCTACATCCACTCCCCAGAGGCACCCTCTGAGTATTGCACTAATACCAATAATGACACTCCTTTGCACCCACAGCAAGGCGGAGAAGCCTTTACAAACACTCTTTTCACCACTATCCGGTGCGGTAGAGAACTCTCGTCCTTTTACACAATCCCCAGTATTGGCAGAGAACCGTCCGTCCTTTCACACAATCCCCAGTGTTGGCAGAGAACCGTCCGTCCTTTCATACTCTCCTAGTGTGGGCAGAGAACCCTTCGGCTATTCACACTCTCCAAGTGTAGGCAGCGAACCCTTTGGCTATTCACACTCTCCAAGTGTAGGCAGCAAACCCTTCGTCTGTTCACACTCTCTAAGTGTCGGCAGAGAACCGGATCTCCTTGACAGATCTTCTCACAAGAATCTAGAAGGAAGAAGGAAAAGAGTGAAGTAATCCCAATTCACAAGTAAAGATTCTTACCTTTGAACTCCAAGTGAAGCCTTCACGCTCCAGTGGTAGGAATCCTCTTTTGAATGCACTCTTACACTCTCTCCTTTGCTATTCTCTCAACAGGCACGAAGATCAAATGACAAAAAAATTGGGTGGTAGCCTAATTTGGACTATTTATACAAAAGACAAGAAAAACCACCCAAAAACTGCAAGTTTTCAATTCTGTACGCAGTGGATCGTCCCGTACGATCGTGGATCGTCCTGGACGATATTACTTAAAAGCCTTGAAACGAACCTCTTTATATATGTGTACGAAATGTTTTCGTACAAGCTGATCTTCCCATACTAACCAAGTTCGTCTGGTACGAACGGTTATTACAAGGTCGGTTCCAAAATTTGTAGGAAAACCGTCCTAAGTCGGTTGTATCGTCTGGACAAAAATTTGTTCGTCCGGACGAAATTCTTACAGAGACCAGATCGTCCTGGACGATATTTAATTTCGTCTGGACGAAAATCTTACAGAGACCAGATCGTCCTGGACGATATTTAATTTCGTCTGGACGAAAATCTTACAGAGAGCAAATCATTTTCTGACGATAATTATTTTCGTCTAGACGAAATTCTTACAGAGAGCAAATCGTCTTCTGACGATAATTATTTTTGTCTGGATGAAATTCTTACAGAGAGCAAATCGTCCCGGACGATATTTAATTTCGTCCCGGACGAATAGGACTTAGAAAATGTTTCAGACCAGTTCCTATTCGTTCCAAGTGCTCAATAGGAGATAACTGTCTGATCGTCCCGTACGAACGGATATCGTCCCGTACGATCAGTATAAATTTTATATGATCTCCTTGTGTGTGTGTGTATGTTTTTATTCACTCAATTACAATCACTCCCTTTCAATTTTATTTCAAAGAAAAGTATAAGCTTCAAATTCACAAAATATCTCATGCTGAATTTGATTTGAAGTCTTCGTAGTCTGAAGTTCGATTTTCCTGAAATGTTAGTACACACAAGAGCAAATACAAATCTTCTAAAATTGTTAGGAGATAGCTACACATTTAAACAATAATGTTTGGAATCATCAAAACTATACAAGTTGCAAAAATGTAAAGCATGCAAATAGCAACTATCTTACCAATCTCCCCCTTTTTGATGATGACAAAACAATTATTATTTGTATGATTTCAATTTAAACAAATCTCCTAAACTCCCCCTGAATTGATGAATACATGAAAATAAGAAGGCATTTTGAACTAAAGAACACAATTTTTTGTTTTTCAAAAAATTTTTTTAACAAAAAACAAAAAATATCAAGACAATACTAATAACACAAGCCAATTGACACAAAATAATCAAAATACAAACACAATAATTTCTCCCCCTTTTTGACAACCACAAAAAGTGAAGAAGAAATAGACAAGAAATGTAAGTAATTATATGAAATCCATTTGAAAATTTAATCTAAAGAGTGATTGACATAAGGTATGCAATTTAAAACTAATAACATTAGTGAAATCATAGAAATTCATAGAATTTAAGAAGTGATATAACATTGTAAGTAAGAAGAATTTATCAAAGACATGATTCAATTTAGACATTTGAGATATAAAAAATCATTACAAGAGAGATGAATAAAAATTCTATATTTCAAAGTTCAATAGAAATATGAATGAACATAAGATCAATTTGAATTAAGAGATTGAAAGAATCCGGAAAGAAGAGAATTACCACATGTGGCGCTTTGCGCATCTTTTTCAAATTTTTGGTACATTTTTGTGCATCTTTTTACATTGGGCTTATTTTGTGCCTCTTTTTCACATTTGCGAACCTTTGCGCATTCCTTTTGATTTTTGTACCCTTTGTACAATTTTCAAGAGTAATTAAAACCAATTCTTTCCAAGATCAATAATATAAAATTTTAAATTTTTCTAAGTGCATAACTATCACTTGAGCAAGGAAATACAAAATAAGAACACATCTAAATTGCAATAATAATATTAATTTTTATGTAGTCTAAATGAATAGACATGAAATTAAAAATTCTAATTATAACAAGTTATAAACAAATTTTAAATTTGGAAAGACTAGATTTTCTAATGAAATTAATCTCAAATTACAATCTAATTTAAGCACAATTAAGATTAAAAAGACTAATGAAATTCATAAAAACTAAACACATTTAAAAAACAATCCAAATTTAAAGCAAATACAACATATATTGATATTGATGAAAAAGATTACAATATTATTTCATAATATCAATACAAAAATACTAAAAGAAAAATACACTGAACTTTTAAAACAAATACAAACAAACACAACTAAAACAAACACTAGAACAAACACTAATACAATAACCATCTAGAAGATCATCACTTAAATCTCTATTCTTCTGGAGGAGGAGGAGGAATGCCACCAAATAAGTTGAAGTAGGAAGTCATCAACATAACATTGGTATTAATTTCATAAACTTCATTTCTTATACTACCAATGTCCTGTTGCTGCTGCAGAAGTTGAGCATCAATTTGATCAAATCGTTGATCAAAATGAGTCTCAAGTCTATCAAATTTCCCAATCAAATTTTGATAATTTGATTGAGGTGCAGATGATTGTTCTCCTTCTTCTTCTTTTTCAGAAGCACTAACAGGTGCTTTCTCTTTTTGCTCATTGAAGATTGCTTTAAAAGAAGCATCATTGTAGTAGACCGGCTCTTCATATTCTTCATTAGGATGCACTAGATTGTATTTCTTTTCTAAAATATATGTAATCAAGTGACCCAATGAAATATTACTTTTTCTTTTCTGATCAGCATGTCTAATTTCAGAAAGCCCATAAAGATGGTCTAAGATAAGTCGAGCTTCATCAATAGGACTTTTATTCATAATCAAAAAAGTCACAACAGAAAGGAGTGGAGTAATGTTGATCCTATCACCAGCTTTTGGAATAATTGAAGATCTAAGAATGTGCTGGATGATTCGAGCATTTTTGGTCATTCTAGAAACTCTAGCAATATGATAATCTAGGCTATTTCTTCTAATCACCCTATTGATTTGAAACCACTTGAAGGTGTTATCGTTTATAAGAGTGTGGGATCTAGAACCTTCAGTTCTTAAGTTTAGAAAGGCACCTAAGTCGTGCTTAGTGATTTCAACTCTTTGTTTAAAAACAAAAGAACTTATAGAGGAGTGGTCGGAATTGAAACTCAAATTGGCTAGGAAATAGAGAAATGTTTGTTTGTTGTAGAGGTGGACGAGAGATAAGATAAATTGAAACTGAGTGGAAGAAAAAAGGTGCATTACCTTGAAGTTTATTTCGCTTTGGATCAGAATGCGAGAAGGTGTGATTTTAGCAGAGGCAAAACGAGGAAAGGATTCCTCATTTGTCTTTGAAAGAAAATTTTCACAGGAATTCCTGTGGGGTTTCTTCGCTAACACCTTTTGTCTCTTGCTAGAGGAGGCCATTGATTGTTAATTTGGAAGTCAAAAGGGATTGAAAGAGATGTTTGGAGATGTGATTGTTGAGTTGGAAAGCCTTCTTATTTAAAGAAAATGATACGTTCGTCCTGGACGAAAAAATTTCATACAGATGATCAAATTCGTCCAAAATGTAACGGCTTTTTGTAATCAACACAATTTATGATACGTCCTTTCGTACAGACTTTTTCACTTGACTGATCATACAAACAAAAAAATTTTGTACAGACGATCAAAAGTTAATTCATTTTAATGTCAGTTGAAAACCGTCCCCCGCTATGAATCAATGTCTGTTCGTCTGGGCGAACAAAAAGTTCGTACGGACGAACTTCACAATTAAAATTGCCTTATCCATTCAACTGCTGCATTCAATCGTCCTGACGTTTTAAAAAAAATTTCATCATGGACGATCATTCAGATCGTACAGATGATCTACATTAAAAACTGCTTTAAGTCGGTTAGAATTCTCGCAAACTGAATTTTACACACATCGTCCTGTACGAAAAATTTCGTCCTGGACGATTTTCACATTTTTGGATTTTTGAATTTTTTTAAAAGAAAATCAAACTAAACACACAAATCACAGAGGACAATGACAAATTTACAGGCTTTACAAATAAAATCACTCAAAACACAAAAAAAAAAAATTACAAAAACACAAATCATAAAAACATAAACTACTAAAACATAAATATCAATGTTGCAAAAATATTTTTATTTAAGCATTCAAATCAATTACACCAAGCCTTGTTCTTAATGTACTGAATGTATCAAAGGCTAAAGGTTTTGTAAAAATGTCTGCAAGTTAATTTTCAGTTGAAACATGAGTAAGTTCAATTTCTCCCTTGGATATATGATCCCTTATGAAATGATGCCTTATGTCAATGTGTTTGGTTCTAGAATGTTGAATAGGATTTTTGGAAATGCAAATAGCACTAGTATTGTCACAATAAATTGGAATAGTGCCTATAGTTAATCCTAAATAAATGAACTATTGTTTTAACCAAAGTACTTGTGCCACACAACTTCCTAATGCAATGTATTCTGCTTCTGCAGTAGATAGGGCTACTGAATTTTGTTTTCTACTAGACCATGAAACTAATAAATTTCTAATGAATTGACATGTTCCAGAAGTGCTTTTCCTATCCACTCTACAGCCTGCAAAGTCAGAATCTGAATAACCAACAATTTCAAATGAAGAGCTAAACTTAGGATACCAAATTCCTAAGTTTTGAGTTTCTAGTAAGTATCTTAAAATCCTTTTCACTGATGTCAAATGTGATTCTTTTGGATCTGATTGAAATCTAACAGTCAAGTAAAGTAAAGATCTAATAATCCCTCTATATTTCTTTTGATCAACAGATTTTCCCTTAAGGTCCTTATCCAATTGAACTAAGGAACTCATTGGTATACTAACAGGTTTAGCATTGTCCATTTCATATTTTTTGAGAATGTCCTTAACATATTTAGTTTGACTAAGAAATGTACCTTCCTCAAGTTGCTTAATGCTAAAAACCTAAAAAGTAATTTAAATCTCCCATTAGACTTATTTCAAATTCACTACTCATTGTTTTAGAAAAATCATCACAAAGATTTTTATTTGAAGATCCAAAAATGATATCATCCATATAAATTTGAATAATGAGTATATCCTTTCCAAATTTCTTTAAAAAGAGAGTTGTATCCACACTTCCTTTTTCAAAAGATCTTTCAAGTAGGAAGGTGCTCAACCTCTCATACCAAGCCCTAGGTGCCTGTTTTAATCCATATAATGCCTTTTTTAACTTGAAAACATGATTTGGGTATTTAGAATTTTCAAAACCTGGAGGTTGTTCTACAAAAATATCTTCTTCAATTACCCCATTTAAAAAGGCACTTTTGACATCTATTTGAAACAATTTAAATCCTTTAAAACAGGCAAAGGCAAGTAAAACCCTAATTGCTTCAAGTCTAGCTACAGGGGCAAAAGTCTCCTCAAAATCAATTCCTTCAATTTGATTATACCCCTTAGCAACTAATCTAGCCTTATTTCTAATGACTACTCCTGAGTCATTCATTTTATTTTTGAACACCCACTTGGTTCCAACAACACTTTGATCTTTTGGCCTTCAAGTTAATTCCCAAATTTTATTTCTTACAAATTGATTCAACTCTTCTTGTATGGCAAATATCTAAAATTCATCAGAAAGTGCTTGATCAATATTAGTGGGTTCTATAGTTGAAATAAAGGCTGAATGATCGACTTCCTTGTTTAATCCACGCCTAGTTCTAACACCCTCACTAGGTTCTCCTATAATTAATTCTCTTGGGTGGTTTTTAGAAAATCTCAAATCTCTAGGAAAAGGGTTTTCTCTTTCCAAATTCTCTTCCACATTTTCTTCCAAATTTATTCTATCAATCTTTTGGGAGTTTTCCTCAATCTCATCTTCAACAATTTTTGGCTCTTCCAAATTTCCAGATTCATCAAATACAACATGTGTGGTTTCTTCAATGACCAAAGTTCTTTTGTTGAATACCCTATAAGATTTTCCAACACTTGAATATCCAACTAAAATTCCTTCATCTGATTTTGGATCAAATTTTCCTAAGGCAGATTTTTCATTGTTATGAATGAACACCTTGCAACCAAAAACATGCAAATGAGACAAATTTGGTGTTCTACCTTTTAGCAACTCATAGGGTGTTTTATTTAAATTCGATCTCACATTCACCCTATTTAGAATATAGCATGCAGTGCTAACCGCCTCAGCCCAAAAATATCTAGGAAGTGAGTATTCTGCCAATATTGCTCGGGCGACTTCTATTAATGTTCTGTTTTTCCTTTCAACTACCCCATTTTGTTGAGGGGTACTAGGTGCAGAAAAATTGTGATCAATCCCTTTTTCTTTATAAAAATTTTCAAATCTTTCATTTTCAAATTCTCCTCCATGATCACTTTGTAAAGAAATTATTTCACATCCTAGTTTTCTTTGGATCCAAGTCAAAAAATTTCTAAATTCCTCAAATGATTCACTCTTATGAAAAAGAAATCTAACCCAAGTGAATCTTGAGAAATCATCCACTATAACAAATCCGTATACCTTCCCTCATAGACTTACAGTTCCTACTGGTCCAAAAAGATCCATGTGAAGAATTTTCAAAGGTTTACTGGTCCTAAGATACTTATTGGACTTAAAAGAGGACTTCACTTGTTTTCTTAATTGACATTCATCACAAAGGTGGTCCTTAGTAAAGTCTAGTTTTGGTATACCTCTCACTAAGTTCTTTTGGGTAATTCTCCTAAAGTTTTTCATACTAGAATGACAAAGTCTCCTATGCCAAAGCCATGATTCATCAGAATCAGTTTTCAAACAAAAAGCAGTAGGAGATTGAATAGAATTTAAATCTAGCATGTAAACATTGTTTACCCTTTTTCCATTTAAAACGTCTTTCCCATTTAGGCTTAATATGCAGCTAGTAGGTAAAAATTTTACATTATATCCCTTGTCACATAGCTGACTTATACTTAACAAATTATGTTTTAAGCCTTCAATCAATAACACATTGTCTATGAAAAAGTTTTTGAAATTTCCAATCATACCAGATCCAACCACTTTCTTTGTGGTATTATCTCCAAGTGTAACCTTGCCTCCATTCCTGGCTTCCAGCGTTATGAATTGAGTAGTATCTCCAGTCATATGCTTTGAACATCCGCTGTCCAGGTACCATGTGCTCCCACGAGGTCTTGTGTGAGAGCAATACTGCAAAACTCTCAAATGTTAGACCTGGGAACCCAAACAAGTTTGGGTTCACCTTTTAGCAATTTATAATTAGATGCATGTATGATATGTCTAGGTTTATGCATCTTAGGTCTCCACACCAAATTAGATTTCATCTTCAAGGTACATGTGTGAGCTATATGTCCCAAAAATCCACAATTATTACATTTAACATTAGGAAAAATATTCCTAAGTTTTCTTCCATTTGATTGTCTTCTAAGGGATTTCATGAATTTAGGATAATATTTAGGATTTGTAAAATCTTCAAGTTTAGGGGGTTTCCTATTATCCTCGAGAGCTCTTATTGTCAGTTTATAGAATGAATTCATATCTTCCAATATTTGATTTGTATAATTGATTCGATATATTTTGCTCTCAGATTCATCCTTAAAATTTTAAATTCTTTTTCAAGATCAGCATAGGATGATTTTAAATTTTCAAAATTTTTATTTAAGTCATCAAATTCATCAAGTAGTTTCATGTGGTTGTCATCTATTAATGCATGATCTTTCCTAAGAATTTCATGTTCCTTCTTGAGCTCTTCCAATTCTAAACTTACACTAGCATGCATCTTTTTCATTTTCCTATATGCATCATGCATGTGTTCAGAAACTTCAAATAATTCATCATAGGTTAAGTCACATACCTCTTCTTGATCTGAGTGATCAACATTATCTGCCATCAAGCAAAGGTTGGTGACTTCTTCTTCTTTTTCAGTCTCAGATGAGTCTAAAGCTGAGTCCACCCAGAAAGCTCTTTGAAACTTCTTCTTGCCCTTCTTTATCATTGGTTTCTCCTCTACCTTCTCCTTGCTAGAAGTGGTTTTGAGTTTTGGGCAATCAGTCTTGATATGACCTGGTTTCCTGCATTCATAACAAATCACTTCATTAGAAACCTTACCATTTCTGTTAAACTTACCTCTATTCCATTGCTGGCGTCTCTTCTGCTTCATCTTTAAAAAACTTCTGAGTTGTCTAGTCATCAATGCAATATCGTCTTCATCCTCAGGTTGTGAGTGTTCACTCTCTGACTCTTCCACTTTTAGTGCAATATTCTTTTCCTTTTGTGGTTCACCTGCATCAATCTTTCTTTGACTTACTCCTTGCTCATAAGCAATAAGTGAACCAAGAAGATTGTTAATAGAATAAATGTTAAGATCTTTAGACTCTATAATTACAGTAATTTTAGCATCATAAGCAGTAGGTAAACAACGAAGAATCTTATTAACCATTTCAGCATTAGTTAATTCCCTACCAAGTGCATGCAAAGAAGTGACAATTTGTGTGAATCTTGTGTACATGTCAGAAATAGATTCATTAGGTTTCATACGAAACAATTCATAGTCATGTAACAAGATATTGAGTCTTGATTGCTTAACCTCATTTGTCCCTTCATAAGTTATACAAAGTCTATCCCATATGTCCTTTCCACTTTTGCAAGTGGAAACCCGCATGTAGTCTTCAGATTTTAAAGCACAAAAGAAACTATTTAGACATTTGGCATTTAATTGTGCTAAGTCAAGTTCTTCTATAGTCCAATATGCAAAAGGTGTTTCTACCCTAACTCCATCAACTAATCTAGTTGGTTTTGTGTAACCTTCTTGGACTAGAATCCACATACGATAATAAAGTGACTGTAAGAAAGTAGACATGCGTGTTTTCCAAAAATCAAAAGGAATATTGTCAAAGAGTGTAGGTCTAGTAATAGAGTAACCCTTAGGTGTGTTTCGGTTTCCGAATGTAGCCATCTACGTTAATCAAAAAGTAGTTCAAACTTATGATTTTGAAACGAAGCTCTGATACCACTTGTTGAGTCTAGTAAATAGGTTGTTAGACCTGAGTTAATGTCCCAAGGCTACCAAGAGGGGGGGGGGGTGAATTGGTAGTTTAAAAAATTTAAGCTCTCTTTGAAAATGTGTTGAACCAAAATAAAAATTTTAATTAAGTTTTTATAGAAAATATTTTTCAACCACAGAGTTTTTAAACAAAAGAAAAATGCGAAAAATAAAAAGCAGTAAAGTAAATGACACAAGATTTATAGTGGTTCGGTCTAAACCAGACCTACATCCACTCCCCAGAGACACCCTCTGAGTATTGCACTAATACCAATAGTGACTCTCCTTTTGTACCCACAGCAAGGCGGAGAAGCCTTTACAAACACTCTTTTCACCACTACCCGGTGCTGCAGAGAACCGTCGTCCTTTTACAAAATCCCCAGTGTTGGCAGAGAACCGTCCATCTTTTCACACAATCCCCAGTGTTGGCAGAGAATCGTCCATCCTTTCACACTCCCCTAGTGTGGGCAGAGAACCCTTCGGCTATTCACACTCTCCAAGTGTAGGCAGCGAACTCTTCGGCTATTCACACTCTCCAAGTGTAGGCAGCGAACCCTTCGTCTGTTCATACTCTCCAAGTGTCGGCAGAGAACCGGATCTCCTTGACAGATCTTCTCACAAGAATCTAGAAGGAAGAAGGAAAAGAGTGAAGTAATCCCAATTCACAAGTAGTGATTCTTACCTTTGAACTCCAAGTGAAGCCTTCACGCTCCAGTGGTAGGAATCCTCCTTTGAATGCACTCTTACACTCTCTCCTTGGCTATTCTCTCAAGAGGCACGAAGATCAAATGACAAAAAGATTGGGTGGCAGTCTAATTTGGACTATTTATACAAAAGACAAGAAAAACCGCCCAAAAACTTCAAGTTTTCAATTCTGTACGCAGTGGATCGTCCTGTACGATCGTGGATCATCCTGGACGATATTACTTAAAGCCTTGAAATGAACCTCTTTGTATATGTGTACGAAATGTTTTCGTACAAGCTGATCGTCCCGTACGAACCAAGTTCATCCGGTACGAACGGTTATTACAAGTTCAGTTCCAAAAGCTGCAGGAAAATCGTCCTAAGTCGGTTGTATCGTCTGGACGAAAATTTGTTCGTCCGGAAAAAATTCTTATGGAGTCCAGATCGTCCTGGACGATATTTAATTTTGTCTGGACGAAAATCTTACAGAGACCAGATCGTCCTGTATGATATTTAATTTCATCTTGACGAAAATTTTATAGAGACCAGATCGTCCTGGACGATATTTAATTTTGTCTGGACGAAAATCTTACAGAGAGCAAATCGTTTTCTGACGATAATTATTTTTGTCTGGACGAAATTCTTACACAGAGAAAATCATCTTCTGACGATAATTATTTTCGTCTGGACGAAATTCTTATAGAGAGCAAATCGTCCCAGACGATATTTAATTTCTTCCCGGACGAATAGGACTTAGAAAATTTTTCTGACCAGTTCCTATTCATTCCAAGTGCTCAATAGGAGATAACTGTCTGATCGTCCCGTACGAATGGATATCCTCCCATACGATCAGTATAAATTTTATATGATCTCCTTGTGTGTGTGTGTGTGTATGTTTTTATTCACTCAATTACAATCACTCCCTTTCAATTTTATTTCAAAGAAAAGTATAAGCTTCAAATTCACAAAATATCTCATGCTGAATTTGATTTGAAGTCTTCGTAGTCTGGAGTTCGATTTTCAAGAAATGTTAGTACACACAAGAGCAAATACAAATCTTCTACAATTGTTAGGAGATAACTACACATTTGAACAATAATGTTTGGAATCATCAAAACTATACAAGTTGCAAAAATGTAAAGCATGCAAATAGCAACTATCTTAACACCTAGTGTATAGGATGGTTTCTTTTACCCTACACAAATGCATCAAGTATCAATGAGACAGCATTGAGTTTGAAATCAAGAGTGATCTGTAACCATTCTCCATTCATGAGGTTGGGATCTATGAGGATGTTGTGTACTATATACCCAAAGGGTCTATTACAAATCTAGCTCAAGTACTTTGATTTTGATGATAACAAACATTATTGTTTCTTTAGTACTATTACTATTGCATATATGTTATGTTTTTCCTCTCATAACTTTTTAGGTCCATAAGATCACTTACAATGCATATTAGCTCAAAACTGGGTAAATTAGGGTTGATTCTGTCTATAATTTCAATTTTAATATATATTTTTACTTTTCTTGAGTCAAGTCATGTATCTAGTGGACCCCAAGCTAAGTAATATTGCACACACAGTCAAGGGACTGAGATGAGTTAGAGAATTTTTTTATTTTTTGACATAATAGTACCGGATGATTCATATTATTCTGGATGATAAGTTAATAATAGATATCCTAATTAGGGCATCCCTATTAATTATGAGAAATTAAACTAATCATATTATACGATCCAAAACATTTAGGATGATCAATTCAAATTATAAAAAATAGCTACCATAATTTAGGCAAAATTTTAAGTTTCAAATTTTATGTTAATCGTACAGGATGATGTAGATCATCTTGGATGATTAAGGACAATCATATCTAAGTTAATCCTATGATTTGGATAATAATTATGGTAAAACTAAATTTAATACAATCATACAGGATGATCGGTGAACATGTATGGGACGATAAGGGATCGCCTCCTATCATACCAGATGAATACCATAATTTTTTAACTAAACATCCAGGATGATAGACCCCTTTCATAATAGATGACAGAGAAGTGCATGGGATGATAAGGCATCTTCGGGCATTGTACTAGACGAAGTTCAATAGTTTTATACTAATCGTCTAGGATGATATTGTAGTCATACATGATGATCTGCCTATTTCTGTTAAATTAATCATACAGGGAAATGTAATTTGTACTGGCTGAAAGGGCTATTTTATACAAATCATACATGATGATCTAAGTATCATACTAAGTGATTAGTAGCACAGAATTGAAAATTAAGGCTTCATTTGGATGCTCTCTATTTAAACTCTCTTATTATCACTTGAGATAATCTTTTGCTATGTAGGAAGTCTGAGAGAGAGCTTAGTTAATGAAGAGGGAGAGCTTGAATGAGAGAGATCCTTTTGAGGGGGAGTTGTGAGGGATTCACACATCTTGCTCCAATTAAGGTTTCCACCATCTTCTTCAAGCTGCTATCATGGTTCCTTGGTGGCTCTGAGTGAGATCTTCATCAGCATTAGATCCATGTTCTCTACCTTTACCAGGTGGGTAAAAAGGATTCCAATGTTCTCTGCCTACTCCAGGAGGGACTAAAAGGATTCCAGATTCTCTACCTACTCCAGGAGGGTGTAAAAAGATTCCAAAGTTCTCTACTAACTCATGGAAGGAGTATAAGGATTTATGGTACTCTGCCTCATCGGGCCGGTGCAAAGATTTTGTAAGGGCTTCTCTACCTTGAAATTGTGGCAAAAGGAGAGATACTAACTCATTAGTGTAATACCTGGAAAGGAGGTTTTCGGAGAAAGGATGTAGGTCACATTTGACCGAACCACTAGAAATTTTGGTGCGTTCTTTCTTATTACTTTGTCTACATTTTATTTTTGTATTTTTTTATGATTTATTCTATGATTGAAAGCTCTGATTGTATTGTTATTATGAAATTATTTTTCTTTCACATCAAGGGTTATTATTTTGTTTTAAAATGTTTAAAAAGGACAAAAAGATTTTTCCTTTTTGTTTAAAATTTTTAAGACTACTAATTCATCCTCTCTCTTGGTTAGCCTCAAACTAGTTCTTATAGGTTTAATAGCCTTTAAGAACTTTCAAGTGGTATCAGAGCGGGATTCATAAATTAAGTTTTAAAAAACTTTTGAAAAAAGATAAATAGCTAACTTTGGTAATAAAAACACCGTTGATAGATATTTAATCAGTAGACCACCTCTTTTTAATAAAATTCCTTTTGAAGTTTGGAAAATTTGCATGCCCAACTTTTTACAATCAATTTATTATTGCATGTAGATGTTAGTTAAGGAAGGTTATTCTGCACCTTTTATACTTATTAATGGCATGAAAATAGAAATTCCTTTTTTTGAATGGACTATTGAAGATAGAGATTTAGCACAACTAAATTCCAAATCCTAAAGTATTTTTTCTATGTCTTAAAATCTGAAGATTCTATGTGTGTTTTCACTTATTCTACTGGTAAAAAAATTTGGGGCAAACTATGTAAAACATATGAAGGTACAAATGAAGTTAAGCAATCCAGGCTAAACATTTTACTCCATGTTAATGAATTTTTTCACATGAAATCTAGTGAATCTATTTCTAAAATGTATATTAGGCTTACACAAATTATAACATCAATACATGCCTTAGGATGAGAACTCACAAATTATGAAAAAATTAATAAGAATTTGAGATGTTTACCTTCTTTCTTTGATTAAAAAATTACTGTCATTACTGAATCTAAGGATCTAAATGTTTATACAATTGATAACTTACTTGGATCACTCATAGCTTACGAGTAAGGAGTAAACTAAAGCCAAATTGATGCAGGTGAGAAGAAAAATGAGAAAACTTTACTCTTAAAGGATAATAATTCTAACACTAATTCTTCTAGTTTGAAAGTGATAACATTGCTTTAATAACTATGCAATTCAAGAGATTCTTAAGGAAAAAGTAAAAGCGCCATTAGAAATGGAAAAAAGGTAAGAATAATAAAAATTCTAAAGTTTCCTCGAATGTTATTTATTTTGAATGCAGGAAGCCAGGGCATCTAAAGTTTGGTTGCCTAACTCTTAATGCATACCCAAGAAAGGTGAAGGGTGAATAAAAACCTTAGTTCAAGGAGGGCATGTAAAGAACCCAAAAGGCTTTCTAGGCATACTCTGCATCAGAATCCTCTAAAATTAAAGTAAAACAGGAGATAACAAATGTGTGCTTAATGGTTGATGATCATCTTGATCACTCTGATCAAGAAGAGGTATGTGAGCTTACCTATGACCAATTACTTGAAGTTTCTAAAAAAATTATTATTAATATAGGAAGGACAAGAAACTGCATGCTAGTGTCAAAATTGATTTTTTAAAATCTATAGAAAGAGCATGAAATCCTAAGGTATGACCATTCAACTCTAAATAGCAATCACATGGCTTTATTAGATGAATTTAACTCATTGAATAAAAAGCATCTTGATTAAAGTAAAGTGCATAATTCTAAAAAATATTATATGTTAAATAAAATAACTTTGATACTCTTATATCTGATTTAGAGAATAGGGAGCATGCATTAAAAATAGAAAATTCAATTCTTGAAAGTGCAAAATAAGTTTTTAGAAGTTGAATTAACTAATTTCAAGGAAAAAAACCACCTTCACTTGAAGAGTATTATAATCCAACACCTCAGCATGCATCAATCAAACCTAGGAATAGCCACCAAAACCCAAATAGATTAGTAAATCATTTTCCTGGTGTTAGATATTTTTCTTGGGTCATGCTAGGACATATCTCCCACACTTGCACCATTCACTGTAGAACACATTCGTTGTGGAGACCAAAAGTTCAAAATTCACAGTATAGTATGCATGCATTTCATTCTTCTTTCCATAAGATGGGACCCAAACCTCTTTGGGTTCCCAAATCTAACATCTGATGATTTTAAAGGTGTACTTTAATAAAAGTACTCGAGATAGCATGTACTACCTAGATAGTGGATGTTCAAGGCATATGATGGTGCAACTTAGAATTCATAATTGAGTTTTATATAATGTGACTTATTGATGATAACAAAATATTATTATTATGATTATTTTCTCTCCAAATATACATTAGATATATTTTTTGTTTGTTGTTTGTGTGCACTAAAATTTCAGGGAAATCATTCTCTAGACTGTTGAAGACTTCAAGAAAGAGTAGATTAGGGTTTCATAAAATAAAGTCTATAATTTTTGTATTTTTCTTGAGTCTAAAAGAGTGTGATTGTAATTGGATAATCGTGCACTCACACAGTGGGGGAGTGAGTCAAAACTTAAAATTTTAAAACTAATCGTACTTTATGATTTGTAATCTTACTTGATAATTTATTATGACATTTCCTCCAAAATGAAGTTAACAAAATCATGTCTTGAAGTTTTTGAATTGATCGTATTGTATTGTGTTAGTTTGTGTAAATGATTCATAGAGTACAAAATAGGTGCGTACCAGTTCATCCCAAACAAACTCATTTGATTTTGATTTATTTGTACTGTATGATGTAAGTTTATAAAGACAATCTATAGAGTATGAAATGAGTGCATGCCAGTTTGTCCTAAACGAACTCATTTAATTTTGAACAATTCGGATGGTATGATATTAGTCTGTACACATGATTCGTAGAGTATGAAATGGGGTCAATCATGTTCATACCAAACAAAGCATGATTTGTGTAAGTGTTCATACTGTACGATGTCAATTTTTATAGATGACCGATAAAGTAGAAATAAGGTTTGTACAAAATAGTACCAGACAAATAGGTTGCAATTTTTTAATTGTACGTACAGTATGATGACCATTTGTACAGATGATTGATAGAGTATGAAATATGGTTCGTACTAGATCAAACATAGATTTTTGAAATGTTTGTATAGACGATCCATGATCATACTATATAATCTAAGTACATTTCAATTGCAATTTTTTGTTTTCTGGATGATTTTTCTTGTCTTTCATATATAAGGGTCCTAAAAATTGACACTCTTTAATTTTGCTGTGAATTTCTCTTAAGAGTTTATTTGGAGAGTATTTGGGAGAGTATTTTTGAGAGTGAAGAGTGAGAGATCTTATAAGACGAAATTCTAAGGGGGTTCACAAGGTTGCCCAAAGGTAAGGATCTCATGTTTGTTCTTCAAAACTTTGCCCTACTTCCTTGAAGGCTCTTGAGAGAAGATTTTTAAAGAAGATTATGATACTCTACCATCATCAGGAGGGTGAGAAAGGATGTTGGTACTTCTCCATCATCAGGATTGTGAGAAAGAATCTTGATACTTTTCTATCACCAGGAGGGTTAGAAAGGATGTTGGTACTTTTCCATCCCTAGGAGGGTGAGATAGTACATTGGTACTCTACCACACCATGTTTGTGGAAGAGAGGTTTTGTAATGGCTTCTCTGCCTTGCTATAGGAGCAAAAGGATAGTCTCTTGTGCTTAGTACAATACCTAGAGAAAGAGTCTCCATGGAGTGAACATAGGTTTATTTGGACCGAACAACTATAAAATTTAGTGTTCTTACATTCTATTACTTTTGATTGCATTTTTTTTCCTACGCTTTATGTTATTATGGTTGAAAAACATTTTTTAAAAATTTATTTCTACAAGCAGCAACATACTTCAAGATTATTGAGTAAAATTTCTTAAAACAATTTTTCAAAATCCAAGAGATTTTTTAAATTACCAATTCAACCCCACCCCCACCCCCCTCTTAATTAGCCCGGGATAGTTCTATTAGGTCTAACAACATGTATAAACTTTCAAATGGTATCAGAGCCTATTTCAAAAATTAAGGTTTAAATAGCTTTTTGAAAAAATGATCATGGATAATTTTGGAAACTAGAACACTCCTGAAGGATACTCGATCACTAAACCATTACTATTTGATAGTATTCTTTTTAACTTTTGGAAAACTTGTATGTCTACTTTTGGCAATCACTTGGCTATCACATGTGGATTTTAGTACAAGAAGGTTACATTAGAACCACTAGACTTGTTGATGGCATTAGGATTGAAATATTATGTACTGATTAGACATTAAAGGAAAAAGACTTAGCTCAGTTAAACATAAAATGTTTAAATAGTTTTTTCTATGCTTTAAAATCTGAGGACTACATACGTGTTTCAACTTGTAAAATTGGAAAAGAATTTTGGGATAGACTTTGTATATCATATGAAGGAACTAATGAGGTGAAACAATCCAGATTGAATATTTTATTACACGACTATAAACTTTTTTGCATGAAACCTAATGAGTCAATCTCTGACATGTATAAACATTTTACTCAGATAGTTGTCTCATTGCATGCTTTAGGTAGGGAACTAATAAATTCAAAAAAAGTAAATAAAATCCTAAGCTATTACCTACTACTTATGATGCAAAGATAACTTCCATAACTGAGTCAAAAGACCTAAATGTATATTCTATTAATAATTTGCTTGGATCACTTATTGCTTACTAGTAAGGAGTGACTCAAAGACAGATTGATGCGAGTGACAAGAGAAAGGAGAAGAATACAGTATTAAAAGTGGATGATTCAAAATGTTTTCAATCATTACAAGAGAATGAGGAAGATATTGTTTTTATGACAAGGCAATTCAAAATTTTCCTTAGGACTAAGCAATGAAGACGTAAATGGTGGAACAAAGGTAAATTCAATAGGAATGCAAATGTTTCGAATGATGCAATTTGTAATGAATGCAGGAAGCCTGGATATATTAAGACCAACTGCCCAAATCCCAAAGCTAATTCTAGTTAGGAGAAGGTTGAGAAAAAAACCAATGTTAAGATGGGTAAGAAGAGATTGCAAAGAGCTTTCTAAGCTGACTCAACTTCAAACTCCTCAAAAATAGGAACATAAGAGGAAGTCACAAACTTGTCCTTAATGTCAAAAGAACTTGATCACTCAGATCAAGAAGAGGCATGTGATTTATCTTATGATGAGTTATTTGAAGTTTTTAAGAAAATACAAACTAGATATAGGAAACTCAAAAACCTGCATGCTAAATTTAACATAAAATATTTAAATTTACAAAAAGAGCATAAAATCCTTAGGAATGATCACACAAACATAGATAGCAACCACATGTCCTTATTAGGTAAATTTGATTATTTGAACAAAAAGCATAAAAAATTAAAATCATCATATACTAAACTTTAAAATGATTTTAAAATGTTTATGGCTGAATCAGATCAGAGAGAACATGAGTTAAAAGTTAATAATTCAATTTTAAAAGTGCAAACTCATATCTTGTAGAAACATTGAATGCCATTAACACCTCCTACACTTGAAAAATTTTATAACCCTTATCAAAAGCAAACAATTTCAAAATCTAGGAGAAGATATTATAACTCACATAGATTGATAAATTTTTTTCCTAGTGTTAAATGTTTTTCATGTGAAATGATAGGACACATATTCCACACTTGCATAATTCATAGTATAACACATCTAGTGTAGAGACCTAAGATGCATAAATCACAACATATCAAACATAGAGTTATTTTTTCCAAGAGGAGAACCCAAATTTTATTGGGTTCCCAAGTCTAACATTTGATAATTTTGTAGAAACACTCTCATACAAGCCCTCATGAGAGAATTTGGTGCATGGACAGTGGATGTTTAAAACATATGATTGGAGATATAACTCTATTCATATTATTGGAAGCTAGGAATGGAGGCAAAGTGACACTGGAAGACAATACCACTAGGAGAGTGGTAGGTATAGATATGATTGGAAAAAAGAATAATTTCTTTACTGAGAATGTTTTATTGGTTGAAGGCTTAAAACCTAACTTGTTAAGTATTATTAAACTATATGATAAGTGTTTTATCATTAAATTTTTACCTACAAGCTTCATTATAAGCCAAAATGGAATTGATGTGTTGTATTGAAATAGGATGAATAATGTTTACATGCTTGATTTAAATTTTGTTAAATTTTCTAATACTTTTTTTCTAAAAACTATCACTAACGAATCATGGTTATGGCATATAAGACTCTGTCATGCAAGCATAAAAAATCATTGGAAGATTATCTAAAAAGAATTGGTTAGAGGAATACCCAAATTAGACTTCACTAAGGATCACTTGTGTGATGCCTGTCAATTAGGAAAATAGGTTAAGGCCTCATTTCATTCAATTAAAAATTTTAGAACTAGTAAATATTTAGAAACCCTATACATGGATCTTTTGGACCAGTTAGTATTGTAAGTCTAGGAGGAAAAATTTTTAGGTATATAATCATTGATGATTATTCAAGATTCACTTGGATTAAATTTTTATCATATAATAGTGAATCATTAAATGAATTAAAAAAAAATATTGGTTACAAAGGAAGCAAGGGTGTGAAATTCTATCAATTTAAAGTGATCATGGAGGAGAGTTTGAAAATGAAAAATTTGATATTTTTTGCAAAGAGCATGGAATTGATCACAACCTTTCAGCATCTAGGACACCTCAACGGAATAAGATTGCTGAAAGATATAACAAAACTTAAATAGAAGCTACTAGAGCAATATTGGCTAAATATTCACTTTTAAAATATTTATGGGCTGAAGCAGTTAGTTCGATATGTTATGTTCTAAATAGGGTAAACATTAGATCTAAGTTGAACAAGACACCCTTTGAACTTCTTCAGGGGAGAACACCTAATCTTTTATATTTATATGTCTTTGAATGTAAGGTGTTCATTCATAATAATGGTAAAACAATTTTAAAAAAATTTAATCCTAAATCTGATGAAGGAATTTTTTTAGGATATTCTTATGTTGGCAAATCCTATAGAGAATTTAACTTAAAAACTTTAGTAGTTGAGGAGACCACACATGTAGTTTTTGATGAATTTAGTATTTCGAAAGAGTCAGGGTTGGAATAAGAACATTTTAAAGAGATCTCCCAAGGAATTGGGAAAACAAATGTTGAAGAGAATGTTGGAATAGAAAATACATTGCTTAGAGAATGGAAATATCCTATGAGTAATCCTAAAGAAATTATTTTAGGAGACCTAGGTGAAGGGTTTGGACTAGGCATGGACTTAACAAAGAAGTGAACCACTCAGTCATTATTTCAATGATTAAACCCACTAATATAAATGAAGAACTTTTTGATGAATTTTGGATTTTGGCCATGCATGAAGAATTGAATCAATTTGTTAGAAATGATATTTATGAATTGATTGAAAGGCTTAAAGATTAAAGTGTTGTTAGAACTAAGTGGGTGTTCAAAAATAAGATGAATAATTTAGGTGTAGTGGTTAGAAATAAGGGAAGATTAGTGGACAAGGGGTATAATCAAATTGAAGGAATTAATTTTGAAGAAACTTTTGCTCCAGTAGTCAGACTTGAAGCAATAAGAGTGCTTATAGCCTTTGCCTATTTTAATGATTTTAAATTATTTCAAATGGATATTCAGAGTGCCTTTCTTAATGGGGTGATCCAAGAAGATGTTTATGTTGAGCAACCTTCAATTTTTGAAAACTCAAAATTCCCTAATCATGTATTTAAATTGAAAAAGGTATTGTATGGACTAAGATATGCATCTAGGGCTTGGTATGAGAGGCTATGCACATTCCTACTAGAAAGATCATTTGTTAAAGTGTGGACACCAATCTTTTCTTAAAAAGGTAGGAGATCACATACTCATTGTTTAAATATATGTTGATAATATCTTGTTTGGATCCACTAATAAAAATCTTTGTGATGATTTTTTAAAAATAATGAGTAGTGAATTTGAAATGAGTTTAATGGGAGATTTGAGTTACTTTCTTAGTTTTAACATAAAGAAGAAAGAGGATGGAACATTTCTTATCTATTTGAAGTATAGTAAGGATATCCTCAAGAAATCTGATATGGATAAAGCTAAACAAATAAGTATTCCAATGAGTTCCTCAGTGCAGTTTGATAAGGAATTTAAAGAAAAATCTATTAATTAAAATAAATTTAGAGGAAAATTTTGATTATTACTTTACTTTACTGCTAGCAGACCAGATATCATGTTTAGTATTTGTTTGTGTGCTAGATTTTAAGTTGATCCAAAGGAATCACATTTGATTGCAGTTAAAAGAATTCTGAGATATATTTTGGGAACTAAAAACTTAAGAATATGGTATCCTAGGCATAGCTCTTCTTTTGAAATCATTGGATATTCTAATTTAGATTTTGTAGGATATAGGGTTAATCATAAAAGTACTTTTAGAACTTGTCAATTCATTAGAAACTCTTTAGTTTCTTAATCTAGTAAAAAATATAATTCAGTAGCCCTTTCTACTACTAAAGTAGAATACATAGTATTAGGTAGTTTTATAGCATAGGTTCTTTGGTTAAAACAACAACTTACTTATTTAGGATTTTTAATTGGTACTATTCCAAAGTTTTATGATAATATAAGTGTCATATGCATTTCAAAGAATCCTATTCAACACTTTAGAACCAAGCATATCAACATAAGGCATCACTTCATTAGACACCATGTCACTAAAGAAGAAATTGAGCTGCATCATATTGCTACTAATAATAAACTTATAGATATTTTCACAAAACCACTGATTTTGAAATAGTTAGCATCATAAGAACCATATTGGTGTAATTGATATTCATGCTTAACAATTTTAATTCTGAAAATTGTAATATCTTTCAAATATGTTGGAGTGTATGGTTTATTCTTTGTTTGTATTTTGGTAATGGTTGACTTTTTTTCTTTTTATGTTTGTTTTCTGTTAGTATTATTTTTGTGTTCATTTTTTGCATGTCATGGATCTTGGGTGTTTTGTTGTCAGAAAAGAATTTGTTTATCATATCTTAAGTGACTTTTCCATTCGTATTGTACGACCTACTTTCATATTATATGAATTCAATAGACTGTACATGATACTTTTCCTCAGTTGAGTAGACAAAAATGAGTTTTTTATAAGCATATCATACTGTATGATGATGTCATCATACTATACTATCCATTATTTTTTATTTATACGAATGGGACGAGTTTTCTAATAACAGTTATTTTCAAAGATCATTTGTATCAAATTACATTTCATATGTATGATCCTGTTGCTAGTTTACATATGGATGAACCTAACTACCATGTATGATCATTATTGCCTGATCATCCTGGATGAACACATATTCCTCTATACAAACATTTTGGTAAAAATGTCGTATGATATGACTCTTCAGGAATAGTAGTTTACGAAAATTTATTTCATTTTTGTTGGTTTTTATTCATATGTACGAAAGTATTTTGTTCCATACAAACGCAAAAATCTACGAATCTTATTTCATGCTACAATCATATCATTTTCCTTAAATTACACCTTGCATCAAAAAAACTGTAAATGTAATAAATTAAGTGTTCTCCCCTTAAGAAGCTCATAGGGTGCTTTATTTAATTTTGATCTAATGTTCATCCTATTTAGAACATAATAAACTGTACTAACTGCTTCAACCCAAAAATATTTAGAAAGTGAATATTATGCCAACATAGCTGTAGCGGCTTCAATTATTATTCTATTCTTTCTTTTGATTGCCCCTTTCTGCTGAGGGATCCTAGGTGCAAAAAAATTGTGATCAATTCCATTTTCTTTACAAAAATTCTCAATTTTTTTCATTTTTAAATTCACCTTCATGATCATTTTGAATTGTTAAAATTGTACATCCTAGTTTCCTTTGAATCCAAGTCAAAAAGTCTCTTCTCAAAAAAATTATGATCAATTCCATTTTCTTTACAAAAATTATCAATTTTGTCATTTTTAAATTCACCTTCATGATCATTTTGAATTGTTAAAATTGCATATCCTAGTTTCCTTTGAATCCAAGTAAAAAAGTCTCTAAATTCTACAAATGATTCACTCTTATGAAATAAAAATTTAATCCTTGTGAATTTTGAAAAATCATCAACAATCATAAATCCATATACCTTTCCTCACTTATAATGCTAACCGGTCCAAAAAGATCCATATGAATTATTTCCAATGGTTTGGTAGTTCTAAGATCCTTAGTAGTTGATATGAATCACAAAGGTGAACCTTATTAAAGTCTAATTTTGGTGTACCTCTAATAAGTTCTTTTTGGGTAATTTTTCTAAGGTTTTTCATGCTAACGTGAGAAAGCCTCCTATGCCATAACCATGTTTCATCAGAAATTGTTTTTAATCAAAAAGCATTAGGAGATTCAATACAATTTAAGTTTAACATATACACATTGTTTACCTTATTTCCATGCAGTACATCAATTCCATTTTGTCTTAATATGCAGCTAGTGGGAAAAAAATTAACACTATATCCTTTATCACATAGCTGACTAATACTCAAGAGATTATGCTTTAAGTATTCTACAAGTAACATATTTTTAATGAAAAAATGGTTCACATTTCTGATCATATATGTGCCTATCACTTTTCTAGTGGTATTATCTCCCAATGTAACTTTTCCTCCATTCATGGCTTCCAGAGATATAAATTTTGTAGTGTCTCAAGTCATATGCTTCAAGTAACTACTGTCTAGGTACCAAATCCTCTCATAAGGTCTTGTATGAGAGTGTATCTACAAAATAATCAAATGTTACTCTTGGGACCTAAAAATGTTTAGTTCTCCTCTTGGCAAAAATAAATTAGATGAATATATAATATAACTTGTTTTATTCATCTTTGGTCTTCACACTAAATGAGTTTTGCTATGTATAGTACAAGTGTGTGAAATATGCCCAATCATTCCACAAGAAAAGCACTTAACTCCAGTAAAAGGATTGTTTAATTTTCGATAATAAAACTGTCTCTTCCTAGGTTTTATGTTTTTTTACTTTAAAATAGGATCAATAAAATCTTCAAGTGTATGGGGTATCCTATTTTCCTCAGGTTCTTTCACTTTCAATCTAAGAAATGAGTTTGCATCTTCTAACACATTATTATCATATTTTAAATAGTGCTCTTTATTTTCATATTCATCCTTAAAAGTTTTAAATTATTTTTCTAATTTAGTATAGGATGATTTTAATAACTCATTTTGTTTGTTCAAATCATTAAACTCATCCAATAAAATCATATGGTTGTTATCAATCTGTGCATGATCTTTCCTACGGATTTCATACTCTTTTTGTAATTCTTGAAAATCCAAATTTAAACTAGCATGCATTTTCTTGAGTTTTCTATATGCCATATGAATTATTTTAGAAACATCATATAACTCTTCATAGGTTAAGTTGCATACCTCTTCTTGATCTAATTAATAAAGATTATCGGTCATTAAACATAGATTGGTGACTTCTTCTTCCTTTTCTATTTCTGATGAGTCCTAAGCAGAGTCCACCCAAAAAGCTCGTTGAAATTTCTTCTTGCCCTTCCTTACATTTGTTTTCTACTCCACCTTCTCCTTGCTAGGAGTGGATTTATGATTATGGCAATCTGATTTAACATGTCAAAGTTTCCTGCATTCATAGCAAATAACATCATTATAAACCTTAACATTCTTGTGGAACTTACCTTTATTCCATTATTGGCGTCTCTTTTGCTTTCCTTTTAGAAAACTCCTAAATTGTTTGGTCATCAAGGCAATATCATCCTCATCCTCATGTTATTATTGATCACTCTTCGAGTCATCCACTTTCAAAGTTATGTTCTTCTCCTTTCACTTTTCTCCTACATCAATCTATCTATGAGTCACTCCTTGCTCGGAAGTAATTAGTGATCCAAGAAGATTGTTAATAAAATACACATTTAAATCCTTAGACTCTGTAATAGTAGTTATTTTAGCATCATAAGTCATAGGTAAACAATGAAGTATTTTATTAACTGTTTCATCATTCGTAAGTGCCCTACCTAAAGCACGCATAAACATGACTTTCTTAGTGCAACATGTGTATATATCAGATATAGATTCATATGGTTTCAAGCAAAATAATTCATAATCATATAATAAGATATTTAATCTGGACTATTTCACTTTATTAGTTCCTTCATATATTATACAGAGTCTATCCCATATTTCTTTTAAAATTTTGCAAGTAGAAACACACATATAATCTTCTGATTTAAGTGCATAAAATAAACTATTTAAATATTTTTCATTTAATTGTGCTAAGTCTCGTTCTTCTACAGTCTAGCCAGTAAATGGCATTTTAACTCTACCGCCATCTACAAGTTAGTTGGCCTAGTATACCCTTTGTGAACTAAAATCTATATGCAATAATTAAGAGATTAAAGAAAAGTAGACATACGTGTTTTCCAAAAATTGAAAGGGATATTATCCAATAAGTGAGGTCTAGTGATCGAATACCCTTCAGGTGTGTTACGCTATCCAAAAGTAGCCATTATTACTTTTAAAAAGTAGTTTAAACTTAAAGTTTTAAAATAAAGCTCTGATACCACTTGTATAGTCCGCATAGGTTGTTAAACCTATGCTAATATCCCAAGGCTAACCAAGAGGAGGGTGAATTGGTATTTTAAAAATTCTCTTGTTAATTAAGGAAAAATTGATTTTTGTATTTTTTGCAAAAATAATCTTTCAACCACAAATACTAAAATGCTGAAGAAAAAAATGCGAAAATAAAATGAACATAAGAATTTATAGTGGTTCAGTCCAACAAGACCTACGTCCACTCCCTGAAGACTCCCTCTTCATGTATTACACAATTACCAAAAGTGAATCTCCTTTTTCCCCCACATTAAGGTGGAGAAGCTTTTATAATTTTCATCTCTTTCACCTATCCTTGATGCAGCAGAGTACCATTTTCCTTTCACACCCTCCAAATGTTGGTAGAGCATGATCATACTTTCACACCCTCCAAGTGTCAGCTGAATACCATCGTCTATTGACACCCTCCATGTGTCGACAAAGTATCGAATCTTCTTTAAAGATCTTCTCTGAAGAAATTAAAAAGAAAAAAGGAAGAGTAGTGATAAAAAAAAGAGATTCTTACCTTTGAGTAACCTTGTGATCCCTTCACACTCCACTTACAAGAACTCTCTCTCAAACACTCTCCCAAAAACACTATTTCACTAACACTCAAAGAAATCACGAAGAACAACTTTGTTCAAGTCAATCTCTAAGGACTTTTTATATGAAAGACATAAAAAACTGTCTAGAAAACTAAAAATTACCATTTTGAGATATTACGATCATATAGTATGATAAATATTTATCCCGGACGAATTGTTCAAATTTGACTGGTATGAATTTATATGAAATGTTTTCATACAAGCCTATTATACTGCATGATATGTATATTATATATACGAACAGTTATAAAAAAATTCTTATTCGTTTCGATGAAAATGTTCCCAACAATTTTGTACTCTAGATGTCATCTGTACATAATCCAGATTGCCGTGGATGAACAGTTCAAAAAATTTACATATTCATCTCCACAAAAATATTCACCACATTTTCATACTTTGAACATCGTCTGTACAAAGGCCATATCATCCCCGATGAACAGTTCAAAAAATTTTCATGTTCATCTAGATGAAAATGTTCCCCACATTTTTGTACTCCAGATCTTATTTGTGCGAAACCAAATTTGTACAGTACAAACAGTATTTAGAAAAATTTTACGCCCAATTTTTGATTAACGGCTTGCTGGATGAAATAAACTATCCAAATCATCCCGTAGGAACAAAAATTGTACAGTACGATTAGTTTAAAAATTTATAAATTTTACACACTCCCCTAGTGTGTATGTGTACGGTCACTCAATTACATTCACACTCTCTCAAACTCAATAAAAGTGAAAATTATGGAATCCATTTACAATAAACCCTAATATATTCTCCCTTGAAGTATTCAATAGTATAAAGTATAATTTCTCTGAAATGTTAGAACACACAAATAACAAAAATAATATATCCAATATATGTTAAGAGAAATAGAAATTAAAATAATAATATTTGGAATCATCAAAAATACAAATGTTGAAAGAATCTCAACAATCGAAAAACTAAATTCCAACAATCTCAACTGATGTCCTCATCATCTTGGAAAATTAGAATAAATAATTTGTTTTAACCATCTAGCACACCCAGATCTTCCTGGCTGAAAGGGATGAAATACACTGATCATAGAGGACAATCTATCGATAGTCCTGGATGATCTTTGATAGCAAGTTGCAAATTAGGGCAATTTTTAAGGCTTTTTATAAGTTCTCTTATTCGTAAATGAGAGAATCTTTTGATGTTGTCTTAACCTGAGAGACAGCTTAGAGAAGTAGAGGGAGAGCTTGGGAGAGAGAGACAGAATCTTGTGAGGGTAAGTTTATCAGATGTTCACAAAGATTGCTCCAAACAAAGATTTAAGTCATCTTCTCCATTCATCATCCCTAGCTCCATGGTGGTTCTAAGGTGGTCTTCGTCAGCATTAGATCAAGGATCTCTGCCTACTTTAGGAGGAAGCAAAAGGAGTTCATGTTCTCTATCTCACCGGGGTCGGTGAAAAGGTGTTTATAAAGGCTTCTCCTCCTTGTTGTGGGAGCAAAAGGAGAGTCATTGTCTTTTAGTGAAACACCTAGAGGAAAGTTTCCAGGGAGTGGACATAGGACAAGTTGTCCAAACCACTATAAAATCTGGTGTGTTTTTTTGTGTTATTCTTGCACTTTATTTTTCTACATATTAATTTCTATGGTTGATTGTGTTTGTTTTAAAATATTCCAAAAGGTTTCAAAAAGATTTTTCTATTTATTTAAGAATTTTTAAAACTATTAATTCAACCCCCCCTCTTGGTTAGCCTCACGACCCTAACAAACTATCAAACCTTAAATTCTAACAAGAATTCATGTGTTACATGATATTTTTAAACACTTGGTTTTGAAACTCAGGATCATGACTAATTACTTGTTTTATATTATTCTATAAGATATTTTTCTTAAACGAAGTTTTGAAAGGATCACTTTTCTTATTCAGTTATTTTTTCTGAGTTAGATCTTTATTTTCAAAAGATGGTTTGCCCTGCAAGAAGTTTGAGCTGGGATAGGACCAGTTATTCTACCATTTTTTAGATTTTAATGATGTTAATTAATTTTTTGCTAATTTTTTCATCCAATCACAATAAAAAAATATCATTATTTAGCATTGATTAAAATAAATTCAAATCTTTTTACTATTTTTATCATCTTTTCATTTTGTTTTTACTCATTTTTATTATGTTTTATTTTTGTTTGTGAACTCTTCTGATCATCTCTATCCATCATCAGATTTTTAATTTTTGTTCATATCGTCCTAGACAATTTTCCCATTTTCCTAGACGATAGCATCACTTTATCATTCATCATCCATCTAACAGCTGATTTGAATCTATTATTTGAGATCATCTTGGACAATCCACATTATCCTGGATGATATGATTGAATTCTGCCTCAATTATTGATGATTATCCTGGACAATCCATGTGTTTGTCCTAGATGATCCACATGGATAAAAAATGGTTAGGTGTTTTAAATTCATCTGATATGATCAATTATTAGTGATCATCCTAGATGATCCACCTATTCGCCCTAGACGATCCTTAAAGTCAAGGATCGTACTGGCTAACTCCTCGGGATGATCTCTTGTCTCTAATCATCCTGCATGATGTCTGATCATCCAGGATGATATGACAGCATTTTTGACCAATCATCTTGGATGTCATTATTGCTATTGATCGTCCTGGATGATTCCATGATCATTCTGGATGATTTGGCCAACTCTTTATAAATAACAATTTTTATTCATTTTCTTCACGCCAAACTTCTTCAATCCTTACTTCCTCTCCCTCATATTTTAATGGTTGGTGGATAGCACTCCAAAATGTTGACAGGAAGCTCCTCGAGGGAACCATTTAGACCCTTGGTTCACTGAGGCGAGTAATCAAGCTTCCAATCTTTGCTACAAAATTATTGGAATCATAACTTCTAAGATTTTCAATCCGCACATCCTCACTTACCCAGTCTTGGATCTGCTCACCCACACTACTCTCACCTTTATTATGACACCAGCTTTCCCCTTTCATTCTAAACTCCTATAAGAGTTTTTTTTTTCTATCCTAAGAATTAATTCCACATACACTATAATGCAATTCTATATTCACAAATGCCCCGTATAAATTACATACATGGACTGTCACAAACTTCTCAAACTTTCTACCATTGGAGACAAACTTCATATCTTGTCTTCATATCCTAATTTTAACTGAAGTCCTATCAATCAATTCTTAAGAAACAATAATGCCATCTATAATGATGGTGCCTCAAGCTTTATAGTAAAAGATGCTAAGAAAATTCAACATATCCTTCGAACCTCTATGATCCCAAAAGTTGGTGTCCGTGTTCACATCACTCGCCTACTCTCCATAACCACTTATTACATTATGGCACATAGGGACTTCAATGCCACGGAACTTCTATTTCACTATATTGAACATTTAACAAGTATTAATGATATATGATGTTGCAAATCTATTTTCATGGATTATGATTTTGATGATAACAAACACTCTTATTTTTCTATGACTATCTTGCCTACTAACTTTTCAGATTTACAAGATCAAGTGCAACTCAAGTCAGCTCAAGATTGGGTAGATTAAGTCTGAATTAGTTTGTATCTTTTACCTTTCTTGAGTCTATGTGGTTCCTGATGCTGAGAATTTCTAACTTAGATATTATTGATTTTGGTAACATTGGTCAGGCTGATATTTATATTGGCCTAGACAATCATTCAAAAATAGAAACCATAATCATGGCATCATGTTTTTGGCAGCCATCATAAAGCACATCGTCCTGAATGATTTTGTATCGGCCAGGATGATAGGCTCAAATCAGAAAGAATTTGCCGCCAAATCTATTTAGGAATTACTTATTTTTTGGACATTGTCCCGGGGATCGGCCTGGCCTATCTTGGATCGACCTGGCCAATCCAGCTTAATTTTCTTAAATAAATCTGGTAATTAAGGAATACAATTAATAGTGATTTGTACGATCACATCGGCTAGGCCGATCGCTGGATCGGCCAGGATGATTTGATATTGGCCAGCTTCTTTTTAGGGAAATGTTTAGGATGATTTTATCTAATTTGAACTAATCATCCAGGATGATATCCTATAGGCCTGGACGATATGACCAAAAATCTTCTGATCGTCCCTAATCGACCAGGCTGATTGAGCATCATTTACGCTGATCAGCCAGGCCGATATTTATAATAGCCTGGATGATAAAGTCGGCAAGTTGCATTAATGAGCTCATTTTGAGATCTTATACTTAAGCTTTGATAAGACACTTGGAAAGCATTTTTGGCAGCCATTATAGCTTCATTATTTTGGGTGAAACTTGAAGAGAGAGCTTGAAAGAGAGAGAGGAAAGGGTGGAGTTTGAGAGAGGGAGAAGATCCTTGGAGGGGGACTCAAGGGAGTGTGGAGGGGGATTCCACACAGTTGCTTCAGCAAGCTTGCACCTTAGTACCATCGGATTCAAGGCTTGTCTTGAGGGAAGTTCATAGAAGAAGAAGATCTCTTCGGTGTCAAAGGATCCGGCTGCTCCATCGCACCGGGGAAGGTGGAAGTGATTTTGTAAGGGCTTCTCCTCCTAGCTATGGGGGCTGAATGAGAGACACTTAGTTTAGTGCAATACTCGGAGGGTGCTTCCGAAGAGTGGACTTAGGTGAAGGTTTGACCGAACCAGTGTAAATCTGGTGGTTCTTTCCTTTATTATTTTCGTATTTAATTTACACATTGCGTTTTCTTTGTGCTGAATTTTGGTTTGGCCTTTTTATTGTGAAAGATGTTTTAAAATACCAATTCACCTCTCTCTTAATTAACCTTGTGCTAGTTCATAAGGGGCCTAACATCCCTAATGAATCCCTTATGAACTTTTAAGTGGTATCAGAGTGGGATTTATATAAAATGTTTTTGAAAACTTTTGAATTTTGATCCATGGATAATTTTTATAATCATAATATTGTGGAAGGTTATTCAATCACTATACCACCTTTATTTGAAAATATTACTTTTGATTTTTGGAAAATTCACATGTCTACTTTCTTGCAATCAATTGATTATCGAATGTGGCAAAATAATGGCAAATGATTTTAACAGGTTATTCTTTACCGTCACGTATTTTAAATGGAATTAAAACTGATAAATAATACTCAATTGAATGCAAAATTTTTAAACTATTTTTTCTGTGCTTTAAATTTTGAAGATTGTATGTTAGTTTCCATGTGCACTACTGGCAAGAAAATTTGGGACAAATTATACACCATATACGAAGGCACTAGTGAAATCAAGCAATCCAAGTTGAATATTTTAATGCATGATTATGAACTTTTTTACATGAAACCTTATGAGACGATCTTAAATATGTATGCTAGGTTTATTCAAATTGCTACATCATTACGTGCTTTAGGAAATGAGTTTTCAAACTTTGAAAAAGTCAATAAAATTCTTCATTGTCCACTTGATAAGTTTGATGCCAAAGTTGTTTCTATTTGTGAATCAAAAAATTTGAATGAGTATTCTATTGATAATTTGATTGGCTCACTCATTGTCTATGAGCAAACTTTGGGTCAAAGACTTTTGGATGCAGGAGAGATGATAGTGCTAAATGCTAAAAACATGGAGAAAAGTGGCTTAATTAGTGACGAAACTGATGACTTGTCAAGCAAATTAAAAAGCTCACCAAAACATAAGAATCAACAAAAGTGGAATAAAGGTAAAAATTGTAAGAATGTTAGGATTACTTTTGACGATATTTACTTTGAATGTAGGAAACCTAGACATATGAAAAATCAGTGCCCTCATTTGAGAACTATTCCTACAAAAGAACAGGATAAAACTAAGCAAATTGTAAAAAAAAGCAAATAATGAAAAGCAAAAAAATTTCCTGGGCAGACCTAGCTTCTGAATCATCAGACCACGAGCAAGATGATGTTTAAACCATTATTTGTGTGCTTTATTTTTTTTTGTGTTTGCATGTTTTGTTTGTTTTTATTTATATTCTATGTTTTATTTAATCTTTTTCATTCTTTTTCTCTTTTTTTTTTATTCTTTTTCGTTAAATTGTTAATTTAGTTTTTACTTTTTATTTTTATGTAGTGGTTTTTATATTAAAAAGAAGGGAATTAAAATTTTAAAAATGAAAATCTATCTCCTATTTTTCTTGAAATTCGTATGTAAGTTGTAGTTGACTTCTCTAAAAACAGTCAAAGGAAGGAAACTCATGATTTTGACTCTCAATCTCTGTTTCCTAAAGAGGTTATTCTACTTTTAATTTAAATCTTCATCATATTTTAAATTATATTTTTGAAACTGAACTTTTTTCATCTCCCTATATTTTATCTATCACATAGGAATCTTTTGCAAGTTGTTGAATCTACCTCATAATTTTCTTAATCAAGTAATTCATTTTGTCAAAAGGATGGGGTTACTTTTATTTTTAAGATTTCAGAAAGGTAGCATATTTAAAAAAAAGTGGCCAATGATGCCAAAAATAAAAGATGCACAATGATGCCAAAATGAAAAAAAAAGGGGGATACATAAAGTGTATCAAAAATTAAAAGATGCGTAGTGCACCAACCAATTGACAAGAGGCATAAAATGAGCCCACAAAATATAATGCTTACCATTCTTATACTTCTTAAAGCTTAAGAAAACCCTTGATACTTTGATACTTGAGTTTAAAAATCATGATTCCTGATTCAATAATTTGTGCATTAATCTTCTATTAGAAATGTTTTATGGAAGGAGTTTTGGAAAAATTAGTGTTTCTTTTTCTAATTTATTCCTTGATTTAGATATTGGAATAAAAAGTTTTTGATCGTTTAAAAAGAACTTGAGCTTGGATTAACAATTTTTGAATTTCTTAGATTTACTAGAATATGCGGTGTCAATCCATTCCTTACTAAGTTTTTTGAATAAAATTATGAGGAAGCTTTTTTTTAAGACTTTTTTCGTGCCCCTTCTCTTTTTGATAATGTCAAAGGGGGAGAAACGTATTGTTGTATTTACATTTTTTTTCTTCTTTCAAAAATAAAAAATAACAAAAATTTTTAGATTTCCCTTATTTTTAAAGTTTTATTTTAGTAAGGGGGAGATTAAGAGAACATGATTTCTTTTTGAAAATTCAACCAATAATGTTTGCCATCATAAAAAAGAGGGAGATTGTTGCGAATTTGTTTTCATGAATTATGATTTTGATGATAGCAAACACTCTTAGTTTTCTACGACTACCTTGCCTACTAACTTTTCAGATTTACAAGATCAAGTGCAACTCAAGTCAGCTCAAGATTGGGTAGATTAAGTCTGAGTCAGTTTATATCTTTTCCCTTTCTTGAGTATATATGGTTCCTGATGCTGAGAATTTCTAACTTAGAGTTTACTGATTTTGGTAACATCGGCCAGACTGATATTTATATCAGCCTAGATGATCAATTCAAAAATAGAAACCCTAATCATGGCATCATGTTTTAGGCAGCCGTCATAAAGCACATCATCTTTGACGATTTTGAATCAACCAGAACGATAGACTCAAATCAGAAAGAATCTACCGCTAGATCTATTTAGGAATTACTTATTTTTTGGACATCATTCCGTGAAACAAGCTAGCCTATCTTGGATCAGCCTGGCCAACCCAGCTCAATTTTTCTTAAATAAATCTGGTAATTAAGGAAAGCAATTAATGGTGATTTGCACGATCACATAAACTTGGCTGATCACACTATTGGCCAGGATGATTTGACATCAGCCAGCTTCTTTTCAGGGCGATATTCTGGATAATTTTTCTCTGATTTGAACTAATCATCCAGGATGATATCCTATAGGCCTGGACGATCTGATCAAAAATCTTCTAATCGTCCCTAACTAACCGGGCTGATTGAGCGTAATTTATGCTGATCAGCTATTCCGATATTTATATCGGCCTGGATGATAAAGTCGACAAGTTACATTAATGAGGTTGTTTTGAGATCTTCTACTTAAGCTTTTATAAGAAACTTGGTAAGCATCTTTAGCAACCATTGTAGCTTCGTTCTTTTGGGGAAACATGAAGAGAGAGCTTGAAAGGGAGAGAGGATAGGGTGGAGTTTGAGAGAGGGAGAAGATCCTTGGAGGGGGACTCAAGGGAGTGTGGAGGGGGATTCCACATGGTTGCTCCGGCGAGCTTGCACCTTAGTATCGTCGGATTCAAAGCTTGTCTTGAGGGAAGTTCACGAAAGAAGAATATCACTTTGGTGTCAAAGGATCCGACTACTCTACCGCATCGAGGAAGGTGGAAATGATTTTGTAAGGGCTTCTTTGCCTAGCTATGGGGGCTAAAGGAGAGACACTTAGTTTAGTGCAATAATCGAAGGGTGCCTCCGAGGAGTGGACGTAGGTCAATGTTTGATCGAACCACTATAAATCTGGTGTGTTCTTTCCTTTATTATTTTCGTATTTACTTTTTGCATTGTGTTTTCTTTGTGGTGAATTTTGGTTAGGCTTCTTTATTGTGAAAGATTTTTTAAAATACTAATTCACCTCTCTCTTAATTAGCCTTGGGCCAGTTCATAAGGGTCCTAACATCCCTAACAAATCCCTTATGAACTTTCATATGACACAAAAGAAAACCCATTCTAGCCTTAGGGCACATCATATATTTTGTGCTTGAAATAAAATACAACCTCTAACATCTAATCCCACCAAACTGTCAACTTGCCTTCTACACCAACAACTCCATCCACATTTTTTATAACACTCGCCTCCTCATGGGGCATGAGGAGGCTGAGAGAGAAGAGGAAGAGGCTATTCCTAAACCTATTCCTATTCGGTAGCAGTCAGTTGGTGGAGAGATTTGACTAGTGGGAGGCCAGGTTTGACTCCTTCGTGGTTGCCCAAGAGCAGCAACATGCACCAGATGTTAATCATTTCAATGCATATGTGGCTCAATAATAGCAGCAGCATGACCAGGATATGGCCGAATTTGTGGAGCATTTTACTTCCATTTATAGTTTCTTTCAGCCAACACCACCTCCTTCACTAGATCAGGGTCCCTCGTACCTATAGTTTGTGTTATGTTTTTGTTTCATGTTTGTACTGATGTTATTTTTTAAATGATGTTCTATTTTATATTTTTCTATTTCCTCCTTTTATGATGTCAAAAGGGGGAGTAGTTATTATTATTGTATCATTTAGTGTTATTGTTGTTATTGTTGTATTGATTGCTTGTTTTAGTAAAATTTGCATTGCTATGTTTATATTATTCTCTTTTATTTTATTTTTCATTATTTTTAATCTACTTGATTTGAAATTGCCTAACAAATGTTTTCCATCTTAATAAAGGTGGAGATTATTGCAATTTTGAATTTAAAGATTATTTTTTTATGATAACAAACATTCTTAGCATTCTTATTTCTCTATAATTGTTACTACTGCACATATATTTTAGTTGCCCCTGCCTACTAACTTTTTAGGTCCACAAGGTCAATTATAATTCAAGATAGCTCAAGATTGGGTAGATTAGGACCTAGTCAGTCTCTAACTTAATTCTAATAGTTTTTACTTTTCTTAAGTCAAATGTAATAAAATGGATCCTAATGCCAAGTAACTTTTCACACACACTCATGAGGAGAAATTTTATAAGTTTAATAGTTTTTTTTATTTTTGATCATATTATACAAGACAATCAAAAATCATCCTAGATAATCAGTTAAAAATAGAAACCATAATTAGGGCATCTATGTCAAGTCATCTAGATTAAGCGAATTATCTTAGATGATATTCACATCATCCTGGATAATAGGCTCAAATTAGAAAGACTCAGCCACCAAACTCTTTTAGGCAAGAAATTATTTTTAGAAATCATACAAGATGATACCATATCATCCTGAATGATTCATTACAATAATGCCTAAATTAGTCAGGTGATTAAGGAAAGTAATTAAGGTTAGATTAATCAATCATATAGTCTTGGACAATAAAATGATCGTCCTAGACGATTAGTAAAAAAAACCTTAGACTTCTCCTAAATCACCTAGACATCCTAAACTATATGCTTAATGATCAGTTATAATATTTCATTATCCAGATGTTTCTAGTGGATGACCCGAATTATGTGCTGGAGGATAATCACTAATTTTGAACTAATTGTGCTAGACGATCCAAGCATCATCTTGGATGATCCGTCGTATTTCTCCATTGACCAATATGGATCTCCTAGACATCCCAAACTATATGATGGATGATATATATGATCTTGAACTAATCATACGTATTAATGTCCTCATTATCCTAGGTGACAAGAACAAACAATGTGTTCTAATCATCCAGCTCACCCAGATCATCCTGACTGGAAGGGGAGAAATACACTAATCATACAGGATGATCTGTCAACCGTCCTGGAAGATCTTTAATAATAATTTGCAAATTAGGGAAATTTTTTAAGGCCTTTTTTATAAGATCTCTTGTTTGTTAATGAGAGAACCTTTTGCTATTTTCCTAACCTGAGAGAGAGCTTAGAAAAGGATAGAGAGAGTTTGGGAGAGAGAAAGAGAGACAATCTTATGAGGGAATTTTGTGAGGTGTTCATAAAGGTTGATCCAAGCAAGGATTTGAGTCATCTTCTCCATTCTTCATCTTTATCTCCTTGGTGGCTCTTATGAAGGTCTTCGATAGCATTAGATCAAGGTTCTTTGCCTGGTTCAAGAGGAAGCAAAAGAAGTTTGAATTCTCTGCCTCAATGGGGTCAATGAAAAGGAGTTTGTAAAGGCTTCTCTATCTTACTATGGGAGCAAAAGGAGAGCATTGTATTTTAGATCAATACCTAGAGGAGAGTCTCCGAGGACTTGACGTAGGTCAAGTTTAAACCATTATAAAATCTGGTGTGTTCTTTTTATGTTATTCCTATACATTATTTTTTGCATATTAATTTTTGTGGTTTATTGTATTTGTTCTAAAACATTTAAAAAGGTTTCAAAAAGATTTTTCTTTTTATTTAAGAATTTTTAAAACTACTTATTCACACGCTCTCTTGGTTAGCCTCGGGCTAGTTCATATGGATTTAGTAACCCTAACAAATTTTAAAACTTTTAAATCTTAGAAGAATTCATGTGTCACTTAATATTTTCAAAGACTTAATTTTGAAACTCCTTATCATGACTAATTAATTTGTTATATTGTTCTATAAGATATGTTTTTGGAATGAAGTTTTGAACATATCACTTTTCTTATCCAATTGTTTTTTCTGAGTTAGATATTTATATTCAAAAGATGGTTTGCCCTGTAAGAAGTCCGAGTTGGGGTTAACAATATAAGTTGTTCTACCATTTTTCATATTTCGGTAATGTTAATGTTTTTTTTTTAAATTTTTTAGTCAAATCACGAGGAAAAGTTACCATTATGCAACATTGATTAAAAAAATTCAAATCTTTTTATTGCTTTTATCATATTTTTCTTGTGTTTTTACTTATTTTTATTATGTTTTATTTTTGTTTGGAACCTCTTCTGATCATCTCTATTCATCATTAGATTTTCAATTTTTGTTCACATCATCCTGGATGATTTTTTCATCATCATCTCTGATACATCACTTTATCTTTCACCATCCATGTAATGATTGATCTGACACTATTATTTGAGATCGTCTTAGATAATCCACATCATTCTGGATGATCTGATTGAATTCTGCCTCAATTATTGGTGATCATCCTGAATGATCCACCTCATCGTCCTGGACAATCCAAGTGAAAAAAATGGTTAAATGTTTTAAATTCATCTGATACGATAAATGATTAGTGATCATCCTGGATGATCCACCTGTTCATCCTAGACGATCCTTAAATAAATTCAAAGATTATACTAGCTGTTTCCTTGGGACAATCACCTGTCTATTAATATTGGACAAAGTCTGATCATCCAGGATGATATGACCGCTTTTTTGACCAATCATCCTGGACATCATTAATTCTCCTGATTGTCCTAGACTTTTCCATATTCGTCCGGGAAGATTTGACAGACTCTTTATAAATAGCATTTTTGAACCATTTTCTTCAGACCAAACTTCTTCATTCCTTACTTCCTCTCCCTCATACATTCAATGGCTAGAGGTAAGTGCTCTAGAATGTTGATTGGAAGCTCCTCGAGGGCACATGTAGACCCTTGATTCACTGATGTGTCTGATCAAGGTAGCTATCTTTGCTACAAAATTGTTGGTTTCATAACTTCCAAGAATGTCAATCCGTGCACCCTAACTTACCTGGTCTTAGATCTATTCAGCCACACTACTCTCACTTTTATTCTAGCACTAGCTTTCCCCTTTCATTTTAAACTCCTCTACAACTTCTTTACTAGCTTGAGGAGTAATTCCACATACACTGCACTCCAATTCTATGTTCACAAATGCCCCATAAAATCACACACCATGACTGTCACAAACTTCTCAAACTTTCTACCACTGTAGGCAAGCTTCATATCTTATCTTTAGATTTTGATTTTAATTGGAGTCCAATAAATCAATTCCTAAGAAACACTAACACCACCTACCATGAAGGTGCATCAAGCTCCTTAGTAAAAGATGTTAGGACAACTCAACATGTCCTTCAAACCTTTGTGAGCCCAAAAGCTGGTGATCATATTCACATCACTCCCCTACTCTCCTTCGCCACCTATTACAAAATGACACAAAGGGACTTTAATACCACGGAACTTCTATTTCACTATATTGAGCATTTGACAAGTATTAATGATTTAGTACACAAATGAAAACCCAATATTTCCTTAGGACACATTATAGCTTTTGTGCTTGAAACAAAATATAACCTCCAATATATTACCCCACCAAACTATCAACCTGCCTTCTATACAAACAACTCCTTCCATGTCCTTTATAGCACTCACCTCCACCCAAAGCACGAGGAGACTTAGGGAGTAGAGGAAGAGGCTATTCTTAAACCCATTCCTATATGCCAGTAGTTACAGTTGGATCCGTTGGTGGAGAAATTTTACCAATAGGAGGTAAGGTTTGACTTCTACGTGGTTGCACAAGAGCAGCAGCATGCAACAGATATTGAACATTTCAATGCATATGTGGCTTAACAACAGCATGAACATGACAAAGATATGGCATGGTTTGCGGAGCAGTTTACTTCCATTCATAATTTCTTTCAGCCACCACCACCACCACCTTCACCGTATCAGGGTCTCTCATACCAATAGTTTGCTTTATATTTTTATGTGATGTTTATACTGATGTTATTTTCTGTACGATGTCCTATTTTGTATTTTTTTTGTTTCCTCCTTTTGTGATGTCAAAAGGAGTATTTATTATTGTTGTATCATTTAGTGGTATTATTGATATTATTGTATCAATTGCTTAATTTGGTAAAATTTGCATTGCTTTGTTTATATTATGTTCCTTTGTTTTATGTTTCATTTTTTTTTTAATTTGCTTGATTTGAAATTTCCTAACAAATATTTTCCATCATAAAAAATGGGGAGATTGTTGTAAATATGGATTTAAGGATTATAATTTTGATGTTAATAGACATTCTTGGCATTCCTGTTTCTCTATTACTATTACTATTACACATCTATTTTGGTTGCCCTACCTACTAACTTTTCAGGTCCACAAGGTCAATTGCAATTTGAGCTAGCTCAAGATTGGGTAGATTAGGACTATGTCAGTCTATAACTTTAATTCCAACAATTTTTACTTTTTCTAGAGTCAAATGTAATAAGGTGGATCTTGATGCCAAGTATCCTTACAGACACACTAAGGGGGAGAAGTTTTGTAAGTTTAAGAGTTTTTTTTTTATCATATCATATAGGACAATAAAAAATCATCCTAAATGATTGATTCAAAATATAAAACTCTAATTAAGGAATCTATGTCAAGTCAGCCAAATTAAGCAAATCATCTTGGACAATATTCACATTGTCATGGATGATAAGCTCAAATTAAAAGACTCAGATGCCAAACTCTTTTAGGAAATATATTTTTTTAGAAATCATACAGGATGATATCATTTTGTTTTGGATGATTCATTACAATCATGCCTAAATTAGTCAAGTGATTAAGGAAATTAATTAAGGTTAGATTGATCGATCATATCATCTTTGACGATCATAGGATTGTCCTAGATGATCAGTAAGAAAAACCTTAGTCTTCTTTTAAATCCCCTGAACATCCTAAACTATCTATTAAACGATCAGTTATATTTTTTTCATCATCTAGATGTTTCTGCTGGATGACCTGAACTATGTGTTGTACATCAATCACTGATGCTGAACTAAACATATAGAATGATCAGTTATATTCTTCATCATCCAACATAGATCTCCTGAACGTCCTGAACTATGTTCTATAAGATATGTATGCTTTTGAACTAATTGTAAGGAAGATGTCCTCATTATCCTAGATGATCAAAATAATTAATGTGTTTTAATCTTCCAGCAAACCCAAATCATCCTGGCTGGAAGGGCTGAATACAATGATTATACAGGATGATCTATCAATTGTCCTGGATGATCTTTGATGTCAAGTTACAAATTAGGGCAATATTTTAAGGCCTTCTTTATCAAGACCTTTTATTTGTTAGTGAGATAATCTTTTACTATTATCCTGAACTTAGAGAGAGCTTAGAGAAGGAGAGGGAGAGCTTTGGAGAGAGAGAGTGAATCTTGTGAAGGGGAGTTCGTAAGGTGTTCACAAAGGTTGCACCAAATAATGATTCGAGTCATCTTATCCATTCATGATCCTTAGCTCCTTGGTGGGTCTAAGGAGGTCTTCATCAACATTAGATTAAGGTTCTCTTCCTGCTTTAGGAGGAAGCAAAAGGAGTTTGGTTCTTTACCTCACCGGGGTCAGTGAAAAGTAGTTTATAAAGGCTTCTCCGCCTTGCTGTGGGAGCAAAAGGTGAGTCACTGTGTTTTAGTGTAATACCTAGAGGAGAGGCTCAGAGGAGTGGATGTAGGTCAAGCTAACCAAACCACTATAAAATCTGGTGTGGTCTTTCTGTATTATTCCTGCACTTTATTTTTTTGCATATTAATTTTTGAGGTTGATTATATTTATTTTAAAATATTTATCCTTTTGTTTAAGAATTTTTAAAACTACTAATTCACCCCTCCCCCCTCTTGTTTAGACTCAGGCTAATTCATAAGGGCTTAATAACCCTAAGAAACTTTCAAACCATTAAATCTTAGAGGAATTCATGTGTCACTTGATATTTTCAAAGACTTAATTTTGAAACTCATGATCTTGACTAATTACTTTGATATATTATTCTATAAGATATTTTTCTTGAATGAAGTTTTGGATGAATCACTTTTCTTATCCAATTACTTTTTCTGAGTTAAATCTTTATTTCTAAAAGATAGTTTACCCTGTAAGAAGTCTGAGCTAGGTTTAACAGGATCGGTTATTTTACCATATTTTGGATTTTGGTAATTTTAATTTTTTTTATTAATTTTTTAATCCAATCACAAGAAAATTTATCATTATCTAGCATTGATTTTAAAAAAATCAAATCATTTTACTATTTTTATCATCTATTCAGTATGTTTTACTCATTTTTATTATGTTTTTTTTTTGAACTCTTTTGATCCATAATTAGATTTTCAATTTGTATTCACATTATCCTAGATGATTTTCCCAACATCATGGATGATAGCATCACTTTATTGTTCATCATCCACGTGAAGGTTAATCTGATGCTATTATTTGAGATCATCCTAGACGATCGACATCATCCTGGATGATCTGATCAAATCCAGTGGGAGGCCAGGTTTGACTCTTATGTTGCTGTACAGAAGCAGCAGCAGCTTGCAGCAGATATTAATCATTTCAATGCATATGTGGGTCAAAAACAGAAGTAGCACAACCAAGATATAGCCTGGCTTGGGGAGTAGTGTACTTCCATTCACAGATTCTTTCAACCACCACCACCACCTCCTTTACCTGATCAGGGTCCCTCGTGTATATAGTTTGCTTAATTTTTTATGTGATGTTTGTACTAATGTTATTTAATGTATGATGTTCTATTTTTTATTTTATATTTCCTCTTTTTTTGTGATGTTAAAAGGGAGAATAGTTTTTATTGTTGTATCATTCAGTGTTATTATTATTATTGTTATATCAAATGTCTGTTTTAATAAAATTTGCATTACTTCATTGTTTTAAATTTCATTTTTTTATTCTACCTCATTTGAAATTGCATAATAAATATTTACCATCATCGAAAAGAGGGAGATTATTGTTAATCTAGATTCAAGGATTATAATTTTGATGATAACAAATATTTTTGGCATTCCTTTTTCTCTACTATTGTTACTACTGCACTTATGTTTTGTTTGCCCTGCTTACTAATTTTTCAGGTCCACAAGGTCAATTGTAATGCAAGACAGCTTAAGATTGGGTAGATTAGGATTGATTAAGTCTGTAACTTAATTCCATTGGTTTTTACTTTTTCTTGAGCCAAATATAATAAGGTAAGTCCTAATGCCAAGTAACCTTGCTCACACACTTTGGGGGATAAATTCTATAAGTTTAAGATTTTCTCTATTTTTCATCATATCATACAGGATGATCAAAAATTATCTGGATGATCAATTAAAAATAGAAACCCTAATTAGGGCATCTATGTCAAGTCCGCCAAATTAAGCAAATCGTCCTATATGATATTCACATTATTATGGATGATAGGCTCAAATCAGAAGGACTCAGCTGCCAAACTCTTTTAGGCAACACATTATTTTTAAAAATCTTACAGGATGATACCATATCATCCTGGATGATTCATTATAATCATACCTAAATTAATTAGGTGTTTAAGGAAAGTAATTAAGGTTAAATTGAACAATCATATCATCCTGGACGACCACATCATCATCTTGGATGATTAGTCTTTTCCAGAATCACCTAAACGTCCCGAACTATATATTGGACGATCATTTATAATTTTTCATCATCAAGATGTTTATGTTGTACAACCCAAACTATGAGCTGGATAATAATCACTAATTTTGAACTAATTGTATCGGATGATCCAAGCATCGTCCTGAATGATCAGTTATATTAATTCATCAACAGGGATCTCCTAGATATCCTGAACTATATGCTGGATGATATGTATGATTTTGAACTAATCGTACAGGATGATGCATCATCCTAGATGAACAGAATAAATAATGTGTTCTAATCATCTAGCACACCCAGGTCATCCTTGCTGGAAGGGCTAAAATACACTGATCATACAGGGTGATCTGTTAATCATCCTAGACAATCTGTGATGGCAATTTACAATTTAGGGCAATTTTTTAAGGCATTCTTTATAACAATTCTTATTTGTTAATGAGAGAATCTTTTGCTATTGTCCTATCTTAAGAGAGCGCTTAGAGAAGGAGAGGGAGAGTTTGGGAGAGAGAGAGAGAGAATCTTATGTGGGGGAGTTTATGAGGTGTTCACAAAGGTTATTCTAAGTAAGGATATGACTTATCTTCTCCACTCATCAACCTTGGCTTCTTGGTGGCTCTAAGGAGGTCTTCATCAACTTTAGATCAAAGTTCTCTGTAGTCTTTAGGAGGAAGCAAAAGGAGTTTGGGTTCTCTGCTTCACTGGGGTTGGTGAAAACGTGTTTGTAAAGGCTTGTCCACCTTATTGTGGGAGAAAAAGGAGAGTCATTATATTTTAGTGCAATACTTGGAAAAAAGGCTTTGGGGAGTGGACGTAAGTCAAGTTAATGGAACCACTATAAAATCTAGTGTGTTCTTTCTATGTTATTCCTGAACTTTATATTTTACATATTAATTTATGTTGTTGATTGTGTTTATTTTAAAATATTTAAAAGGTTTCAAAAAAGATTTATTGTTTTTGTTTAATAATTTGTAAAGCTTCCAATTCACCCTCCCCCCCCCTCCCTCCTGGTTAGTCTTGGGCTAATTCATAAGGGCTTAACAACCCTAAGGAACTCTCAAACATTTAAATATTAGAATAATTCATGTGTCACTAAGTATTTTTAAGGACTTGATTTTGAAACTCATGATCGTGACTAATTAATTTGTTATATTATGCTATAATGTATTTTTTTGGAATAAAGTTTTGAACGGATCACTTTTATTATCCAATAGCTTTTTCTAAGTTAGATCTTTATTTTCAAAAGATGGTTTGCACTATAAGAAGTCTGAGCTGGGGTTAACAGGATTGATTGTTCTACCATTTTTTGGATTTTGACAATGTTAATTTATTTTTTGCTAATTTTTTAATCCAATCATATGGAAAAATCATCATGGTCTAGCATTATTTAAAAAAATTCAAATCTTTTTACTATTTTTTATCATATTTTTGTTATATTTTTATTCTTTTTTATTATGTTTTTTTTTACCTCTTCTGATCATTTCTATCCATCATCAGGTTTTTAATTTCTATTCACATCATCATGGATGATTTTCCTATCATCCTTGATGATAGCATCACTTTATCGTTCATCATCCATTTGACGACTGGTCTGACTCTATTATTTGAGATCATCCTAGATGATCCATACCATCCTGGATGATATGATCAAATTTTGCCTCAATTATTAGTGATTATTCTGGACGATCCACTTGTTCGCCTTGGATGATCGATATGGAAAAAAAATGGTTAGGCGTTTTAAAATGATTCAGTACGATCAATTATTTGTGATTGTCTTGGATGATCCATCTGTTCCTCATAGATGTTCCTTAAAGTGAAAGATTATACTAGCTGACTCCTTGGGACAATCGCCTATTTTAATTATTATGGATGATGTCTGATCGTCCGGGATGATATGATCGCTTTTTTGACCAATCGTCCTAAACGTCATTATCGATCCTAATCATCTTGGACGATTCCATGATCATCCTGAATGATTTGGCCATCTCTTTATAAATAACAATTTTGAATCATTTTCTTCACACCAAACATCTTCAATTCTGACTTTCTCTCCCTCACTTTCAATGGCTAGTGGCAAGAACTCCAGAATGTTGACTGGAAGCTCCTTGAGGGAACCTGTAGACCCTCAGTTCATTGAGGCGGCTGGCCAAGCTACTTATGTTTGCTATAAAATTGCTAGAAAAAAAATTTCCAAGATTGTCAATCCGCACACCCTCATTTAACCGGTCTTAGATCTGTTTACCCACACTACTCTCACCTTTTTTCTGACACTAGCTTTCCCCTTTCATTTCAAACCCCTCAATAAGTTCTTTTCTAGCCTAAGGATTAATTCCACATACACTGCACTCCAATCCTCTATTCATAAACACCCTATAGAAATCACATACCAAGACTATCTCAAACTTCTAAAACTTTCTACCATTGGAAATAATCTTCATATCTTAACTTCAGATGTTGATTTTAACTGGAGTCTTGTCATTCAATTCCAAAGAAACAGTAATTCCACCTACCATGATGGTGCCTCAAGCTCCTTAGTAAAAGATGTTAGGATAATTCAACAAGTCCTTCAAACCTGTGTGATCCCAAAAGTTGGTGATCGTGTTCACATCACTCCCCTACTCTCCATCACCACCTATTACATAATGACACATAAGGAATTCAATGCCATGGATCTTCTAATTCAGTATATTGAGCATTTTACTAGTATTAGAGATCCAGGACACAAAAAAAAAACTCAATCTGGCCTTAGGACACATCATATCTCTTGTGTTTGAAACAAAATACAACCTCCAATATCTTAGCCCATCAAACTATCAACCTGCCTTCTACACCAAAAACTCCTTTCATGTCCTTCACAACACTCACCTCCACTTGGATCATAAGGAGATTGAGGGAGCAGAGGAAGAGGCTATTCATGAACTCATTCCTTTCCGCAAACAGTCACAGCTGGATCAATTGGTGGAGAGATTTAACCAGTGGGTGGCTAGTTTTAAGGCTTACATTGTTGCACAGGAGCAACAACATGTAGCATATGTTGATCATTTCAATGCATATGTGGCTCAATAATAACAGTAGCATGACTAAGATATGGCCTAGTTTGGGGAATAGTTTTCTGCCATTCATAATGTCTTTCAGCCACCATCACCACCTCCTTCACCTGATTAGGGTCTCTCGTACCAATAGTTTGCTTGATATTTTTGTGTAATTTTTGTACTGATGTTATTTTTTGTATGATGTTCTATTTTGTATTTTTCTATTTCCTCATTTTTGTGATGTCAAAAGGGGGAGTAGTTGTTATTATTATATCATTTAGTGTTATTATTGTATTGATTGCTTATTTTAGTAAAATTTGCATTACTTTGTTTAAATTATTCTCCTTTATTTTATACTTCTTTTTTTATCTGCTTGATCTGAAATTTTCTAACAAATGTTTGTTATCAACAAAAAGGGGGAGATTATTACAAATATGGAATCAAGGATTATAATTTTAATGATAACAAACATTCTTAGCATTCATGTTTCTCTACTATTGTTACTACTACACATCTATTTTGGTTGCCTTGCCACTTAACCTTTTAGGTCCACATGGTCAATTATAATTCAAGCCAGCTCAAGTTTGGGTAGATTATGACTGAGTAAGTCAGTTTGTTTAATTCCATTAGTTTTTACATTTTGTTGAGTCAAATATAATAAGGTGGATCTTGATGCCAAGTAACCTTGCACACACTCAGGGGGACAAATTATATAAGTTTAAGAGTTTTTTTGTTTTTGATCATATCATACAGGATGATCCAAAATTATACTAGATGATCAGTTAAAAATAGAATCCTTAATTAGGGCATCTATATCAATTCAACCAGATTATGTAAATCATCCTAAATGATATTCACATCGTCCTGGAAGATAGGCTTAAATTAGAAAGACTTAGCCACCAAACTCTTTTAGGCAAGATATTATTTTTAGAAATCATATAGGATTATACCATATCGTCCTAGATGATTCATTACATTCATGCCTAAATTAGTCGAGTGATTAAGGAAAGTAATTAAGGTTAGATTTATTAATCATATCATCCAGAATGATCGCAAGATCATCTTGGATGATCGTCTTGGATGATGGCAGGATCGTCCAGGATGATCAGCAAGAAAAACTTTAGTCTTCGACTAAATCGACTAGATGTCTTGAACTATGTGCTGGATGATTAGTTATATGTTTTCATTATTTAGATGTTTCAGTAGAATAACCCGAACTATGTGTTAGACGATAATCACTGATGTTGAACTAATTATATAGGACAATCCAAGCATCATCCTAGACGATCAGTTTTATTTCTTCATCATCCAACATGGATCTCCTGGATGTCCCAAACTATTTACTACACGACATATATGATTTTGAACTAATCATACAGGATGATGTCCTCATCATCTTGGATGATCAGAACAAATAATGTATTCTAATTGTCTGGCACACCAAGATCATCCTGGCTGGAAGGGCTGAAATACACTAATCATACAGGACGATCTGTTGATCATCCTAAAAGATCTTTGATGATAAGTTACAAATTAGGGTAATTTTGTAAGGCCTTCTTTATAAGATTTTTTATTTGTTAATGAGAGAATCTTTTGTTGTCATCTTGACCTGAGAGAGAACTTAGAAAAGGAAAGGAGAGCTTTGGAGAGAGAGAGAGAGAGAGAGAGAGAGAGAGAGAGAGAGAGAGAGAGAGAGAGATCTTATGAGGGGGAGTTTATGAGGTGTTCACAATGGTTGAACCCAGCAAGGATTTGAGTCATCTTCTCCATTAATGATCATTGGCTCCATGGTGGTTCTAAGGAGGTCTTCTTTAGCATTAGAACAAGGTTCTCTACCTGCTTCAGGAGGAAGCAAAAGAAGTTTGGGTTCTCTACCTCACTGGATTGGTGAAAAGGATTTTGTAAAGGCTTATATACCTTGCTGTGGGAGCAAAAGGAGAGTCACTGTGTTTTAGTGCATTACCTAGAGGAGAGGCTCCGGGGAGTGGACATAGGTCAAGTTGATTGAACCAGTATAAAATCTAGTGTGTTATTTTTGTGTCATTCCTGCACTTTATTTTTCCGTATATTAATTTATGTGGTTGATTGTGTTTGTTTTAAAATATTCAAAAAGGTTTCAAAAATATTTTACTTTTTGTTTGAGAATTTAAAAAACTACCAATTCAACCCCCCCCCCGGTTAGCCTCAGACTAGTTTATAAGGGCTTAATGACCTTAATAAACTTTCATCAACTACCATAGTGGAGACTTGTTCCAATCAAAATTTGATATCCTGTTATCGACAAACATTGTCTTTCCTTAGTCTTTACAATTAAAAAACTAAGGCATTACATGCTTTCTCATCAAATTAATTTGATTTCCAGTGTCAATCCCTTGCAATATCTTATAACATGGCCTATATTGTTAGAACGTTAAGCTCATTGGTCTATGATATTGCTTCAATTTGAAATAACTTTCATTCCCCTACGTGTTATGAAAGGGCCGGCCATTACCGTCTTCCTTGCAACACACCCACTACTGGTGGAGTCTCCTCTAAATGATGATTTACCTTATGAGCAAATCATGATTTTCAAGGAATCCAATGATTGAGTCTGGGAAAAATATTTTGATGGTGTAGTATCCTCTCAGTGGGGCAATGCATATCAACCTACTAAAGTCTGAATCAGACTGGATTTTATAACATCATATAAAGGAATGATGCACTTTTCCTAGTATTTATTAGATCCTTACACAAATAATGAGGCTGAGTATGAAGCTCTAATAAGTGTCCTAGAACTTATAAGACTAATGGAGATTAAATATATTAAAATCTTTAGAAACTCTCAACTAGTGATCAACCAGATTGCAGGGACCTATAAGGTTTTTAATCACAAACTCCTAATGTACCACCAGTACACCTGTCACATACTCGAGAAAATTGCTATTGTAACTATGTATAGGATTTCCCGTGAAAGCAATTCTTTGGTGGATGCCCTTTCAAAGCTTGCAAAGGAATTTTCTTGTCCAAAAGAAGACTTCATCCTTGTGGAAGTGCAAGCTTTCATCTCTGTCTCCTACAGATTTGGAGCACATCAATAAAAATCACCTTAAGTTCTTTCATCTTATTCAGTAATCAATGAAGAAGGTGATTAGAGACAACCGCTGATTGAGTACCTTTAGAAGGCAAGCTTCCCCATGATAGGTCACTTGCCGATCAAATCAAGAAACATGCCCTTTTGTATGCAGTATTCAACAATATGTTATGTCATCAATCATTTGATCAGATGTGGCTCCATTGCCTAGATAAATGAGAGGCCCTGAAGATCATTAACGAGGTCCATGCCAGACTATATGGTTCTCATTAATTAGGTCCAAAGATGAAAATAAAAATCAAAAGACTTGGTTACTATCGGTTTACATTGACTTACAATTGCATGAAAATTGCAAAATTTTTGCATCAGTACCAAGCATATGGTGTGGTTTTACATCAGCCACCTAACGTGTTACAACCCATGATAGCTTTCTGGCCCTTTGAGATTTGGGACATGGATATCATCGGGCTAATTGATCTTCCCTCTACATGGGGTTATCGCTTTATTTTAGGAGCGACTGATTACTTTTCAAAGTGGGCAAAAGTAGTTCCCCTACATAACGTAACATCACACCATAATAAGAAATTATTTCTAGATAGTATCTTATATTAATTTTGTGTTCCCCATATAATCATATCCGATAATGGGTCTGCTTTTATGTCTTTAAAGATCCATAGTTTCGTAAGCCGCTATAGTGTCAATTTAAGATACTCAACAATATATTACCCATGGGCTAATGGATTGGCTGAGGCCCTTTGATAAAACTTTGGCTCAAATCATAAAAAAAGACATTGGATAATAATAAAAATTAGTGGGATGAGAGATTAGTGGAAGCTTTGTGGGCCTACCGGACCACATACCAAACCTTAACCCGATCCACACTATTCGCACTAGTGTTGGGGGGTCCGAGGCTGTACTCCCTCGGGAAGTTCAAATTCCTACAATTAGAATCACAATCTGGAATTAGATCACTGCAAAAAATTGCATAACTATAGTTAAAAGAGCTCAAAGGCCTAGAAGAACACCATCGCCAAGCTCATTAAAACTTAGAGTTGTGCAAAGCCCGAATGGTTCAAGCTCATGATAAGTCAGTGCAACCTAGAACCTTCTGAGTAGGAGACTTGGTCTTGATTCTTAGGGGGCATATCCTAGCCCATCAAAAGATCAGTGGGAAGTTTAAATTGACCTCGGAAGGACCCTTCATTGTAGAGACAATCTATGAAGGAGGCTAATATTATTTAGTGGATTGTAAGGGAAATCACCAAATGTTGATAATCAATGGGTGATTCCTTAAGAGATATTACACTTCATATAGCTTTATCTTTGAATCAATAAAATTTTCAAATTTTGAATCAAGTTGACTCAATCTCATTTCAGTTTTCAAATTTAGGATTCCTGTTTTCTTTTCTTAAGGTTAGATATGAGTCATTGTGCTCTCTTGCCTTAGGATTGGCTCTTTTAGAGTTGGAGAATGCCCTCTATAGAATAATCCTAAATTTTAAATCCCAATCTCGATCTTATATAGCGCAAGATTTCTCCTCATTTAATCATTCACTAGTGATGGAGTACGCCCTTTGTGGTACCATCCTAGTTTTCAAATTCTAGATCTGATCCTCTATGGGAAGCAATGCTTCCTTCCCATAGAATCTCCTAGTTTTCTTTTCCTTAAGGTCAGATGTGAGTCATCTTACTTTCTTTCCTTAGGATTATATCTACTAGTGGTAGAGCACGCCTTTTATGGCATCGTCCTAGTTTCAAACTATAGATTTCATCTTTTGTATAGACCAAATTTTCTCTCCACATAATCATCCACTAGATGGATAATGCCCTCTATGACATCAACTTAATTTCAAACTTTAAACCTAATCCTCTATGGGAAGTAATGCTTCCTTCCCACATGATCATCTAGATTTCTTTTCCTTAAGGTTAAGTACTTTCTTTCCTTAGGACTAGGCATCTTAGAGATGAAGCATACCCTTTATGGAACCATTCTAATTTTTCAAATCTAGATATGAACATCTATGGGAAGTAATGTTTCCTTACCATATGATCTTCCAATTTTCTTCTCCTTAAGGTTAGATGTGAGTCATCGTGTGTTGTTTCCTTCGGATTAGATCTAAAGCGATGGATCATGCCCTCTATAGCACCATCCTAGTTTCCTTATCTAGGAATAGACTCCCCACTCAAGTTCAAATTCCTTAGTGATGGAGCATGCCCTTTGAGTCACCATCCTAATTTCAAACTTCAAACTTGATCCCTTATGGGAAGTAATGCTTCCTCCCCACATGATCCTCCTATTTTTTTTTATCCTTGAGGTTAAAAGCTTTTATTTCCTTAGGGATAGATTTCTTAGTGATGGAACATGCCTTTTGTGGCACCATCCTAATTTAAAATCTAGCTCAGCCCTATGTAGTTAGGAGTTATTCCTTCCTATATGTTATATCAATCCCCTTCTCCTTAAGGTTTGGTTCTTTCTTTCCTTAGGATTAGATCTCCTAGTGATCGATAGAGCACGTCCCCTGTGGCACCATCCTAGTTTTGACTTTAACTCCAAAATTCAATCTTCCTTTCCTTAAGGATAGATACTTCCATGCCTTAGGATTTGTTCTGCTAGTGGTGAGGAATGCCCTTTGCTGCGCCATCCTAATTTTATCTTTAATCATAGCATCAAATTTTCCTTTTCTTAGGGTTTAGGTTTTTCCCCATCCCTTATAATTAGATCTACTAGTAGTAGAGTACGCCTCCCCTTGCACTACCCTATTATCAATTCAAACCTTGATTTATTAGGGATAGACTTTTCCTTCCCTTAGGATCAAAATTCTAGACTTGACTTTTCAATTCGATTAATGCCAATATGTGCAATAAAACTTACTTTTATCATATATATTGGGGGTCCATTTATTGACCTTATGTTTGTATAAGGTCACTATGAACAATCCAGACTCCAGATTATCTAGACTCTAAACTTTAGAATATTTCAAGACCCTAAGATTCTTCTAGACTCCAGACCGCTACAATCTTCCTAGACACTAGGATCCTTCTATACTTAAAAACCTAGAATCTATCCAAGACCTAAAACTCTTCTATATTATAGACCTTAGAATTCTTCTAGATTCTAGGACCAATCCATACTTCATATCAATTCAATCCTCAAACCAATCAAGATTCCAGAGTTTTCAAAATTAATCTAGCTTCCTATAAAGCTCCAGCCTTATCTAATCATACATAATCATTCAAATGATTTTTATTGATTTAGATAATACAAAATCAATCAATAAAACCATAATCTAGATCAAATCTAGAAATCTAGACCAAAATTCGGAGCTAAAAGCCTATATCCTAAAGGCCTTTTTCAATAATTTTCATTCACCTCGAAACCTAGTCAAATTAACTTTGATTTAGAGTCTATAAATTGATTATTCATAAGACATGTATTTAGAGGCAACCCTCCAAATTTGAGCCCATTTTGATATATCTAGACTCAGAAACTAAATCTATTTTCAAAGGCTATAAAACCTTCAAATATTTAGGACAAATGCCACTAGACCTGCCACCCAGTGGAAATGAACCTTGGAGCCTTCTCAAAACCTTTTAATTATATCCATACCCTTAATTATGAGTTATTATGCATTAATATACATTTTAGTGGACTCATTTTGACCACCATTTGATCAGGGATCAAAATAACTAAAATGCCCCATAGGGGTTCAAATACTTATTTCAATCCAAATGGCCTCCTCATACCATGGGACCACATTAAGCTGTAAAATTCAAACCCCTCAAGCTCTAAAATTCATTTCAAGAGATGATTCAAACATAATCAAACTTGTTTGGATTCAAACTTGGTCAATTTGACCAAGTCAAGTCATTTTGACTTGTTTAAAACTCACTCCAATCTAATGTATTCCTTCAAAAGCACAATTCCATAGCTTAGCATTTATTCTAAATCTCTCCAATAACTTGGCATTAACACTTAGCTTCCACCTCAGTAGTAAATAGGGTCAGTCGACTGGTTAACATGGGTCAACAAAATTGCTAAAGAGCTTTTAGGCAGTCAAACCCCATTAAACTTTAATCCCTTTCCTTATGTATCACACTAAATTTATCCAATCAGCTCACAATGTCGCCTAGATGCAACCTCACTCTTCCTTGAGTTTTTGACTAGTTAAATGGTCAAAAAATGGTTAGGGAGTAGTAAAACCCAGTCAAATGACCTTTTAATCTTAATCCCTTCTAACCCAAACCAGTCTAACAACTCTAACAGACTATAGAACCTTCTTAGGTCATATCCTAACTTTTGGATCATTATCAAATGACCCATATCACTTCCATATGCCCATATGGGGACCAAGAGGCCTTTCCACCTCATGTGTCCTCTTGTCCTTTGATCCTCTACTCTTAACTACTCCAAAGACACTTGGCATCCCTCAGGTAGTGTCCCCAAGAAATCCCATCCATCCATTAGGCTTGAGGATGTTTAAATAGGGCAAAAGGAAAAAACCATGCTCATTCTTCATCTAACCTTCTCTCACCACCCTGAGCTCCTCCAGTCCAACTCTTCTTTCATTTTCCCCTTAGGTAACTTCACACATTTCAAGCTCAACCCGACCGTCAAAGCCTCGCTTGTGGTGGATCTCCGGTGACATTGACCTCAACTCCATCAAGCTTGGATATCCAACGACCGAGGGCATTTCAAAATGTCCTTTCAACAAAGAAAATATACGTGGACATTAAAATTTTATAGAATCCCAAAACTTGAAGATCCAACAATTAAATCTCTTAAAATTCTTAACCCTGGTTCATATAACTTAGGATAAAATAGCTTTTTGAAAAGTGCTTTTTAAGCGATAAAATTATGCCCCCATTACTTTTGTTCACATATAAAATTTATGTTTAAAATTTCATTTAAAACAACTATTTATTTCAAGAGAACAAAGCTATTTTTATTTTTAGGGCAATTTTCGTAGCAGTGTTAGGTTGTACAAAATTTTAACCGTTGATCTTCTAATCAACGGTTGAAATCTCATAGTTTTGCCATCTGATTCGATCCTGTATGTCTGCTATGTTATAGATTTGGGCCCAAGTATTATAATTTTGATGATAAAAAATATTATTGTTTTATTTACTAAGCTCTTTTATTAATTAATATGCATTACATATATATTTTCTCTATTGAATACCAACATTTCAGGTCCACAAGCTCACTCTCAAGCCAGCTCAAGATCAGGAAGGCTAGGACTGAGTGAAGTCTGTAATTTTATTTTAAATGCATTTTTTACCTTTTGTTTAGTCAATTGTAATATGGTGGATCTTGAAGATAAGTAACCTTGCACACACACACTCAAGGGAGTGAGCAAAGGGAGATAGAGAAAATTAATTTTTCTGACCAAATCATACATGACAATTTTTATCATCTTTGATGATCTATACAGCTCACAACCCTAATTAGGACATTTCGATCAAGTAAACTTGATTAAGATAATCATCTTGGATGATACTCTCATCATCCTGGATGATATGCTTAAATCATAAAAAATAGCCGCCAATCTCATTTAAGCAAGATTTTATAACTCTCAAATTTGCACTAATTATACAGGATGATCCTAATCATCCTGGATGATTTGTACCAATCATGCTTAAATTGTTCAGGTGATTATAAGAGTAATTCAGGTTGTAGTGATCGATCATATCGTCTAGGATGATCAGAGAATTCTATGGGATGATCTATAAGAAAAACCTTAGTCTTCTCCTAATTTTCCTGGACGTCCCGAACTATCTGATGGATGATAATGCATGATTTTGAATTAATTGAACAAGAAGATCAAAGCAACATCCTGGATGATCACTTATATTTCCACATCATCCTGATTTATCTCCTGGACATCCCAAACTATATGTTGGATGATAATGTCTTATTATGAACTAATCGTATATGATGATGTCCATATCTTCTTGGATGTTCAAAACAAACTTTGTGTTCTATTCATACAAGAAACCCATATCTTCCTGGTTGGATGGACTGATTTAAATTAATCGTACAGGACGATTGATAGATCATCTTGGATGATCTTTAATAGCAAGTTAAAAATTAAGGTTTTTTAAGGCCTTCTATTTAAGCTCTCTTATTTGCTGATGATAAAATCTTTTTGCTGTTGTCGTAACCTGAGAGAGCTTAAATAAGGAGAATGAGAGCATGGGAGAGAGAGAGAGAGAGAAAATCTTATAAGGGGGAGTTTGTGACATGTTCACAAAGGTTTCTCCAAGCAAGGATTCATGTCGTCTTCTCCAATCATCATCCTTGGCTCCGTGGTAGCTCTAGGGAGGTCTTCATCAGCACTAGATCAAGATTCTCTACCTGCTTTAGGTGGAAGAAAATTGAGTTGGGGTTCTCTGCCTAGTTAAGGAGGAAGCAAAAGGAGTAGATTCTCTGCCTCATCGGGGTCGATGAAAAAATTTTGTAAAGGCTTCTCTGCCTTATTGTGGAAGCAAAAGGAGAAACACAATAGTTTTAGTGCAATAGTGCAATACTTGGAGGGGAGGCTCTAGGGGTAGATCAGGTTGATCGAACCACTATAAAAATCTGATGGTTCTTTCTATTTTTATTCTTGCACTTAATTTATGTATTATTTACTCTTGTCTATTTATATGGTTGAAATATGCTAATTCTAATTCTGTGAAATTTTTCTGCTTCCAACTTGGGATAAAAGTATTTTGTTTTAAAAATATCAAAAACCTAAAAAAAATTGTATTATTTAACTTAAATTTTTAAAAAACCAATTCATCCCCCCCCCCCCCCCTAGTTAGCCTCGAGCTAGTTCATAAGGGCTTAACAACCCTAACAAATTTCAAGTGGTATTAGAGCGGGATTCAAAATATCAAGTTTTAGAAAACTTTTAATTTAAGATCCATGGTTAACTTTGGTAACCATAATACGGTAGAAGGATATTCCATTACTCGGCTACCCTCATTTGATAGTATACAGTTTGATTTTTGGAAAACTCGCATGTCCGTCATTAATAATCTATAGATTATCGCATGTAGATGCTTATAAAAGAAGGTTATTCTGCACCAACACGTGAAATTAATGGCATAAAATTTGAACTTCCTTTTTATGAATGGACTTTTGATAATAGAGATCTAGTACAACTTAATGAAAAATGTTTGAACTATTTTTTATGCCCTAAAATTTAAAGATTACATACATGTTTCAACGTGTACAATTAGTAAAAAAAATTGGGATAGATTATGCATTACTTTTAAAGGCACAAGTGAAGTTAAGCAATCTAGGTTAAATATTTTACTTCATGACTATGAACTTTTTTGCATGAGACCTAGTGGGTCAATATCTGAAATGTTTACAAGGTTTACACAAAAAGACACCTCCATGCATGCCTTAGGAAGAGAGCTAACAAAGTATTAGAAAGTTAACTAAATTTTGAGATGTTTACATTCTTTCTTTGATGCTAAGATTAATATTATAACTGTATCCAAGCATTTGAATATTTATTCTATAGATAACGTACTTGAATCACTCATTTCTTACAAGTAAGGAGTGAATCAAAGACAACTTGATACTTCATATTCTTAGAATGATAATATTTCCTTAATTATAAGGAAATTCAAAAGCTTTTTGAGAAAGAAGCAAGAGCACCATAAAAAATGGGACAAAGGTAAGAATAGCAATAATTCTAAAGGTTCTTCTAATGTGATTTTCTTTGAATGCAGGAAGCCTGGACATATAAAATCTGATTTCGCTGCACATATGGCTCACCAAGAAAGGAAAAGGGTAAGGAGAAACCAAAGTTCAAGAAGGAAAAGCTAAGAACCCAAAAGTTTTTCTAGGCAAATTTTGCATCTAACTTCTCTAAAACTGAAGCTGAAGAGGATATAATAAACATATGTTTGATGGCGGATGATTATCTTGGTCACTCTAACTACGATGAGCTATGTGAATTAACATACAATTAATTGCTTGATGTTTTTGAGAAAATTTATTCATCTTATAGAAAGCTTAAAAAATCATATGCTGGCCTAAAATTGAAATTTCTAAACTTACAAAAAGATCATGAAGTATTGATTAAAGATCATTGTACACTTAATATAAATCACATGACATTATTAGAAGAAATTGTTGCTTTGAACAAAAAGTATTCTTAGTTGACTAATGTGCATGATTCCTTTAAATTACCATATGTTGAATTAGAAAATGCATATAAGGACTTGGATACTCTTGCAACTGATTTAGATAGTAGGGAGCATGCTTTGAAAATAGAAATTTCAATTCTTGAAAATGAAAATAAGTTTTTAGAAGATAAATTAACTTCTTTCAAAGAAAATAAAAAACTCCCTATGATGCTTGAGTTTTATAATCCATCAGATCAGCATGCATTCAAACCTAAGAAGAGGTATTATAACCCGAGTAGATTAATAAAACCTTTTCATGGTGTTAGATATTTTTTTGTGACATGCTAGGACATATCTCCCAAACTTGAACCATTTTCCATAGTACACATCCTGTGTGGAGACCTAAATTGCAAGATTTATAGTATAACACACATTCATTATATTCTTTTTTCCATAAGAAGGGACCCAAACTTGTTTGGATTCTTAAATCTAACATTTAATGATTTTTTAGGGGTGCTCTCACATAAAACCACATGAGAGCATGTGAAACATGGATAGAGGATGCTCATGCCATATGACTAGAGTTGCTAATCAATTCATTTCAATGGAGGCCAGCGATGGAGGTAAGGTCACTCTTGGAGATAACACCACTAGAAAAGTGATGGGCATAGGTATAATAAAAAACTCCAAGAACCTTTTAATTAAAACTGTTTTACTTGTTGATGGCCTAAAATAAATTTGCTAAGTATAATCCAGTTGTGTGACAACGACTACATAATTAAATTTCTAACTGCTAGCTCTATCATAAGCCTGAATGGAAAAATTATGCTGCATATAAAAAGATTAAATAATGTTTACATGCTAGATTTAAATTCTATTAACTCTGATAGTACCTTTTGCTTAAAAATTTTTGTTGATGGGTCTTAGTTGTTGCATACGAGGTTGTGTCATGCTAGCATGAAAACAATTAAAAAGGTAACCCAAAAAGACTTAGTAAGAGGGATCCCCGAGCTTGAATTCACTAACGACCATCTGTGTGATGCTTGTTAATTAAGAAAATAAGTCAAATCCTCTTTCCATTCTATTAAGGTCATTAGCACCTCTAAACTTATAGAGGTCCTTCACATGGATTTATTTGGACCCATTAGCACTACAAGATTAGCGGGAAAGGTCTTTGGGTTTATAATAGTTGATGACTACTCTAGGTTCACTTGGTCTAGATTTATGTCACTTGAAAGTGAGTCATTCAATGAATTTAAATTATTCTCCACTTGGATTTAGAAAAAGCTATGTTGTGATATCTAAACCATCCATAGTGACCATGGTGGAGAGTTTGAAAATGAGTGATTTGAAACTTATTGTGAGGAATAAGAGATTAGTCACAACTTCTCAACTTCTAAGACCCCTCAGCAGAATGGGGTAGCTGAAAGGAAGAATAGGACCTTATTGGAAGCTGCTAGAGCCATACTTGCTGAGTATTTACTTCTAAAATACTTTTGTTCAAAAGTGGTGAACATGGCCTATTATGTATTAAATAGGGTGAATATTAGATTCAAAAAGAATAAGACACCCTATGAGATCATTAAAGGTAGGACACCCAACCATTCTCACCTCTATGTCTTTGGATGTAAGGTTTTAATTCTAAATAATGGGAAATCACTCTTAAGAAAATTTGACCCAAAATCTGATGAGTATTCTTACGATATTGAAGTGTATGGAAATCCTATGGAGTGTTTAATAATAATACATTAGTGGTGGAGGAGACTACTCATGTAGTGTTTGATGAATCTAATTCTGAGAAGTCTAGGATTGAGGAAGATGATGAAGTAGCTGAGATTACTCAAGGAGTCAAAACTATAAATTTGGAGGAAATGGTAAAACCTCAAAACAATTTGCCTAAAGGATGGAGATATTCTTTAAGTTATCCTGAAGAACTGATCTTAAGAGACCCTTCAAAAAGTGTTAGAACTAGGCATACACTTGAAAAGATGTAAACCATTATGCCTTCATTTCAATGACTGAACCCACCAACATCAATCAAGCCCTTTCTCATGAATTTTGGATCCTAACCATACAAGAGGAACTAAACCAATTTGTTTGGAATGATGTCTGGGAGGTAGTAGAAAGAGCTAAGGACCAAAGTGTAGCAGGAACCAAATGGGTCTTTAAGACTAAGATGAATGATTCTTGTGTGGTGGTTAGAAATAAGGCAAGATTGGTGGTTAAGACATATAATTAAATAGAAGGGATTAATTTTAAGATGACTTTTGCTCCTATAGTTAGATTGGAAGCTATTAGTGTGCTATTAGTCTTTGCTTGTTATAAGGGATTTAAAGTTTTTCAAATGGATATCAAGAGTGCCTTTTTAAATGGGGTAATAAAAGAAGATGTATTTGTAGAGCAACCCCTAGGATTTGAGAATTCCCAATTTCCAAATCAGGTTTTTAAATTAAAAAATACTTTGTATGGGTTAAAACAGGAACCCAGGGTACGGTATGAGAGGCTTAACATATTCTTACTAGAAAGGGAGTTTATTATGGGGAGCTTAGACACCATCCTTTTTTTTAGGAGAGTAGGAGATGAATTACTCATTTTCTTGATCTATGTTGATCATATACTTTTTGGATCATCTGATAAAAACTTATGTTATGATTTTTCAAAAATAATAAAAATTTGAGAAAAGTATGATTAAAGAATTGTCCTACTTTTTAGGGTTTAACATAAGGCAATTTGATGATGGAACTTTTCTTAATCAATCAAAATATAGTAAGAACATCCTGAAGAAATATGAAATGGATAAAGCTAAGCCAATAAACACTTCCATGAGCTCCAGTGTTCAATTAAATAAATACTTAAATGGAAAATCAGTATATCAAATGAAATACAGAGGAATAATTAGATCGCTCCTTTACTTGACAGCTAGCAGACCTGATATAATATTTAGTGTTTACCTTTGTGTTAGATTTCAAGCTGGTCCAAAGGAGTCCCACCTGACTGCAGTTAAGAGAATTTGTATATATATCTTAGGGATCCAAAACTTAGGAATTTGGTATCCAAGGCATAACACTTCTTTTAAGACTATAGGACATTCTAATTCAGACTTTTTAGGGTGTATGGTGGATAAAAAGAGCACCTCAGGAACATGTCAATTCATAAGACAATAATTAGTCTTCTGGTCCAACAAAAAAACAAAACTTAGTTTCACTTTCCACTACTGAAGCTAAATACATAGCCTTATGAAGTTGTGTGGCCCAAGTCCTTTAGTTAAAGCTATATATTTTGGATTTAGGATGTCCTATAGGCATAAAGTCAATCCTATGTATTAACACTAGTTTCATCTGCATCTCTAAAAATCTTATATATAATTATAAAATAAATTATATTGACATAAAACATCACTTTATAAGGGACCATGTTACTAAATGAGATATTTAGCTACACCATGTAGCAACTAAAAACTAGCCGGCTGACATCTTTTCTAAACCACTGGTCTTTGAAGCTTTTAGCATATTAAGGACTCGATTAGGTGTCATAGATATTAATGCTTAAAATCATTGCTTTCTATTTTCAGATCTTAAAAATAGCCCAAAAAAATTAAAAAGATGCACAATGATTGCCAAATAATTGAAAGATACACAAAGACTATAAAAAAATAAAACGATGTGCAAAGTGCACCAAAAAACTAATAAGAGGCACAAAAGGAGCCCACAAAGAAATATGCTTCCTTCTCTTTCAAACCTTTAAATCTTAGTAGAATTCATATGTCACTTTATATCTTCAAACATTTGATTTTTGAAACCCATGATTTTGACTAATTACTGCTATATTATTCTATCAAATATTTTTTTGGAATGAAAATTTGAATAGATCACTTTTCTTATCTATTTTTCTTAGTTAGATCTTTGTTTTTAAAAGATTTTTTACCCTGTAAGAAGTCCAAGCTGGGGTTAACAAGATCGGTTGTTCTACCGTTTTTAGATTTCAGCTTTGTTAAATCATTTCTTATAAATTTTTAATCCAATCATAAGGGAAATTTATCATTTTCTTGTGTTGATCGATTGAAAAAAAACTTATAGTGTTTTTCTATTTTTGTTTGGTTTTTCTGTTGTACTCTACTTTTTCTTTCTAGTGTTTTCTAATTCCTCCTTTTTGTGATGATAAAAGGGGGAGTAGGTATGTTTATAAAAGCTTGTGTGCCTATAAAAGTTGTTTTTACTTAGTGCTTATTATTGTGTTCCATCTTAGTTGTTTTGTTTATATTATTATATTTTTTTCCATTATATATAAAAAATATTTTTCTTTTATCACCTCCCCAATTTTCCAAAGAATTAACTTAGTAAGGGGGAGTTTAGGGAATAGAAAAACACCCTTGAAAGATTTTAATAATAATGTTTGACATCATCAAAAAGGAGGAGATTGTTACAGATCTAGGACCAATTCTTGTGATTTTAATGATAACAAATATTATTGTTTTTTTATTTTCTATGCTATCTCCATATAATTAATGTTCATTGTATATCTATTTTCTCTATTGAATACTAATATTTCATGTCCACAAGCTCACTCTCTAGCCAGCTAAAGATCGGGTAGAGTAGAACTTAGTTAAGTCTATAATTTTAATATAAATAAATTTTCTACCTTTTCTTGAGTCAATTGTAATATGGTGGATCCTGAAGCTAAGTAACATTGCACACACGCACACTCAAGTAAGTGAGAAAAGGGAGATAGAGAAAATAATTTTTTCTTACCAAATCATAAATGGAAATTTTTTATCATCCTAAATGATCTGTTCAACTCACAACCCAAATTATGGCTTCTAGGTTAAGTAAACCTGATTAAGCAAATTATCCTAGACAATACTCCCATCGTCCTAGACGATATGTTTAAATAGCAAAAGCCAACCACCAAATAAATTTAGGCAAGATTTTATAACTCTCAAATTTGCACTAATCATACAGAATAATCCTAATCATCATGGACTTTTTATATAATTCATGCCTAAATTGATCAAGTGATTAGGAGAGTAATTAAGGTTAGAGTGATGGATCATATCATCCTATACGATTGTAAAATCGTACGGGATGATCTATATGAAAAACCTTAGTCTTCTCTTAAATCTCATGGATGTCTCGAACTATCTACTATATGATAATGTCTAATTTTGAACTAATCAAAGAGGACAATCAAAGAATCATTCTGGATGATCAATTATATTTCTACATCGTCCTGATTTATCTCCTAGATGTCCCGAACTATCTGCTGGATGATAATGTATGATTATGAACTAATCATATAGGATGATGTCTACATCATCTTGGATGATTAGAACAAACTTTATGTTATAATCATATAAGAAACCCAGATCATCCTGGCTAGAAGGTCTTATTTAAACTAATCGTATAGGATGATCGACATATCATCCTATACAATCCTTGACAATAAGTTCAAAATTAGGGCATTTTTAAGGCCTTCTATTTAATCTCTCTTATTTATTGGTGATAAAATATTTTGTTGTTATCCTAACCTGAGAGAGCTTAGAGAAGGAGAAGAAAAGCTTAGGAGAGAGAGAGAGAGAGAATCTTGTGAGGGGGAGTTTGTGAGGTGTTCACAAAGGTTGCTCCAAGCAAGGATTCAAGTTGTCTTCTCCAATCATCATCCTTGGCTCCTTGGTGTCTTTATAGAGGTCTTCATCAGCACTATATCAAGGTTCTCTGCCAGCTTCAGGAGGAAGTAATAGAAGTTGGGGTTCTCTGCCTACTTTAGAAGGAAGAAGAAGGAGTTTAATTTCTCTGTCTCCTCAGGGTTGGTGAAAAGATTTTGTAAGGGATTCTTAATCTTACTGTGGGAGAAAAGGAGAGACACTATAGTTTTAGTGCAATACCTGGAGGGGCGGCTTCGGGGAGTGGTTGAGGTTAGGTTGACTGAACTATTGTAAAAATCTAGTGTGTTCTTTCTACTTTTATTCCTGCATTTAAATCTCAAATTATTTGCTCTTGATTATTTATGTGGCTGAAATATCAAAATTCTATTTCTATGAAATTATTTTGCTTCTGCATTAGGATAAAAGTAATTTTTAAAAAAAATATAAGAAATCTTAAAAAGATTTTTCTTATTATTTATGTTAAATTTTTAAAACACCAATTCACCCCCTCCCTCTTGGTTAGCCTCGGGCTAGTTCATAACGCCTTAATAACCTTAACAAACTTTTATGCTACACATTAAAATTTTCATTTGACTTGATCTAAGCTATTTGTTTGAAACTACATACAATCTGACAGCTGCGATAGAGATCTATTGTAGTTAAGTGACATCGTTCTTGTGGTATTAATTATATAATCATTTCTGGCGGTGCAATCATGTCGATTGCGCTACTAGCCAATGATTTCTCTAAGGTTGGATTCCTTGAATAAGAGGCCGACGCAGGCCCGGCTAGGATCATTTAATGGGTTTTATATTTATTTTAAACCTAATTAATTAACATAACTTAAAATTTTACTAAAAACTTCTTTTAAATCATAAAAAAACTTATTATGTATCTTAATTCTCAGTTTTTAAAATTCTTTAATTTAAAATAAATATTAATTTAAAAAAATATGATATATTTTAAGTTATTTTAAATATTAAATATTTAATGTTTTTAATTAGGATTTATTTAAAATAATTTAAATTTTTTAAAACTTTAATTAATATATAATGATATTATTATCTAATTTTTAAGAAAAGAGTTTAAAAATTATATTAATTTAATTTCAAAACTATTTTAATATTACTTATATTTGATTATATATATATATATATATATATATATATATATATATATATATATATATATATATATATATATATATATATATATATATATATATATAATCAAAATATTCACACAAATTATTAAAAATAGAAAATTAAGCAAAATAAAATTTATATTTTATGTTAAATTTTTCATAACTTTAAAATATTTAGAAATCAATTAAATAAATTTAATTTCAAAATATTTAAAACATTTTAAATAATTATTAAATATTAAACATTAAAATATTTAATTAAATATGAAATAAAATATTATCTAAATTTTATAAAATAAATTTTAAACCATTTTAAAAAAATTACAATATTTAAACTTTAATTAAATTCTTTCCTTAAACCTTTCAACCAACCAGAATATCAAACAACTCTAACCAATTATCCTATATAGGACATATCCAACCCACATATCCTATATCACTCACTTTAGATGGTTTTATAAGATACCAATTCAATATCTAGGTGAGGCTGTTGTTTATATTTTTGTTGTGTGCCGAGTTTTTAAGATTTTATTGCATGTTAGTTAAAAATATATTGATGTGATTGTTTATTTAATTTATGCACTATGTGATGTGATTGATTATGTATTAGATTACCCCTAGGTTAGTGATTTTATTTGTTAATTCAATCTTATGCAAGTGGTCCTGCTCATATAAGAAAGTTCTCTGAGGTTTTTAGACCTTAATGAAGTATCCCTAAGGCTCACTAATATGAAAGTAATAATATCACTTAATGTGGAAGTTAGTACACTTATCAAAATTTTAAAGATGGTGATAATAATCTAATTAATACAATATAATATCAATCAAAGATTTACAACCAAGCAGTTATAATAGAAAATAAAATGCAAAAAAAAAAAAAAGAACACATTAAATTTTATAGTGGTTCGATCAAATCATGACCTACGTCCACTTCACGAAGTCACCCACTCAGGGTATTGCACTATCACTATAGTGTATCTCCTTTAGCCCCCACAGCTAGGCAGAGAAGCCCTTACAAACTCTCTTCCACCAACCCGATGTGGTAGAGGATTGTACTCCTTTCATAGGTTGAAAACATTGACTCCTTTTCACCCTCCTTGTGAGGTAGATAACTTGGACTCCTTTTCACCAACCTTGTGTGGCAGATAAACTTGAATCACTTTCACTTTCATTGGTGCAATAGAGTAGTCGGGTCCTTTGACACCAATGATATCTTCTTCTTCTCAAAACCTCCCTCAAGATAAACATTGAATCGATGGTACTAAGATGCAAGCTTGCCAGAGCAACCATGTGAAATCCCCTCCACATTCTCTTGAAACCCATAAGGATCTTCTCCCCCTCAAAGTCTACCATATTCTCTCTCCCTTTCAAGGCTCTCTCTTAAATTTTTCTCTAGAAGAAAATTGACTCAATGCTTACCAAAGTCTCTTAGAAAGTCTTATTATATAGCTTAAATATAGGTCTTAAAAAAAAAAAAATTAGTTCAATAGTCAAAGATTGTATAGTACGATCTAAAGATTATCGAATACAATGTGTAGAATTTAATCTGTTAGTATGTACGTTGACCGTTATTATAGTATGAACAATTTAATATGTTTATTCGTACTATATGATCATTAATACAAGTAGTTTATTTTCTTATTAGTACTATACGATCATCAGTACGATTGATTGATCGTACAATAAGATTAGTTCAACTAAAATATAGTTCATCCAAGATGAATCATGGGATTACCAAAATCATCTCTGTTGATTATACAATATGATCTAGTTCGTACCATATGATTAGAACAACTTTTCAAATTCAAAATTTTATTTAATTTAATAAATGGAGGACTTTCTAATTATAACAGATCATCTAGTACGATGTGTTATTTATATTGTATGATTAGTCATATTAAAAAAAATATTTTTATTAAAAAAAATAAACAATTTAATTAATTTATATAACACCAGATCATAGAGTATGATCCATATCATACAGTGCAATGTACAAAAAAAATTAAAATATTTAAAACATTTTTTCCCCTTGTGTATGTATGCATCGTCACTAAGCTAACATACATCCTTATAGAACTTAACTCAAGAAATTAAAAATAAATAAATGAAATTTACAAACTAATTAAACATAACCTATTCTACCCAATATTGAGCCCTGAATCTTCAAAGAACAGTACATTGTGTACTTTAAATATTAGTCAACACACAAATAAATATGCTCTACAAATACTAAGAGAAATAAAGAGGTAATCAATATTATTTGTTATCAGCATAATCATAAACTCGGAAGCCCGAGTTTCAACAATCTGCCCCTTTTTTATGATGGTAAATATTAATGATTGAATTTATAAACTAAAAATATTTTCTTCTAAACTCCCCCTCACTAAAAGAATTATATTAAAAAATAGGAGAAAGCTTTTTCTTAAGAGAATTAAATTTTAAAGCTAAATAACATAAAATAAAAAAAATTTAAACCACAAATACAACCAACCACAATACATTCTCCCCCTTTAATATTATCAAAAAGAAGAGATAAAATAACACTTAAATTAAAAAACATGTAGAACAAAATAATAATATAATAAAGAAACAAAAATATAAATAATTAAATGCACAAATAAACCTTAACATATTTATACCTCATCGTCTTGCTCCTTCATTGCCTTGGTCCTATTCTGATGATTTAAACTGCCGAAGAGATTTGATTTGTTTTTTAATCTTTTTACCATATTACAATTGGCCCATTTTTACTTTTTTCCTTAGCACAAAGAGTTTTTAAGTTAGGGAATTCAAATTTTAGATGTCCGGGTTTCCTACACCCAAAATAAATAACGCCAGAAACAAAACTTAATATTTTTACCATTTTTATATTTGCTCCACTTTCGTTGATGCTTATGTTTATACTTCAGAAGACTTTCAAATTTGTTTGTTAGTGGTCATCTTATCATTCTCATCATTTCCTAAGTCATCTTTATCTGTGTCTTTTGCTTTTAGTACTATAACCTTTTCATTACCTTCATTCAAAAGTCTTTGACTTGCACTTTACTCATTGGCAATTTGTGAGCTGATCAGATTATCAATAAAATAATCATTCAAGTTTTTTAATTCACATATAGTAGTGACTTTAGCATCAAATTTAACATGTAGATAATGTAGAATTTATTGACATTTTATAAGTTTAAAATTTCTCTATCTAAAGCATTAAATGATGTAACAATCTGAGTAAACATAGTAGACATGTATTAGTAGTCACATAAGATTTCATGTAAAACTTTTCATAGTCATGTAATAATTGTTTGACTTCACTACTACCTTTATATGTAAAATATAGTTTATCCCAATCTTCCTTGCGAGTGATACATGTAGAAACAGTCATATAATCTTCACAAGTTAAAGCATAGAAAAAATAATTCAAACATTTAACCTTGAATTGAGCATTAATTTGTTCTATTCTACTCCATTTAGTAAAACAAATACCAATTTTGACTCCTTCTACAACACGTGATGGTATCGAATCACCAGTTTGAATCATATGCCACATTCGATAATTAATTAATTGCAAGAAAGTAGACATACAAATTTTCCAAAAATAAAAAATATTTTCAGTTAAAGGTGGTCACATGATTAAAAAGCCTTTCGTAATGTTCTGATCCAAAATATGTCATGATCATTTTCTAAAGGTTTTCTTAAACATTATTTTTGAACCCGCTCTAATACCACTTGAAAGTTCTCTGAGATTATTAGACCTCAATGAATTGTTCATAAGGCTTGATGTAGAAGCTAGTACACTTATAAAAAGTTACAAATATGGTGATAATAATCTAATCAATACTATATAATATCAATCACAGATTTTCAACAAAGCAGTTATAAATGAACATAAAATCTAAAAAAATAAACTACAGAAAATAAAATTAGAAGGAACACACCATATTTTATAATGGTTCAGTCAAACCATAACCAATATACACTTCCTGGAGTCATCCACTATGGTATTGCAATATCACTATAGTGTCTCTCCTTTATCCCCCACAACTATGTGGAGAAGCCCTTAAAAAATCTCTTCCACCAACCCAGTGTAGCAGAGGACCGTACTCCTTTCACATGTAGAGAACCTTGACTACTTTTAACCCTCCTAGTGAGGAAGAGAACCTGAACTCCTTTTAACACTCCTGGTGAGGCAGATAACCTTGAATCATTTTTGCCTTTCCCAGTGCAGCGGAGTAGCCGGGTCCTTTGACACCAAAGAGATCTTCTTCAATTCTTCCTAAAAATTCTCACAAGACAAACCTTAAATCTATTGGTACTAAGATGCAAGCTTACCGGAGTAACCAAGTGGAACCCCCTCCACACTCCCTTGAAATAGACATGGATCTTCCCCCTCACAAACTCCACCATTTCTTCTCTCCCTTTTAAGGCTTGAAACCCCCTCCACACTCCCTTGAAACCCACAAGTATCTTCTCCCTCTTAAACTCAACCCTTTCCTCTCTCCATTTCAAGGCTGTCTCTTTAAATATTCTCTAGAAGAAAAAATACTCAATGCATGACAAAGACTCATACAAAGTCTTATGAGAAAGCTTAAATACAGGGCTTCAAAAAATCCTAAATAATTAGTTCATTAGTCTAATATTATATAATATGATCTAATGATTGTCTAGTATGATCTGTAGAATTTGACCTATTAGTATTGTACGATCACCAGATAGTATAGTATGAATATTTCAATTTGTCTGAACCTATTGTACGATCATCAATACGAATAGTTCAATTTGCCTATTAGTACTATAAGATCATCAGTATAAATGATCGATCGTATAGTATAATTAGTTCAACCAAAATGTAGTTCCTCCAGGACGAATCATGGGATGACCAAAATCATCTTTGCTGATCGTACAATATGATTTAGTTCATATAGTACGATCAAAATATCAAAATTATGCAAATTCGATTGAGTAATCATAGGATTAAATTAGGCAATATTTTAAATATCGTGCAGTATGATTAGATTGTATAGTATGATTATAACAACTTTTTAAATTCAAAATTTTACCTAATTTAATGAAAGCTTTCTAATTATAACAAATCATCCATTATGATGTGGTGTTTGTACTACACTATTAGTTATATTTAAAAAATATTTTTCCCAAAAAAATAATATATTTATATTTATTTTTATAACACCATATCATACAGTATGATCTATATCATATAGTATAATATACAAAAAAATTAAAATATTTAAAAACATTTTTGCTCCCCTTGTGTGTCTATACGGTCACTAGGCTAACATACATCCTTATAGGACTTAACTCATGAAATTAAAAATAAATAAATGAAAATGAAGACTCATTTAATATAATCTATTCTACAAAATTATGATCCTTGAAGCTTCAAAGAATGGTGCATGATATACATGAAATATCAGTCAACACACAAACAGATATTCTCTACAAACACTAAGAGAAATAAAGAGTTAATCAATAATATTTATTATTATCAAAATCATAAACTTAGAAGCTCGAGTTACAAAAAGAGAAGGCATTTGAAAGTAAAAGAGGAAAAAACTAAAAATATTAAATTGCTGCAGATGCTCGCTGCACTTACGTCCCCCTTTAAAATTTAATAGAGCATGGCAAAGTGTAGTTGGTTTGAGCATTTTAAAATTCCAATATATAAGTTCTTGGGATTATTTAAATGATGTTTTATTAGGATAACCCTGCAGAATCTTGTGTATAGATTTTTAATTTTCATTAAATATAATTTAAGTCTATTAAATTATAAATTTTTAAGTGACATTTGAGATGAGATGAAGCATTTAATTTGGAATGCAAAAAAGAAGGGACATCCGTTATGAGAGAGTTCCCATCTACCTGGAGATCCAAATTAAGATTGTTTTAAAATAACTAAAGGTAAAAGATAACTGCTCTTTTGAGAGGGAGTTTCTTTTCATTTAGATATCTAGACCCAATGATCCAAGCAGCCCATAGGACTTAGATACTCTTGAAACTGATTTAGATAGTAGGGATTCTTGAAAATGAAAATAAGTTTTTAGAAGATAAATTAACTTCTTTCAAAGAAAATAAAAAACTCCTATGATGCTTGAGTTTTATAATCCATCAGATCGGCATGCATCATTCAAACCTATGAAGAGGTATTATAACCCGAGTAGATTAATAAAACCTTTTCATGGTGTTTGATATTTTTTGTGGCATGCTAGGACATATCTCCCAAACTTGAACCATTTTCCATAGTACACATCCTGTGTGGAGACCTAAATTGCAAGATTTATATTATAACACACATTCATTATATTCTTTTTTCCATAAGAAAGGACCCAAACTTATTTGGATTCCTAAATCTAACATTTGATGATTTTTTAGGGGTGCTCTCACATAAAACCACATGAGAGCATGTGAAACCTGGATAGTGGATTCCCATGCCATATGACTGGAGTTGCTAATCAATTCATTTCAATGGAGGCCAGCGCTGGAGGTAAGGTCACTCTTGGAGATAACACCACTAGAAAAGTGATGGGCACAGGTATAATAAAAAACTCCATGAACCTTTTAATTAAAACTATTTTACTTGTTGATGGCCTAAAATAAATTTGCTAAGTATAATCCAGTTGTGTGACAACGACTACATAATTAAATTTCTAACTGATAGCTCTATCATAAGCCTGCATGGAAAAATTATGCTGCATATAAAAAGATTAAATAATATTTACATGCTAGATTTAAATTCTATTAATTCTGATAGTATCTTTTGCTTAAAAAATTTTATTGATGGGTCTTAGTTGTTGCATACGAGGTTGTGTCATGCTAGCATGAAAACAATTAAAAAGGTAACACAAAAAGACTTAGTAAGAGGGATCCCCGAGCTTGAATTCACTAACGACCACCTGTGTGATGCTTGTTAATTAAGAAAATAAGTCAAATCCTCTTTCCATTCTATTAAGGTCATTAGCACCTCTAAACTTATAGAGGTCCTTCACATGGATTTATTTGGACCCATTAGCACTACAAGATTAGCGGGAAAGGTCTTTGGGTTTATAATAGTTGATGACTACTCTAGGTTCACTTGGTCTAGATTTATGTCACTTGAAAGTGAGTCATTCAATGAATTTAAATTATTCTCCACTTGGATTTAGAAAAAGCTATGTTGTGAGATCTTAACCATCTATAGTGACCATGGTGGAGAGTTTGAAAATGAGTGATTTGAAACTTATTGTGAGGAATAAGAGATTAGTCACAACTTCTCAACTTCTAAGACCCCTCAGCAGAATGGGGTAGATGAAAGGAAGAATAGGACCTTATTGGAAGCTGCTAGAGCCATACTTGCTGAGTATTTACTTCTAAAATACTTTTGTTCAGAAGTGGTGAACATGGCCTATTATGTATTAAATAGGGTGAATATTAGATTCAAAAAGAATAAGACACCCTATGAGATCATTAAAGGTAGGACACCCAACCATTCTCACCTCTATGTCTTTGGATGTAAGGTTTTTATTCTAAATAATGGGAAATCACTCTTAAGAAAATTTGACCCAAAATCTGATGAGTATTCTTAGGATATTGAAGTGTATGGAAATCTTATGGAGTGTTTAATAAGAATACATTAGTGGTGGAGGATACTACTCATGTATTGTTTGATGAATCTAATTCTGAGAAGTCTAGGATTGAGGAAGAAGATGAAGTATGTAAGATTACTCAAGGAGTCGAAACTATAAATTTGGAGGAAATGGTAAAACCTCAAAACACTTTGCCTAAAGGATGGAGATATTCTTTGAGTTATCCTGATAACTGATCTTAAGAGACCCTTCAAAAAGTGTTAGAACTAGGCATACACTTGAAAAGATGTAAACCATTATGCCTTCATTTTAATGACTGAACCCACCAACATCAATCAAGCCCTTTCTCATGAATTTTGGATCCTAACCATACAAGAGGAACTAAACCAATTTGTTTGGAATGATGTCTGAGAGGTAGTAGAAAGACCTAAGGACCAAAGTGTAGAAGGAACCAAATGGGTCTTTAAGACTAAATTGAATGATTCTTGTGTGGTGGTTAGAAATAAGGCAAGATTGGTGGTTAAGACATATAATTAAATAGAAGGGATTAATTTTAAGATGACTTTTGCCCCTATAGTTATATTGGAAGCTATTAGAGTGCTACTAGTCTTTGCTTGTTATAAGGGATTTAAACTTTTTTAAATGGATATCAAGAGTGCCTTTTTAAATGGGATAATAAAAGAAGATGTATTTGTAAAGCAACCCCCAGGATTTGAGAATTCCCAATTTTCAAATCAGGTTTTTAAATTAAAAAAAACTTTGTATGGGTTAAAACAGGAACCCAGGGTACGGTATGAGAGGCTTAACATATTCTTACTAGAAAGGGAGTTTATTAAGGGGAGCGTAGACACCATCCTTTTTTTTAGGAGAGTAGGAGATGAATTACTCATTTTCTTGATCTATGTTGATCATATACTTTTTGGATCATCTAATAAAAACTTATGTTATGATTTTTCAAAAATAATAAAAATTTGAGATAAGTATGATTAGAGAATTGTCCTACTTTTTAGGGTTTAACATAAGGCAATTTGATGATGAAACTTTTCTTAATCAATCAAAATACATTAAGAACATCCTGAAGAAATATGAAATGGATAAAGCTAAGCCAATAAACACTTCCATGAGCTCCAATGTTCAATTAAATAAATACTTAAACTGGAAAATCAGTATATCAAATGAAATACAGAGGAATAATTAGATCGCTCCTTTACTTGACAGCTTGCAAACCTGATATTAATTTAGTGTTTACCTTTGTGTTAGATTTCAAGCTGGTCCAAAGGAGTCCCACCTGACTGTAGTTAAGAGAATTTGTATATATATCTTAGGAATCCAAAACTTAGGAATTTGGTATCCAAGGCATAACACTTCTTTTAAGACTATAGGACATTCTAATTCAGACTTTGTAGGGTGTATGGTGGATAAAAAGAGCACCTCAGGAACATGTCAATTCATAAGACAATAATTAGTCTTCTGGTCCAACAAAAAACAAAACTTAGTTTCACTTTTCACTAGTGAAGCTAAATACATAGCCTTATGAAGTTGTGTGGCCCAAGTCCTTTAGTTAAAGCTATATATTTTGGATTTAGGATGTTCTATAGGCATAATGTCAATCCTATGTATTAACACTAGTTTCATCTGCATCTCTAAAAATGTTATATATAATTATAAAATAAAACATATTGACATAAAACATCACTTTATTAGGGATCATGTTACTAAATGAGATATTTAGCTACACCATGTAGCAACTGAAAACTAGCCGGCTGACATCTTTACTAAACCACTGGCCTTTGAAGCTTTTAGCATCTTAAGGACTCGATTAGGTGTCATAGATATTAATGCTTTAAATCATTGCTTTCTATTTAAAGATCTTTTTTTTTTTTGCAAGTTTGTTTCTGTTTATGTTCTTCTGTTTTTCCCTTTTTTTTCATTTATATGTTATTTTTCTCTTCTTTATTTTTTTTTTAATCAGACCAATGGTCATTGCTGGTATTGATTTCTTAAATGACGTTTTTTTCCTTATTTTTGTTTCTGAAAATGTGTAAATAATGATTGGCCTCCCTAAAACAGTTAAAGGAAGAAACAATGTTGATTGTTTCTCTTTCTTTAACCCTTTTAGCGATATAATTTTCTCTTTGAAAAAAGAAAATCTATTTCAAATTAAAAGTTAGGCTTTGAAATTGAGATCTTTTATATCTGCTTATAGTAATCTATCTCATATAAATAATGTTCAAAGTTATTAAATCACTTTCAAGTTTTTCTTAATTAGGTTGTTGCATTTATCATAAGAAATGATTCTAATTTGTGGTTTATTCTTCCTTAAATTAGATAGTGAGTTTTTCTTCTCATATATCTTGAATATATTCTCATAATTGAGAGTATTTAAAGGTTTCAAAAGCGAGCTAGCTCGCAAAATGACAAGAGTCATAAAAATAGCCCAAAAAATTAAAAAGATACACAATGATTGCCAAATAATTGAAAGATATACAAAGACTATCAAAAATAAAAAGATGTGCAAAGTGCACCAAAAAACTAATAAGAGGCACAAAATGAGCCCACAAAGAAATAAGCTTCCTTCTCTTTCAAACCTTTAAATCTTAGTAGAATTCATATGTCACTTTATATCTTCAAACATTTGATTTTTGAAACCCATGATTTTGACTAATTACTTTGCTATATTATTCTATAAAATATTTTTTTGGAATGAAAATTGATTAGATCACTTTTCTTATATATTTTTTTTAGTTAGATCTTTGTTTTTAAAATATTTTTTACCCTGTAAGGAGTCCAAGCTGGGGTTAACAAGATCAGTTGTTCTAATGTTTTTAGATTTCAGCTTTGTTAAATCATTTCTTATAAATTTTTAATCCAATCATAAGGGAAATTTATCATGTTCTTGTGTTGATCGATTGAAAAAAAACTTATTGTGTTTTTTATTTTTGTTTGGTTTTTCTGTTGTACTCTACTTTTTCTTTCTAGTCTTTTCTAGTTCCTCCTTTTTGTGATGATAAAAGGGGGAGTAGGTATGTTTATAAAAGCTTGCGTGCCTATAAAAGTTGTTTTTACTTAGTGCTTATTATTGTGTTCCTTCTTAGTTGTTTTGTTTATATTATTATATTTTTTCCATTATATATAAAAAATATTTTTTTTTATCACCTCCCCAATTTTGCAAAGAATTAACTTAGTAAGGGGGAGTTTAGGGAATAGAAAAACACCTTTGAAAGATTATAATAATAATGTTTGCCATCATAAAAAAGGAGGAGATTGTTACATATCTAGGACCAAGTCTTGTGATTTTAATGATAACAAACATTATTGTTTTTTATTTTCTATGCTATCTCCTAATAATTAATGTTCATTGTATATCTATTTTCTCTATTGCATACTAATATTTCATGTCCACAAGCTCACTCTCTAGCCAGCTAAAGATCGGGTAGACTAGAACTTAGTTAAGTCTATAATTTTAATATAAATACATTTTTTACCTTTTCTTGAGTCAATTGTAATATGGTGGATCCTGAAGCTAAGTAGCATTGCATACACGCACACTCAAGTAAGTGAGAAAAGGGAGATAGAGAAAATTATTTTTTCTTACCAAATCGTACATGGAAATTTTTTATCATCCTAGATGATCTGTTCAACTCACAAGCCAAATTATGGCATCTAGGTTAAGTAAACCTGATTAAGCAAATCATCCTGGACGATACTCCCATCGTCCTAGACGATATGTTTAAAAAGCAAAAGCCAACTGCCAAATAAATTTAGGCAAGATTTTATAACTCTCAAATTTGCGCTAATCATACAGAATAATCCTAATCATCATGGACTTTTTATATAATTCATGCCTAAATTGATCAAGTGATTAGGAGAGTAATTAAAGTTAGAGTGATGGATCATATCATCCTTGACGATTGTAAAATCGTATGGGACGATCTATATGAAAAACCTTAGTCTTCTTTTAAATCTCATGGATGTCTCGAACTATCTACTATATGATAATGTCTAATTTTGAACTAATCAAAGAGGATAATCAAAGAATCATCCTGGATGATCAATTATATTTCTATATCATCCTGATTTATCTCCTAGATGTCTCAAACTATCTGCTAGATGATAATGTATGATTATGAACTAATCATATAGGATGATGTCTACATCATCTTGGATGATTAGAACAAACTTTATGTTATAATCATATAGGAAACCCAGATCATCCTGGCTAGAAGGGCTTATTTAAACTAATCGTATAGGATGATCGACATATCATCCTATACAATCCTTGACAATAAGTTGAAAATTAGAGCATTTTTAAGGCCTTCTATTTAATCTCTCTTATTTATTGGTGATAAAATTTTTGTTATTATCCTAACCTGAGAGAGCTTAGAGAAGGAGAAGAAAAGCTTAGGAGAGAGAGAGAGAATCTTGTGAGGGGGAGTTTGTGAGTTGTTCACAAAGGTTGCTCTAAGCAAGGATTCAAGTTGTCTTCTCCAATCATCATCCTTGGCTCCTTGGTGTCTTTATAGAGGTCTTCATCAGCACTATATCAAGGTTCTCTGCCTGCTTCAGGAGGAAGCAATAGGAGTTGGGGATCTCTACCTACTTTAGAAGGAAGAAGAAGGAATTTAATTTCTCTGTCTCCTCAGGGTTGGTGAAAATATTTTGTAAGGGATTCTTCGTCTTACTGTGGGAGAAAATGAGAGACACTGTAGTTTTAGTGCAATACCTGGAGGGGCGGCTTCGGGGAGTGGATGAGGTCAGGTTGACTAAACTATTGTAAAAATCTAGTGTGTTCTTTCTATTTTTATTCCTGCATTTAATTGTCAAATTATTTGCTCTTGATTATTTATGTGGCTGAAATATCAAAATTCTATTTCTATGAAATTATTTTGCTTCTGCATTAGGATAAAAGTAATTTTTTAAAAAAATATAAAAAATCTAAAAAAAAATTTCTTATTATTTATGTTAAATTTTTAAAACACCAATTAACCCCCTCCCTCTTGGTTAGCCTCGGGCTAGTTCATAACGCCTTAATAACCTTAACAAACTTTCATGCTAAACATTAAAATTTTCATTTTACTTGATCTAAGCTATTTGTTCGAAACTACAGACAATCTGACAGCTGCGACAGAGATCTATTGTAGTTAAGTGGCATCGTTCTTATGGTATTGATTATAAAATCATTTCTGGTGGTGCAATCATGTCGATTGCGCTACTAGCCAATGATTTCTCTAAGGTTGGATTCCTTGAATAAGAGGTCGACGTAGGCCCGGCTAGGATCATTTAATGGGTTTTATATTTATTTTAAGCCTAATTAATTAACATAACTTAAAATTTTATTAAAAATTTCTTTTAAATAATAAAAAAACTTATTATGTATCTTAATTCTCAGTTTTTAAAATTCTTTAATTTAAAATAAATATTAATTTAAAAAATATGATATATTTTAAGTTATTTTAAATATTAAATATTTTTAATTAGGATTTATTTAAAATAATTTAAATATTTTAAAATTTTAATTAATATATTATGATATTATTATCTAATTTTTAAGAAAAGAGTTTAAAATTTATATTAATTTAATTTCAAAATTATTTTAATATTACTTATATTTGGTCAACAAACCTTTAAATGGCCAAATCTATGAGTTGGAACTAATCCACTCCATCTTAATTTCCTCCAAACCATTCAAGCAGTTTCCTAAGGACCCTTTACTGCCACATTAGCAGTCCAAGTGGCTTTGGACTGGTCAAAGAGTCAAACCAACCCTTTGGAGTGGTCAACCTCTATTCAAACTCCCTCCTCATTGGTACTATATTGCTTTTAAACCTCTCCATCAACTCCTTCCATTCATCTAGACTCCAGCTCATTGACCCTTGACCTGTTGACCGGTCAATAGGAACTCGAATGAGCTCTAAAGGGTCAACCCGATCAAACCAAACTCCCTAGACTAAACCAGACCCCTGAAGCCCATGGGATCCAGTCCAAAAGCTTCCCTGGACTCAACCAAACCCAGGCAGACCTCTTAGTGCATCTCCAGCTCAGGCCTAATGGCTTGTGGTCCCCCAATGCACATGGGAAGGACGTCCAACCTTGCCACCTGAGCTATACTCTCCCTTCTCTTTTAACCATTTGAGACACATGTCCTATATCCCAGCCTCCTCCCTAAATGATTTCAACCGCTCCTTTTAGCTCCAAGCAACTGAATAGGCAAGAGGAACAGGATTTGCTGATTCGAACCAATCGCCCATTTCACTCATCCCCCAGAGAGCTTAGGGTTTCATCTATGGAAGCTTTCTCCAAGCTCAAATTCTTCTAGGAATTTGAGTGCAGACAATCCACAAGCTCAACAATACCTGAATCATCCAAAACCGTCCATTATATTAAGGTAAATCCTAAACCCTAGGTATTTATCTAGGTTCTTAAATAAATCACTAAACATTGCATCAACAGCTAAGAAAACTATCCCTCACTCTTACTTAGATCCTATTATAACTCTGTTAAAAATTTTAAGTAATTTGGTTTAGTATTTTATGAAAATGAAAAACAAATGAATCTAAGGTTAGGGGGTTGATGGAGGAGGAAGATGAGTTTGCAGCCATTGGATCTGTTCTATTTAGGCCAACGGCTAAGATTAGGTAGAATTTGCTATCCGTTATGACCTATTGAAACCCCAGGCTAACCGATTCTTATCCGGCAGAATCTCGACCGTCAATCTAAACTACGAGAGGTAGATCTATCGTTCGATTATTCTGGATCGAACTTGATAGCATGGGCTCGATCTCAGCCATCGGATCCGCGCTGTGATGGTTCCAACGGCTAAAAAATCTTATTGAGCTAGTTAAGTGGCGGGTCTCGCTTGACTGCCGCCATCTGCGTGGATGTACCCGCATGCACCGCGTGCCTCGGTCAGCACCGCCGTTTGACCCGATTTATTAATGGCTTAATTTAAATCTAAAAATACCTAAAACTTCAAAAAATTCATAAGAATTTCATTTCTTGTCTTTTTTGGAGTTCTTAGGCTTGGTTTGCTCTTATTTTAAAATACTATATTTTAAAAATAAATTAAAATTATTTTAAGCAATATTTTCTTAATAATTTTAATAATGTATAAAACCTTATTTTTTTTTAAATAAAAATATATAAACCATTTTTGAGCTAAAATTTGGCAGAGGTATAATATGGTCTAACTTTGATTTCCCATATTTTTTTTCAAGTCCATTTGATGCAATCTCAATTGGATTATGAATTTATAAAAATCTTGATCATGATTTGATCTTGATTCTTGAAATTTCATGATCCATTCAATTTAAAATCAATCAATGCATGCTAGGGCTCTATGGAAGCAGTGAGGATCCCTCTTTTACTAAAAAATATTCATTCATCGTAATCATGTATTGTTTGAATTCTAAATTTTCTTTTATATGTATATAATTTTATATACATTATTTCCAAACCACACTTGATCTTGACTTCAAAATGGGTTAAATTTTATTTGAAAATGTTTGCCTACATTCTCAAATGTCTCTAATTCAATTTGATGCTTCTTATCTTTTATAGTTAAATATATGAGTTCATAGGTCACTATGCGACCTATGACTTTAATGATTTACTATAATCATTCCATAGAGTATTAGGGTACTTTATCTTGTTCATGATTGCTTTATGGTTTGATTGTAATTAGTGTCCAAGGGTTAGAAGAACTTGATTGCTATCCTTTAACCTAGTGATATTAAGGACAACAATTAAGGTGTGCCTTAGTAAACTTAGATCAATCTAGGATACATTTCATACATCCCTCTTGGGATGAAACATCAACTTAGAAAACTAGTGTCATTGCCCCTTGATCTAACACACATCGATTTGATATTAATCAATCTTATAATAACTAGTAGATCTAAGTAACCTTTCCTTAAGGGTCTTAATTTTCAATAAATGGTAATAAATCAAATAAAACTCCTAAAAATTCATAATCAACTTCATTTAATCATAATCAGTACTAAATCAAATATTCAATCTTTCAAAATTAAAATCAAGCTTAAATCTCATTAAATCATTAATTAACTCTTAATCACCTCTAATTAGATATCTATTAAATAAATAATAATAATTAAAAATTAAAATTATTTAAAATTCAAGATTAATTTTAATTCATCCCAAATCAAGTCTATAATCATTTAATGTTCAAATGAAAATTACTAATCTCATTAAATTTTAATTAAATCCCTAAAATACCCTTAATTAACCTTTATTCAAGTAAATTCAATAAAATTCATTAAAAATTAAATAAAGTCAAGTAAAATCCAAAGATATCAAATAGATTCATTCAAAATCAAATAAAAATAGAAATACATTAATTTTAATTTTTAAACAATTTTCTTATTAAAAATTCATTAATAATTCACTAATTAAATTATTCCTTTAATAATTAATTAAAAAATATTAAATAAATTCTAAAATTCTTAAAAATTAAATAAAATCAGAGAATAATAACTTGAATTAAAAATGGAATTTGTAAATCATTTTTAAATATTAATTCATTAATAATTTATTAAATAACTCATTTTTTTATAAATAATTAATTAAATATAATAAATAAATCCTAAAATTCATTCTTGAATTAAATGAATTTCAGAGATTAATCTACACAAGTTAAATAAAGTTTTTGAACTTTTTTCTAATTTAATTTCATTAATAAATTTTCCATTCTTAATTAAATTCATTAAATTTCAATAAATGATTAAAAAATTCTAAATATTTCAATAAAATATATTAAAATTTAAATTAAATTTTAATTCATTTAAGTTAAATTAATTTGATAGTTTGATTGATTAAGATTTATTTTAATCATTCAAATTTGATTATTAATTTAGATTAAATAGATTAAGGCCTTTATGCCTAAAACTTGATTCCTTTTGGAGGGCTTTAGGCATTTTGATTTAAAGGGCCTTTAATATATCTAAATAACCAAAAGATCTCCTATGTATTGTGCACGACTCCTTTTAGGAAGGCACTAATACATTTGGATTCGGAGATCTTCAAACTCTTAATAATATACCGACCTTATGTGACATAAATGACTCCTTAGGGAAAGTATGTCACATTGCATTTGTAAGGTCTCTTTCTCTCTCTCTAATAAAAATTTGGGGACTCTTAAATGAATACCTGTCTTCCATATAAGATGGGTGTTCATTCTGAAAGTCCTAGGACTTATAAATTGATAACTTCCTACACTTAGGGAGTTATCAATCTATAAGTTCTTTAAAACTAAATCAAATAACATCTAAAACTGGAATTATTTTAAAAAGTTAAATATACATTACTTAAATTTCAATTAAATTCCCATTTGGCCTTTAATAAATAAACTTTAATAATACATGCAATCCAAACATAAATTCCTATAGGACCTATCCAAGCCACACAATCTTTTTCACATACTTAGATGCTTGCTAGGACAACCAACTCTAGCCTAGGCTAGGCTGGTGGTTTGTTGTGGTTTTGTTTGCCGGTGTCTTTCCTAGAGGGCACCCATGTGTGTTTGCTTACTTTCCTATAAATCATAACATGCATATTTACTTTATATCAATGCACCAGAGTGCGGAGTGAATAAGTGAGGGCCATGTACTTTACTTTGCTGTCTTTACTTTGCATTTATAACTATTCAAAATGTACTTATCAGTTTCATAATTACATAACTGCTTCTGTTTACTTGCTTTATATTCTTGCAAAGTAGAATGTTCTTAGGATCTGATGTACTTATAAAGAGAAATGTAAATTTTATTTTCTTAGATTTGTTTTATATAGATTGAGTATGTAAAGTGCCTTGAGTCTGTAAAAGGATTAAAAATAATTGCTTATACATGTTCAAATGGGGCTCCAAAAAGTAATATTCTCCCTAAGGAGGATGTTCCTTTTTGGAATCCCGTAGAAGACTTGGAGCCTGAAGACCATAAGCAATTATATTTAATTCTACTCTCTTATAGGTTTAGAACCCAGGTTTGTTGTTGGTGGGGCCTGGCCACCTTAACTTTACTGTAGAACCTGGGATGTAACCTATAAATTTTATGTTAATAAAATCAGCTCTTTCATATATATAACAATTTCATGCATCATTAGCATACGAGTAGATTTTCGGTTTTTGTAAGCATATTCTATTGCATTTGATTTAAATTCTTTAACCATTCCTTGATTCATAGGATAGAACTTCCTTAAATCTTGCATTCATACGAGAATTATTGTGATTAGGATTGTTAGCTTGCAGCCCAGTCTAGGTAGGTGGTAAGTCCATAATGTATACACTTTCTCCTTGCACTTTCTTCAATCTAATCAACTCTAAACATCAAAATCAAGTGTTAAAGTCTATAATCTAAAGCCTGAGCATAAAAATTTAAATTAGCCTAAATATTTAGTTAAATTTGTATACAATTTTAAAATTAATTAGTCTTCATTTAAATCAAGAGTGTTCTCTTAGGAGACGTAATTAACTATAGGGGCTTGCCCCTATAGGAAGTCTAGATCCTAGAATAATCTAAACCCCTACCTTAGTTTTCTTTCTAAGGTAGGGGAAAGATATGTGAAACATAGATCGTGCTTTATCTATATTTTAAAAATTTATCTTATAATCAAAGGATAGGTAGATAATTGATCTGCTTTCACAGGCAAATCAAATATCTTCTATATTTGATTATGAAAATAAATTCATAATTCATTATTCTAATCGGGTCGATAGGATAAAATGCTTATCATCCTTTGGGATGATTTGTATATTCCCTATGCTGCACCTAATTAGAAGAATGAATTATAGTCTTCTTTCTTTAAAATTAAAAGAAGGATATTAGACTACCCTTCGGGGTGGTATAATATCCGACTATGTGGATTTGATTGAAAGAAAATATTAAAATTTAAATAAAGCAAATCACGTGAGAAACTCAGAGCATCTTCAGAAAAATTTTCTCACAGTGACTCTTTCTAATCTTAACTATCATTGGAGCTAGTCTTATCATTTCATGTAAATGGTCTTATATCATTTTATCCATAAAAATAAAGTCACTTATTAATAGGGGTGATAGAGTAACCTATATAATTGTGAAATGAATTAGTTCTCTATCAATCCATAACAATGCTTAGGTTTTCTTTGATACATAAAAATTATAAAATCTCTTCTTAAAAATTGCAAGTATATGTGTCAAATCAAATAATATAGTTATAGAGAAGAGTATTGATCCCACGAGGAAGATATGCTCAACTTGCAAATATTAGTATTATCTACTAAAATTATAATAATTATCCTACTCAATAAAAATAAAGTTTATGGAGATTCTATCACTTAAATAAAATTAAATAAAGATAATAAATATATTATATGGATATAAAGTTTTGGATTGATGAATGTAAATAACATTTTTTCCTAATGAATCTATTTTAATTGTGATGTTGTTCAGAGCATATGCATTCTTAGATCTCTATCAAGCTTGTAGGAACAGAGGATGTCTATCGACTTCTTACAATTATATCATCTTCTTAGGAATTTAGTATATGTCATATCCTATGCCCAGGCATGATGCTTACTAATTCAATATTCTTTGTTATGCTTGCTTCCCTCTGTTGAGGCCCCACATTAAACTTACTTTTAAATATATATATATATATATATATATATATATATATATATATACACACACACACACACATTAAATGAAGATTTGACAATATTTAAAACATCTTTTTAATCATTTAAGGAATGAGATAATTCATTAATACTATATATAATACTTACACCATCAATCCAAAATAAGAGAATTTAGCCTGACATAGAGTAGAATTGAAATAGACTCATTTTTATTGATAGGATGATAGAAAAAAATACAAGAGATAGATATCACCAGAATGGTTCAAGGGATCTATTCTACACTCCTTCTATTTACTTATAGATTTATTTCTACAAATATAAGCCAAACACTATAATGATGGTATCTAATACTTCTCTATATTCCCTCAGTTGTCATCATAAAAGAGTTTTAGAGAAACACTCTAAATTGGACTATATTTATTGAAGTAATTTAACTCTCTTACAAACATAACACACAAATTATTTATATGAAAACTCAAAATATGCATCTAGCACTATGGTTCTAGAAAGATCGGCACCGATGCTCCTAATAAATGAAGTAATAATGTTGCATTATTGTTTTGGGTTTTTTTTTTAAGATAGCAAAGCATTTGCATTTTCTGGGGTTGTTGTGGCACTTATTGATGTGGATTAGTTACTTGGTGAACAATAATGTCACTTAACTAACATATCATGTTCTTAGAAAGTTTTAATTGTTATGTCGTGTTGCTGCTAACTTTGGGATGCTACACTCTCAAGAGGGCAATTTGGGCACCGAGGAATTATTGATTTTGAAACAACGACACTTGACAATAGAGAACTCAGTGCTACAAAGTTGGACATCGAGTCCTTATTATTTAACCACTATAGCTCTTCTTGAAAAAAATCCAGTACTGTAATGGTGATATTCTAGTGCTCCGACGACGTCCTTTTTAGCTCTGCAACATTTTTATTCTGACACCGCAATGCTATACGAAACTTAAAAATTTATGTCTTTTCTATATTTTTCATGCATAATACAACTAAAATTGCACATTTCAATTAAAAATAAAACACATAAAATAACACATTATTTACACTTATCAAATTCACCATAACTTAAACTCTAGCTTATCCTCAAGAAAATAAAAATATTACGATTCTGATTAAATAATTAACTAAAGTAAAATTGATAATTTAAAATTTAATAAAAAATAGGATAGTACATCACAGTAAAAAAATAATAAAAATGAATAAAATTATAATTTTAGATTAAAAAAGAAACTGGTAATTACACTAATCAGTCATTCTTATTATTGCTTAATTTGAATTTATAGGTTATAATTTTAATTATTAATTTTTTTAATTTTAAAGTGAATAATATAGCTTAATAATTAGATATGTTTGTAATTTAAATTGAAACTTTATTAGTTCACCATCATTTGTACTAGTTTTTTTTTCCTTATGAATATAAGCATAAGATTGAAATTAGATTGTAAGCTTTTAACTAATACCAATTTTTTAATTTATTCATTTTTTATTTATTTTTTCTTTTTCTTAGAACTATATTCACATTTATTTTTCTCTTTTAATTTATAGAGTATATAGTTAATTATTTTGAACATTAATTTTTACTTCCAACCTTTTTTATAATCTTAATGAATTTTATGTAAGGGTTTAATAAGATTATTAATTCCAAATTCAGATTACTTATGATATTTAATTTTAATCTACTCATAGAAAATCATTAATTTTAATTATTCATCTTTATTTTAAAAAATTGATAAATAAAAGTAGAATTTATAATTTCAAATTAAAGCAATAATGTAAATGATCTAGGTTAGATAATAATAGTTTCTTTTGCACTGTATGAAGAATAAATAGGGCTCATTTAAACTATGATCTAGGGTTTTATTATTATCCTAATTTTATATATTTTTAATTATCATGTTTAATAAAGTTAATTAATTAATTGGAATACAAAAATTAATGAAGAGTATAATAAGCATGAGGGGGATTTTAATAAAATATAAATAAAAAAATATGACAACAAGGAACACTACACATGCTTTCAATTGAATGATAAAAGGTGCATAAAATATGTGTTAATAAAACATTAAAAAACACAACATAACATAACATTGAATACGGGTTAACTAGTGCACTAAACACCATGCATAGCATATCAATTAGGTTGCCTCCCACAAGCACTAAGTTTATAGTCTTCAGATAGACTTAATAACTAACTCAACCTAAATCTAGGTTGCTTCTCACACAATGCTTAGTTTATAGTCTTTAGCTTGACTTGCTTAGATTTTTTTTTCAATTTGGTTGGAGTACATTATTTTCATTCTTCAATTAACTTCCATCAAGATCTTTTTCATTTATATAGTTTTTATTTTAGTATTACTAGGTAAAGATCCAAGTGGTCTACTACTAACTGAAATTGTGAGCTGACTTAATTGAGTTTTTTAGGTTTTAAAAATAGAAGTAGCTTGATTTTTGCAATTGTGTTGCTAACTTCATAACTACATCTTCCAATGTTATTTTCTTATTTCCAAATTGATTTCTTTGATTAAATCATGAAGGATTTGTAAGTATAGGATTAACAGTAGGTTGTTGAGGAGTACTCTAACTTACTCCTTGATTACTCTGTCCGTTATTCCATTAATTACTACCACCCATATTATTTGACAAATTGAAATAAGGATGATTCATTCAACACATATTATATGTATTTGAATAGGGATTATTTTTTCTCTCAATTACATTAATGTGTTCAATCCCTTACATATTATTATCTTGAATTAAAGTTTGATCTGTTGAGATCTTTATTCCTATTCCAAAATTTATTCCTATGATATTTATTTATTTTTTTAAAATTGTTGTAGTTTCTGCAGTTAAAACTGATAAAGCATGTGATTCATAAATTTTAGCTACTTTTTTAGGATTTACCCTATCAGCACGACATTGAAAATTAATAGTAGTTATTTCCTCTGTTAATTCATAAGCCTCCTCAAATAGCTTAGATATTAATGATCCTCCAACTACAACATCTATTGTGGCTCTAAGAGATCCTACTAATCCATTGTAAAATGTTTAAATTATCAATCAATCCGGTAGTGCATGATGAGAGCATTTTCTAAGTATTTATTTAAATCTTTCCCAACTCTCATTAATGGATTCTCCTTCAAATTAAGTAAAAGAAGTTATGTCATTTCTAAGCCTTGTAGTTTTTTATGGTGAAAACCTTTTATCAAAAAACATATGGGCATTCATTCCAAGTTGTTATAAAGCTTGGGGATAAATAATTTAACTATATTTTGCTTTATCTCTTAGAGGAAAGGGAAATAATCTAAGCCTAATATCATTATCACTCCACTATTATACTTAAATAGTACACAAATATCTAAGAAACTAGCTAAATATAAATAGGGATCTTCTACATGAGTTCCCCAAACTGAGAATTTTAAACCATTAGAGTTATAGCTAGTTTTAATTCAAAATTATTAGCTTGGATTGTAGGTATATTTATGCTCTGGAGAATTTTGTCTACTAAAGTGTTTACATAATCCTTAGGATGTCTCGAATGATTTTGCTCTACCTCAGGGTCAGCTAGTTTCAAGAACTTTTTTTAGTTTTCTAAATTTTAGAAAGGGTTCTCTCAATTTCAAAATCAAATGTCAACAATTCATTTCTAAGGCTATAAACCATGCAACCAAAAATATACAAATAACCAAATAAGAAATAATAAAAAGAAAAAAAATGTAAGTATGTCTAACTATGTAATTAATTCAACAATAAAGTAAAAAATTTATATAATGTTAAATCTTCCCTAGCAACGACACCAAAAACTATTGTGGGAAGTGGAGTAACCTATAGAATTATGAAATTAATTTGGGATCTATCAATCCCTAGCAATGCTTAGATTTTCTTTGGTACATAAAAATTATAAAATCTCCACTTAATATATTCATGTTTATGTGCCAAATCAAATAATATAGTGGTAGAGTAGAGTACCGATCCCACAAAAAAGATGTGCTCACTTGCCAACACTAGTATTATCTACTAAAATTATAATAATTGTCCTACTCAATAAAAATAAAGGTTGTGGAGATTCAATCACTTAAATAAAATTAGATAAAAATAATGAATACACTATATGAATATATGTTTTTGGATTGATGAATGTAACTAATATATTTTTCTAATTAATATCTTTTAATTGTGATGCTATTCAGAGTGTATACATTCCTAGATCTCTATAAAGTTTGTAAGAACAGAGGATGTCTATCAACTTCTTACGATTATATCATCTTCTTAAGAATTTAGTATAATTCATATATCCTATTCCGAGGCATAATGCTTACAAATTTAATATTCATGGTTATGTTTGCTTCCCTCCATTGATATACCCCATATTGCACCTGCTTTTAACTACACATGTGATCACTATATACATTAAATGAAGAACTAAAAATATTGAAAACAACTTTTTAATCATTTAAGGAATAAGATAATTCAATAATACTACATATGATACATACATCATAAATCCAAAATAAGAGAAATTAGTCAGACATGAGTAGAATTGAAGTAAACTCCTTTTCATTTATAGGATGATTGAAAAAAAATACAAGATATATATATCACCAGAATGGTTCAATGAATCTCCTCTACACTTCTTCTCTTTACTTACAGATTTGCTTTAGTAAATATAAGTCAAACACTTTAATGATGGTATTAAGTACTTCTCTAAATTATGTTAGTTGTCACCCTAACAGAGTTTCAGAGAAGCACTCTGAATTGGACTAAAATTATCTAAGTGACTGAACTCTCTTACATACATAACATAATAATTAGTTATAAGAAAACACAAAAATAGGTGTCTGACACTACGGTGCTAGAAAGATCGGCGACACTGTGCCCAATAAATGAACTAATGCTACTGCACTATTTTTCTGGTGCCACCCCAGCGCTTGCTGATGTGCATCAGTTACTTGATGAATAGTCACTTTGTTTCACTGACAAACTGTGTCCTTAGGAAACTGTTATGTCGTGGCACTGCTGACTTTTGGATGTTGCAGCCCTGAGAGGGCAATTTTTGCACCAAGGCGTTATGGATTATGATATTTAACTACTATGGTGTTGCTCGAAGAGATGTCGGTGCTGCAATGTTGATACTCTGGCACTCCGGTGGTGTCTTTGATGGAGTTGCAATGTTATTTGTTCTAACGTTGTGATGATATATGAAACATTAATTTTTATTTTTATTTTATTTTTCTTACACAATACACTAAAACAATACATTTTCACTGAAAATCTAACACATAAAATAATACACACTTACCACTCATCTGCCTAATCAACTTCATCTCTATAACTTAACTTAATTGTATGTATATTTTTTAGTGGAAACCATTATATCACAAAAAATAGGCTAGAAAAATAGGTCACAACCTCATCTTATGGAATTTTAGTGCATTTCTTTTACAAAACAATCCAGATTCATTCTTCCACTTCAACCGTCCTACCACAATTAATTTTGAAGCAATGTAAAGAAAATGCTCAAATCAAAATAGCAGCGAATGAGATAGTAAATGGGCAAAATTTTGAGAAGGAGCAAGTTTGACTAATCTATTAGGATTAGGAGCATATTAAAAAAAATTTAAAAAGGAGCATACAAGTGTACAACAATCACGTTTTGTAAGAAAACGTAAAGGACGAGTTCGTTTTCTATGGAAAATGTGATGTAGCATCACGTTTTCCATAGAAAAGTTGATGTAGCTTTCCGTTTTTGAAGAAAATGTAAAGGAAGTTCACATTTTCCATAGAAAATGTGAAAAGAGCTTTCCATTTTTGCAGGAAATGGCAAGCTACATTGTGTTTTCTTCACATATAATTAACACAACTAAATTATTATTTGCTAAAACAATATTGGCAAGTTATTTCATGATAATATTTGAACAATAATTGAACATCAATTTTTCAACAAATTTTCTAAAAAAACTTCAACAATATGCACATACTTATACAAATTAATTCAACAATATGCACATACTTATAAAAACAATATGTCAATATTTCAACAATATGCACATACTCATTCTTTACTGCAAAAATTATTTTAACTTGAATATTAAAAGATCTTTAAAAAAAACTTTAAATATATACTAACCTTTTACCAGCCAGCATTGAATGACTGAACTTCCAACGTTTTTTTTTTGTTTTTTATTTTTTTTTTTTTTTTTTTTTGTTTTTTTGTTCCCTCTAAACTGAACTTCAAACGACGAGCGAGCAGTTAATTA